>CM076581.1:576746890-577172614 GCA_034641835.2 Pinus albicaulis
TTCTGTAGCTCGAACCGAAGTGCTCCAAGAGAGTAAACTGTAGTTTATAGTCTAAATATTATTAAGGGTAAATAATATTTGACTTCCCTGTTTTAAGGAGAGGCAGTCTAAAAATAGACTTCGACCTCTTTGACCTCAAAAATAGAGTCTCATCTATTTTTACCAACATGACACATACTTCAAGAATCTCAAACTGGAATCCCCGAACCATGCTCCACATGTCTAAAAATAGACATAGTCTAAAAATAGATTTTGCGCCAGAATTTGCCTGCGGGCCCACTTAGTGAAGGCGACTTCATTTCACTAAGCTCCATCATCTTGCTGCATTTTCAACACTCCCTCTCCGCAAGATATGGATTATCTGCAACCCCTATCCTGCCTCTGTGGAATTCGAACTTGCTCCTGGTGAGCGCCTTCGTCAGGATGTCGGCATCCTGATCCTCCGTGGGAACATATGAAAGCATCATGATTCTCCGCTGAACACAATCTCTGATATGATGGTACCTGATGTCGATGTGTTTGGATCTATCATGAAATACCGGATTAGCCGAGAGTTTAATGCAACTCTGGTTATCACAGTAAATCACTGTAGGCTCCAAATGCAACCCGAACAATCCAACGAGGATCTTCCTCATCCAAATAGCCTCGCATGCAGCCAAGCTAGCTGCCATGTACTCGGCCTCTGCTGAACTGAGTGCCACGGATCTCTGCTTCCTGCTATACCAGGAAAATTCTGTCGACCCAATGCCGAAAACTCCTCCAGATGTGCTCTTCCAGTCCATTGGGCTCCCTACTCAATCTGCATCAGTGAAGCCAGGAAGCTTCGCTCCATCCTCCTGTTTGTACCATAGACCGTATCCCGATGTGCCACTAAGATAACGCAATACATGCTTGCTTGCCTTCCAAAAGAGCTTGGTAGGCTTAACCATAGCTTGCGAAAGCTGGTTAATAGCATATCATATATTGGGTCGTGTATTGACCAGATACATAAGCGACCCCACCAACTGTCGATAGACAGTGGCATCCACTACCTCCGCTGAAGTAGCATCCTCCTTCCTCCAACCACCAGGAAGAGGAGTGTCAACAGGCTTGCAGCCTTGCATGTTGAACCTCTCCAGAATCTCCCGGGCATACTTGCCCCGAGAAACAAACAGTCCTCCGCTGCGCTGCCAAATCTCCAATCCCAGGAAATAATGAAGGATGCCCAAGTCCTTCATCTCAAACTCTCGTGCAATATCCTCCTTGCATGAAAGTATCAACTGCTCATCGCCAGTCAAAATCAGATCATCTACATACAGTACGATGATCAACAACTTCCCCTCCACCACAATCTGGTACAGGTTAGGATCCGCCTCACTCTTGGAGAATCCAAGCTCGGTGAAGTAGCTGTCTATCCGAGTGTACCAAGCACGAGGTGCTTGTTTCAGCCCGTACAGTGCTCTCTTGAGTCGGCACACATGCGACTCACTGCTGAAGATCTCGAAACCTTCAGGCTACTCTATGTACACCTCCTCCTCAATAACTCCATTGAGGAACACAGTCTTCACATCCATCTGATGAATGTGCCACCCCATCTACGCTGAGAGAGCAAGGATCGTTTGTATGGAAGAGTACCTTGCGACAGGTGCAAAAGTCTCCTCATAATCGATCCCCTCGATCTGTGAAAAGCCACGGGCGACAAATCTCGCCTTGTAATTTTCCACACTCTCGTCAGCTGCCTGCTTCACTTTGTAGATCCATCGCGAACCCACCATTGATTTCCCCTCCGGTCTTGGGACAATCTACCATGCACTGTTCCTGACGATTGAATCATATTCTTCAATCATGGCCAATACTCCAAGAATAACATACTGCAACCCCTGGACCATGCTCCATATGTCTAAAAATAGACATAGTCTAAAAATAGACTTTGCGCCAGAATTTGCCTCCAGGCCCACTTAGTGAAGGCGACTTCATTTCACTAAGCTCCATCATCTTGCTGCATTTTCAACACTCCCTCTCAGCAAGATATGGATTGAGAAAAAAAATTTCGGTAAAAATCACATCCAAATAAATTTGGATGTGATTTTTACCGAAATTTTTTTTCTCAATTTATGGATCACAGAAGCAATATTCCTAAGATATGGATTATCTGCAACCCCTATCCTGCCTCTGTGGAATTCGAACTTGCTCCTGGTGAGCGCCTTCGTCAGGATGTTGGCATCCTGATCCTCCGTGGGAACATATGAAAGCATCATGATTCTCCGCTGAACACAATCTCTGATATGATGGTACCTGATGTCGATGTGTTTGGACCTATCATGAAATACTGGATTAGCCGAGAGTTTAATACAACTCTGGTTATCACAGTAGATCATTGTAGGCTCCAAATGCAACCTGAACAAACCTGCGAGGATCTTCCTCATCCAAATAGCCTCGCATGCAGCCAAACTTGCTGCCATGTACTCGGCCTCTGCTGAACTGAGTGCCACGGATCTCTCCTTCCTGCTGTACCAGGAAACTGCTGTCGACCCAATGCTGAAAACTCCTCCAGAAGTGCTCTTCCGGTCTGTTGGGCTCCCTGCCCAATCTGCATCAGTGAAACCAGAAAGTTTCACTCCATCCTCCTGTCTGTACCATAGACCATATCTCGATGTGCCTCTGATATAGCGCAATACATGCTTGCTCGCCTTCCAAAAGAGCTTGGTAGGCTTAACCATAGCTTGCGAAAGCTGGTTAACTGCATAGCATATATCGGGTCGTGTATTGACCAGATACATAAGCGACCCCACCAACTGTCGATAGACAGTGGCATCCACTACCTTCGCTGAAGTAGCATCCTCCTTCCTCCAACCACCAGGAAGAGGAGTGTCAACAGGCTTGCAACCTTGCATGTTGAATCTCTCCAGAATCTCCCGGGCATACTTGCCCTGAGAAACAAACAGTCCTCCGCTGCGCTGCCAAATCTCCAATCCCAGGAAATAATGAAGGATGCCCAAGTCCTTCATCTCAAACTCTCGTGCAAGATCCTCCTTGCATGAAAGTATCAACTGCTCATCGCCAGTCAAAATCAGATCATCTACACACAGTACGATGATCAATAGCTTCCCCTCCACCACGATCGCGCTGTTAGGATCCGCTCACTCGTGGAGAATCTAAGCTCGTTGAAGCACTGTTTATCTTAGTGTACCAAGCACGAGGTGCTTGTCGTTCGTACGTTGTTTTTGAGTCGGCACATGCGACTCGCTACTGAAGATCTCGAAACCTTCGTGCTGCTGTATGTATACCTCCTCCTCAATGACCCCATTGAGGAACATAGTCTTCACATCCATCCGATGAATGTGCCACCCCATCTGCGCTGAGAGAGAAAGGATCGTCCGTATGGAAGAGTACCTTGCGACAGGTGCAAAAGTCTCCTCATAGTCAATCCCCTCGATCTGTGAGAAGCCACGGGCGACAAATCTCGCCTTGTACTTCTCCACACTCCCGTCAGCCGCCTGCTTCACCTTGTAGATCCGTCGCGAACCTACCACTGATTTCCCAACCGGTCTTGGGACAATCTCCCATGCACTGTTCCTGATGATTGAATCATATTCTTCGATCATGGCATCAACCCATGCGGGTTCCTCCACGGCTTCCTCAAAAGAGGATGGCTCCGTCACAACACATTGACTCACAAGAGCCATGTATCCAGTGTACCGATCCGGTGACTGTCTCTGTCTGCGCTGTGCTGTAGGTGGTCCTACAACCTTCTCTGCATCTCGAGCCAGTCGCTCAGCTTCTGTAGTGCGCATGCTCCCTCTGATGGTTGGCGCTGCATGGGTGGTTTCTTCCACCTCCCGAACTTCCTCTTGTGGCTGATCCACATCCGGAAGCTCCTCCTTAGGAACTAACAGCTCCTCATCTGCATGCAAGTGTAGCTCCCTCTCAAGCGAACACTGCATGGCTTTCTCCTCCTGAAATTTTATATCCCGTCGCACAACAGTTTTGCGACTGTCTGACAAATATACCCGGTAGTTGTGAGGTGTATCAGTGTACCCCACAAATATTCCAACCTCAGCAGTTGGATCCAGCTTCCTTCTCGCATCCTTCGTCACATGCATGTAGACAGGAGAACCAAAATCCGCAAATGGGAAATATCAGGCCTCTTGCCAGAATAAGCCTCCTCTGGTGTACTCATGCCAAGAACCTTGTGAGGACAACGGTTCTGCACATACACTGCTGTATTGCATGCCTCAGCCCACAAGTGAAGGGGTAGGCCCCGATCATGCAACATCGCCCGTGCAGCACCCACGATCGTTCTGTTCTTCCGCACAGCCACCCCGTTCTGCTGTGGGTTATGGGGTGCGATGAGCTCTCTCCGAATCCCTTCGCGCCGGCAGAACTCCTTGACCACAAAATGAGGATAATCACCCACCGTTATCACCCTTCAGAGCAATCACCTCTTCCCCCGACCTCTCCCCACCGTGCTTTAAACTCACAGAACTTTGCGAATGTATCGCTCTTCTTCTGCATGAAGAAGATCCAGCACTTTCGAGAGAAATCATCAACAAATATCACATAATACTTGTGCTTTGTTGTCGAAGCAACCGAGAAAGGACCACACACGTATGTGTGAACTCTCTCAAGGATCGTCATGGCGTGACTATCCTTCTCGTGAAAGGTGGCTTTCACATACTTCCCTAAAGTACACCCCTTGCACTGATCTGACTGCGCAAGGGTGCCCTTAGGAAGCCCAGTAGAAATCTGCCGCAGAATCTTCAAAGCTCCATGGTGAAGGTGGCCCAATCTCCTGTGCCACAGTTCGCCCTCATCATCCCGGCTCACCACTTCTCCCGCCTTGCATGCCATAGCTGCGTAGCCATCTACCTGCAACTGATAAAGGTTCTTAGTTCGAACCCCTATCTTCCGGGTCTCTCCAGTAGTCTTACTGCGCAGGAAGGCTTTTCCTTCGCTGAAGACCACATCATACCCCTTATCCTCCAACATCGCCACAGAGATCAAGTTCTTCTTCAATCCAGGTACATGCATGACATCCTTCAATACGAAGGGTTTACCAGACTCCCTCTGAAAGGATATGGTACCGATACCAGTCGCACTGTATCTACCATCATCGCCCATCTCGATGTGCACACCCAAATCTTTGTCCTCCAGATCTGAGAACAAATCTCGATCTCCCGTCATATGAAATGACGCACCGCTGTCCAAGAACCACATCGATCCCATCACACTTGAAACCAAGCATGCGATCAGTGAAAAGTCAAGCTCGAACTGTGAAGCCAAGGCTTCTCCATCTGCAGATCTTCCCGCTTGCTTGTTCTTCTTCTTCTTTGGACAATTTGTAGCATAATGTCCATGATCATGGCAGTGAAAACACTTCACTTTCACCATATCCTACTTCTTTCCCTTTGCACCAGAATGAGAGGTTTTCTTACCATTCCCCTTCTTTGTTTTGGCAACCAAAGCGCAGTTTTCTTCATCAGCTCCCTTTGATGAAGATCCATCTCGAGTAGTCCTCCTTATCTCCTCCTGCATGAGATCCGCCCAAAGGCGCTCCCATCCCGGCAGCTTCTCCCGACCATTGACACTATCTTGATATGAGTGCCAAGCCTTTGGAAGACCAAGGAGAGCCAGGTCAACCATGTCCTCATCTTCGACAGTCACCCCCACACTTCCCAGCTCATCTCTGCACTGAGTGAACTTCGTGAGGTATTTGGCGATACTGTCGCCCTTCTCCATCTTGATGTTCCCGAGCTTATCTTTGAGCGCCAGCTTCCTTTGGTTGCTCTTACTCTGGAATAGATCCGTCAAATATTTCCACATTAAATATGAAGATCCAGCACTTTCGAGAGAAATCATCAACAAAGATCACATAATACTTGTGCTTTGCTGTCGAAGCAACTAAGAAAGGACCACACACGTCTGTGTGAACTCTCTCAAGGATCGTCGTGGCGCGACTATCCTTCTCGTGAAAGGTGGATTTCACATACTTCCCCAAGGTACACCCCTTGCACTGATCTGACTGCGCAAGAGTGCCCTTAGGAAGCCCAGTAGAAATCTGCTGCAGGATCTTCAAAGCTCCATGGTGAAGGTGGCCCAATCTCCTGTGCCACAGTTTTCCCTCATCATCCTGGATCACCACTTCTCCCACCTTGCATGCCATAGTTGCGCAGCCATCTACCTGCAACTGATAAAGGTTCTTGGTTCGAACCGCTATCTTCTGGGTCTCTCCAGTAGTCTTACTGTGCAGGAAGGCTTTTCCTTCGCTGAAGACCACATCATACCCCTTATCCTCCAACATTGCCACAGAGATCAAGTTCTTCTTCAATCCAAGTACATGCATGAAATCCCTCAATACAAAGGGTTTACCAGACTCCCTCTGAAAGGATATGGTACCGATACCAGTCGCACTGTATCTACCATCATCGCCCATCTCAATGTGCACACCCAAATCTTTGTCCTCCAGATCTGAGAACAACTCCCGATCTCCCGTCATATGAAATGATGCACCGCTGTCCAAGAACCACACCGATCCCATCACACTTGAAACCAAGCATGCGATCAGTGAAAAGTCAAGCTCGAACTATGAAGCCAAAGCTTCTCCATCTGCAGATCTTCCCGCTTGCTTGTTCTTCTTCTTCTTTGGACAATTGGTAGCATAATGTCTGTGATCATGGCAATGAAAACACTTCACTTTCGCCATATCCTACTTCTTGCCCTTTGCACCAGAATGAGAGGTTTTCTTACCCTTCCCCTTCTTTGCTTTCGCAACCAAAGTGCAGTTTTCTTCATCAGCTCCCTTTGATGAAGATCCATCTCGAGTAGTCCTCCTTATCTCCTCCTGCATGAGATCCGCCCAAAGGCGCTCCCATCCCGGCAGCTTCCCCCGACCATTGACACTATCTTGATATGAGTGCCAAGCCTTCGGAAGACCAAGGAGAGCCAGGTCGACCATATCCTCTTCATCGACAGTAACCCCCACACTTCCCATTTCATCTCTGCATTGAGTGAACTTCGTGAGGTATTTGGCGATACTGTCGCCCTTCTCCATCTTGATGTTCCTAAGCTTATCTTTGAGCACCAGCTTCCTTTGGTCACTCTTACTCTGGAATAGATCCGTCAAAGCTTTCCACATTAAATATGGAGTAGCCTTTCCATGCAGGCTGGATACAATATGATCCTTGACGCCCTCCAACAGGATCCTTCGACACTTCGCCATCTTCTTTTTCCATGCTTCGACTTCAGCAGGATTAGTGGGCTTTTGGACATCCGTATCTACGAACTCCTTCAGACCATTATCTTCTAATACTGCCTCCATGCGATCCTTCCATGCAACATAATTCGAACTGCCTTCAAGAGCATATTCAAGTCGCAAACCGTTGAAAGACATTTTCAACACTGGCACCAAGAAAACAAAAACTGCTGCAAAATTTCGAATTCCACCTCAAAGCTCAACCGCTCTAGATCTGTGAGAACAAATTATTTCTAGCACAGAGATTGACTGCAAGGGGCATTTACCAGACCTTTCACTTTTCGAAGAAAGATGAATCCGGAGGCTACCTGGCCCGCATGCAGACTCTGTCTACCGAAATAATTTTGTAATCACTGTGATGATCAATCTTTGCTTCAATAGCTCCGATACCATGTAGAAATTTGCTAAATAATGACTAATTATCCACCGATACTATCCCAATCACATACAATTCGAATTTATATGCAACACATAATCTCTTCCACTCAGATCATCACACATGCGGAAAATAAAACAAGCGATAGCACATCAATTCATCATGCACATTAACACAGTATGTATGGGAAAAGCTTATAGCTGAAAACCCCGCAGCTATTGTGTATATTATAATGGAGAAATCATGTAACAAACTCAGTACAATACTCCTCACAAGTACTCAGTACTATCTCAAGAAGTTACACACAAACTAGCTCAGTTTTGAATAGGTTACTGGTTCAAAACTCACCGCCAATTGCCTTGCCAATTGCCTTGCCTCTATTGCGCAATCATGGCCTGTCTATATATAGATCCAAGGTTTGAATCTCCTTGGCTTGACAGCGCAATCATCATGGGAAATTCCTCCAAGTGTGGTGCAAATATCATGCACAACTGATGTCGCCACTGATAGCTAACTCCACCCTTTCATCTACCTCTTTCACTGGTCTCCACTGAACTGTCCATGCACTGTAGTGAACTGATGTGTTCCTGAGTTGAATAATGAGTTACTAATTAATGAATTAAATAATATTTAATTCACTCCACTCATTACTAGTTGATTAGCTAGTTAAACTAATCTCAACTAGTTCAACTAAGTTAAACCGAACACAACTCCACCAACTGTCTCATCAACTCCACCAAACTTCTGCCACTGAAGTCCTAACCGAAGTCAACCATGCATGAGCTCACCAAACCCTTAGGAATAGCATAATTCCTCTGTCGTATGCATGAGCCACTTCTGTAGCTCGAACTGAAGTGCTCCAAGAGAGTAACCTGAAGTTTAGAGTCCAAATATTATTAAGGGTAAATAATATTTGACTTCCCTATTTTTAGGATAGGCAGTCTAAAAATAGACTTCGACCTATAGGTCCAAAAATAGAGTTCCATCTATTTTTACCAACATGACCAATACTCCAAGAATAACATACTGCAACCCCTGGACCATGCTCCATATGTCTAAAAATAGACATAGTCTAAAAATAGACTTTGCGCCAGAATTCGCCTGCGGGCCCACTTAGTGAAGGCAACTTCATTTCACTAAGCTCCATCATATTGCTGCATTTTCAACAAAAGAGACAACAAAAACAACAACAGGTGGAACAGTATAACATGGTTCGCCTGTGGGAGGCAAGAGAGAGGGAGAGAGATGCGTACCCTAGCCCTATTACAGCAGTGACACAGGGGATCCTTAGGAAATTAGGCCTCCTAAAGTTCTATTAGGAGGTTACTTACCTAAAGTCCCATAGTTTATTTTTGAGACATCTTATCCGAAGGTGGAATTCCTAGCAACAGGCTTTCTGGGTTGGTTTCAACCAGTGGTACACGCCCAATGAGGAGGATGTATATTGTATTACAGGGCTATCGAGGAGGGGTGGATTTTCCCTCGTTCCACGAGGTTCTAGTTGGCTGTGTGGTAGGGATTTAGTTAGTTTACTCTCAAAGATACATTAGATAAAATTTAGTATCTCCTGTAGAGTTTGAGGTCACTAGAGGGCAATTACGTATTGGTGCATTTGGCCGTGAGGAGGTCCAGTGTCTCTCACTTATCATTTCGACCATTTCACACAACACCAATGACGAGCAACACATTAGTTGCTAGCTTTTATATTATGTTGATTCTTTACTACAGTAGCCACGACTTGTTAGGTGGTCTACCATTTTTTTGTAGCAATTCTGTACAACATTAGATAGATTTCGTGCTCATGCACAAGGGAGGGTCAACTTCCCTTTTTATTCAGAGCTTTTTTGTTTATTTTTTGAGAGATTTCCAGAGACGAGGCCTTCTTTTCTTCGGCAGCCTCATAGGCCGATTACTGAGGCACGTATGCACATGTGGGGGCAGATGATTCCCAAGAGGGAGGAGAATCTTTTTCTATTGAGGATATCAGATGATGCACTGGAGTTGCTAGCTAGTGTTGATGAGTGTCCCTTCATTTTGGTCCCCTGTCCTTATGCGGGGTTGGATTGGTGAGGGTATGCCAACATCCTGTTCATAGCTAATGAGCAGCTAGATGATAGAGGTAATATTACTATTTTATTTAAATTTATTCTAACATGTTCTTTAACTTGTTTTTATTAAATTATGTAATAAAATCCTCCAATTATGGTTGTATACTTGTATATATTTTGCAAACATTGACTCTTTTGATGGAGAGGAGATGCTGCCACCACCACTTGATCCAAGTGTGGATCCTCATGATGAGGATGAGGGCATGCCATATACTGCCGAGGATCATCAGGAGGCCAGTCCAGATCAGAGACCTACTCCTGTTGGTGCGCTGGTGCGCGGTCGATGTCTTAGTGATGCTAGATACAGGATCGAGTTAGGTGACCAACTCATTTCATTGATTGTTAAGGCAAGAATTAGGCCCGCTAATTTCAGAGACATAGAGGCTAATTATAGGCTATTACGGATGTGGAGAGGCATGTCGCGTGACATGTACAGCCTGATGCGACATGTCGTAGGAGTTACGACAACTTTTACGCGACGGACGAGGACTATTGCATGTTACGTTCAAGCCACAACACATGATGGACAGTCTATGAGGTGCAGCATAACAGATCTTTCCTAGCCTCATGCCGCACCATATTTGCATGAGCCTCCACTAGCATCTACCAGCAGTCATCATGGAGATGAGGTTGGACCATCGGTCACTAGTACTGATATTGATGTTGTACTACCACCAGCTGATCCATGACATTTATATTACAGTTGTATATTTTTAACACTATTCAGTTATATATATATATATATATAAATATATGGTCCATGTATTTCATGTTCATGTTGCAGTTGTACTTAATTTACATGTTGGTTATCATCATCGATGTGTATGTTGTTAGGTCATGTTAGATATTTTCATTTAATGTGAAACTTGCAGATAGATGTGTATGTGATAGCATGATATGTATATTTGATGTTTTTATTGTATTGATGATGTTAATATATAATGTTAATTGTGTTTTGTTAGATGATCATGATCACGATGATGCAGTTAGCAGTTTTTAATGTGTTTTTTAGTCAAATATGATGTTTGTACGATGGTTATCATGAACGTGATGTTTATAATTAATTTAATACCAAGTGATCGTGATATTGTAAATTTATAATATTTTTATTTTTAATTGTATTTAAAATTCTAAAATTTTAATTGTAATGGTATATATGTGAATTTCTAAAATTGTAATTGTAATTGTAATTTTTAAAATTGTAAAATTGTAATTTTTTAATATGTAAAATTGTAATTGTATATATGTAAAATTCTAAAATTGTAATTGTAATTGTAATTGTACATGAAATTGTAAAATTGTAATTGTAATTCAAATTCAAATTATAATTGTAATTGTATGTAAAATATTTGTAAAATTTTAATTGTATTAATGTGAAATGAATTTATTAAAATTTTAAATTTGTAAAATTGTAAATTTTAAATAATTGTAAAATAATAAATCTAGAATAATATGATTTATTGTAACATAATAAAGTTTAGAAAAGAATGCAAATAAATTCTTGTACTTTAGAATTATAATTATTTTATTATGATCTTAGATACAAAAAAAAGAATTAATTTATACAATATGCCATTTTTTTTTAGATCAACATAATACCAAATTATCAAGTGAATTATTGATTTTAACATTAGCAAAATGCAAATTACCAATTAATTCAAAATACATATTATATTAATATTTCGAAAAACCCATCTTAAAAAGTATAAACATTGATGAAAAAACACATGTACCATATCACTCTTGGTTCTCATGATCACCCTCATTATCTTCTAGCTTGCATGGCATGATAACACTATTGTTCTCAAAAATATGTTTTGATATAGGGTCATGTGTCAATACGAACCACCAATCCCTATCTAACACATCTGGGTAAAAAAACACCTGGTTGCAGTGTCTAGGGAAAACATAGGGCTCCTTAGCTTCATCCCACATCTTTCTAGAGTTCATACATATCAGCTTACTATCACGATCTTCCTTTACATTATTCCGACCAAAGGTGTCCCACCACTTGCACCTAAACATAACACATTGGAAAGAAGAAAAATCCACTTCAATGCTCTCTTGTATCTTTCTGACGTAACCTAACATCCCTCGTACTAGTTTTTGATCATGGTGGATAGATCAACTAGATTGATCAAACTCGACTTCCACTCCACAATCTTCTATGATGTTTCCAGCATGGGCATTTTCTGTGTGAAAATGGTGTCCACATGCCCACATAGATGGGAAAAAATGCACCTATTATGCAAAAGTTAAAAAAATCATAGTGCCATGTGCCTTATATATAATAATCCAACAATACTTAAAATATGAAATGTAGATGTTTTAATATAAGTTTAAAATTTACATATAAATTAAAAATATTATTACCGAGTTGCTGCACCCAATCCATATGTTTAGCGCATCCTCTTCAGCATGCGGGTAACGACCGGTAGCACCATATTTCTCTCTAACTTGGTCAACAACCCAACTGTTGGGGCATATTTTTGGCATATTTTATTTTAAATGATCGGGATAAGGCACAATTCTACCATTCAACCCTCTGAATTCTTTCTTGTCACTATCCCATTTCATCCTGTTTTGTTCGTACAATGCGACCCATGGTTGTGTCGCTTCAGAATTGTAAATAATGAATTTATTGATTGCTTTAATTTCTTCATTCGGTGATGAAATAAAACCAACATTATATAGTACTTAGAGATCAAAATATACATTATATCGAAGTTCAACATGAATATTAATTACTTTTTGTAAATTTTAAAAATTATAGGTCGCTTACTCTTTATCAAGTGTTTTTTTCGACTCGTTTGGAGCAACTATCCTTCTCTTTTGTTTTCATCCATTTGATCGTCCCAAATCACTACACCTGTTCTGTTTTCAATCTACTTGATGTACTCACTGGCATAGTAGAAAGACTCATACGATATGTACCCCTCTGCCATAGACCCCTCAGGTTTCGCCCTTTGTCGAACAAAACCTTTAAATTTCTTCATGTACCTCTCTAAGAAGAACATCCAATGACAAGAAACAATCCAAACTAATTCAACCTCATCTACTAGGTGGATTAGAAGATGAACTTTTATTTCCATGAAACTTTTCAGTAGTTCCTTCTCAAACATACAAACAATCTCGACTATCTCTTGATGCCACCGTGGAATGCTAGCCACATGAATCTCCTTTGACGTGATCCAACATACAAATGCAGATAATTTAGATATGGCACGTCCTAGGTCTTGAGGGAATTCATGTTTCACACACCCATGCACAAACAAAGGATAATGACACTGCAAAGTTATAAACACGTGCAATAATATACAAAATTAGTTATGTTTTATGATCCCTGCATGGGATAAAATTTATTAATATAACAAATAATAAAATCATGCTTTTGAAATTATACGTACTTTTAGAAGATTCAAATGGTCATGCAATTTCAACCTCGACAAATGGTCATCCATGGTGAAGCAGCGTCGTAGTTGAGACCCATATGAAGTTGGCACCCTCACATCCATTATAACTTCCTTTGCCAAAGATATATCATATTTTTTTTAAATCCATGGGGCATCACCTTCTTTGAAAAACCATGAATTAGAGGGACTATTGCTTGCCTCTGATCCCATACTTTCTAATCGTCTTGGCCAATATTTATTTTTATTTTTCAAGTAATAAGATCTTTCCTAACAACCAATGTGTCACTTTTTTTCGATGATATGTGCCTCCATAAAGAATATGAAACATTTTTAAATATATGCATGGGATCTAATAAGTTGGAAATCTTAAGATGCTCCCAATATGGGAGGTCATAAAAGATAGATTTCCTTTTCATCCCAATGGGAAATTTCTCAACATAGGTGTTGAAGAAATCTGGATCATCGAACTTAGGCTTCCCATTTGAATCAAATATTTCTATGAACTCCTTCTCCTTCTCTCTCTCATATGCTCTAAGCCATTCAGCTGGTGTCATTATTGGAGGCCTTTGGGTTCTCTCTCATTTACCATTGAAAGCGAATGCTGCTATTCTGTAAGGGTGTTGTTCTGGTAGTAATATCATGGAGCAATCATACACTCGCTTTCGTAGGTCCTTGGACCATCTAGCTTTCAGAGAAGGTCCACAACATTTACATCCAAAATACCCTTTTGCTACAAGACCTGCGAGATTATATTTGTATATATTAATTAATATGCATGGCAAGTTAAAAAATATCATGAAGATCAGAACAAATATTATTAAAACGAATTAAATAACTAATATGTGTAAGAATATTGTTACATTATATATAAACAAATCAATAAATTAAACATGTAATTTACCAGAGCAAACTCCTAAGCTTGGATAATCATGTGTCATGTAAGCACATATGCCATACAACGTAAAACTCCTCTCTGCTACAATGGGTCTTGATACATCGTATACATTTATCCCACCACATAATTCCTTCAATTCATCTACCAGTGGTTGTAAGTAGACATTCATATTCTTCACTTGTCTTCTACCAGGGACTATGAGAGCCAACATAAGATGTTCATTCTTCACAGACAACCATAGGGGGGTATTGTTATTGATCACTACTATAGGCCAAACATAATAGTTGGTGTTTTGGATGGAATATGGGTTGATGCCATCCATGACTATGTTGAGTCGTAGACTTCGTACTTCATTCTTGAATTTTTTGGGCCATGTATCCTCTATATGCTCATGGTTATTGAATCAGTTGGGATTCACATAACTCCCAACTCACTTTTGTGTGAGGCATGCCATCCCTGCAACATAGCTAATTCTTTGCAACTAAAGAGCGTTTGAACCCTTTGGATTATAAGAATGTGCCTCAATATCTTAAAAGGAGGACCAATACGTGATTTACCCTTATTTTTTTATTTATCATACCTGTCATGCCCACATTTCGGACACATATCTTTGTCTGCATATTCTCCTCTATATAGAATACAATAATTTGGACATGCATGATATGATATGTACTCAACACCCAACATTTTCAACAACTTCTTTGCCTCTTCGCAGCTACCGAGTAAGACATTATCACTCGGATGAACCTTATCTTTAAATAACCTGTAGTTGGTGATCATGGAAAAATATGTTAATATTAAATGTGAATTAATGTCGATATAATTATTAACATTCATAAAATTTAACATTTGTAATGTTCATTGCACTGTACTGATTATATTTCAAATTTATATAAGGGGAGTACTTTATGGTAACTTACCTCAAAATTTCTAAGAAACATGCATTCGACAAGCGAAACTTTTCTTTCAAGTTGTATAGTAACATTTTTGTCCCCAACTGGGTATACTTTGATTGACCGCCTGGTCCAAAGAGGGGGTGGTGGAAGTAAATTTAAGCATTTCGAAAAAGGTGTCAGCGATATGAGCATCATCCCCTAGTTGATCATCATTTTGGAATGCATCTAACAACATTGTCTCCATAGCAATCATATCCCTTAAGTAATCATCCATACCAACCTCTATTTGATTGCTTCCATTGCCAGCTTGTGAAGAACTACTATTGCTATAGTCATTCCTAATTGGTGAATCTGGACGTAGCGGGAATTGAATCGGTGGTTGATTCAACCATTCTTAGTATCGTTCCTCTTCGATTTTTTCTCTTAATTCAGTCTTCTCTCGATTTGAAATTTTCGTGGGGTGCAACAGAAGATGGTAGGTAGGTCATTCATCATCACTAGAATCCTAATAATTAAAAGAAAAAAAAATGAACATGATTAGTACAAAATATATGATATCAATTAGTAACCACGTTGACAATATTGCATGATTATAAATTGGTTTGACATTGAAATAATTACATATTAATCAATATATATACCAAAAAATTATAATTATAATTACCATCATTGTCCCGGGATTGTGGCTAGAAGATGCAATATTGTTACAATTGGCAGGGTGAAGCAGCTGTCCATTTTCATCTACCAAATGCGCCTGGCGGTATGCAGCTCCTAATTTTAACTTCCGATGTTTTGGAGCAGTTTGAATATTTTGTGCATCTGAACTTGATGCTAATTTGCATGAACCTGCAAATTTGTATACATTATAAATTTAATTAAGTTGTGCGTGATTGACTGCATGGATAAAAAAACATATATAAATTCAATTAGATAGTGAAAAAATAAAACAAATCTGAATTAAATATTACGTCTCCACATGGATAGGGAGGACTCCGTGATGGACTTTGAGAAATATTATGGAACGAGCTGGATTTTGAAGAATTTTCCATTCCATATAATATATGATATTGTCTCCCTACATTTGAGCAAAACAATAATAAATTTTGGTGCACAAACTTCAATGTCATTCTGGTGCATAATGTACAGATAACCGCACCAGTGAGTTTTTTATTTTGTGAACCAATGTCGTTTTATAAAATGATGCACCGGTGCGGTTAAATTAAAGGACACACCAGTAAACGAATAACTGCAAACAAAAAAAACACAACCGTATTTTCTTTAAGTGAAAAAAAAATCGGTAAATTGAAAAATGGGCGGCAAAATATTTTCACAAATCTAATTTCATAAAACATTTCTTTAAATACTAAACACCTTTCAATATTTCACTATTTTTGCAAAAAAATTCAGCCAAAGATTTGCAGGATACACACGTAGAGCAAACAGAGCACGAGAGCACTATGGAGCAGGGAAATGTCTTCGAACAGAAGTATTCAGACAATCAGAATTCCAAACCTCTGGTTAGTCAAACCCTATACCATAGAATTTCAAATGATGTGAATAAGTTTATTATTTTTTTGTACTTTTTTTAGCATTTTTTTTTATGTAGTAAAATAAGAAATCAAAGTCTATTGTTTTTTTTTTTTACTTTTTTCTATAGTTTTTTTATGAAGTAAAATAACAAAATCAAAGCTTATTATTTTTTTAAATTTTTTTCTGCAGGTTTTTTTACCTTTTCTACAGTTTTCACAAACAAAAATAAAAAAGAAATCCATTTTTACAAACAAAACCCTAGATTATTTTTATTTCTGCCCTTTCTTCTCCCTCTTTATTTTCAATTTATATTTACAGGGTTTGTATAGTCATAAAACATCTGACCCACGTGATGAATTGCATATTCGGATCCCAATCCATGTTTGTCCTTGCGTCAATCTTAAAAAAAAATATTTTTTTTTTTCGTCAGTGTGCCCTACGTAACATAGCGCACCGGTGTGCTTGGTTATAGCAGCACACCGTGAAAGTACAGTGATAACAAAATAAAAAATAAATAATGTTTTTATCAATGTGCCATATGTAACATATGGCACCGGTGCACTATTGCATTATGTCGCACCGCAAACGTGTTGTTTTGCAAAAAAAAACCATTTTAGAAACAAACCCTACGTTCTTTTTGTTTCTACCCCTTCTTCTCCCACTTTCTTTGATTTCAAAATTAGGGCTTTTCAATTTATATTTATAGGATTTGTATTGTGAAATATAAGCCTTAGATGTCCAACCAATAGGAGGACCTGCATAGTCAGATCCCAATCCATGTTGGCCCTTGCGTCAATCTTAAAATAATACAGACTATTTTTTCGTTGTTGCGTCTTGCGTAACATAGCACACCGATGCGCTCGATTATATCAACACACCCTAAACGTGTTATTTTGCAAAATAAACCATTTTAGAAATAAAAACTACATTCTTTTTGTTTCTGCCCTTTATTCTCCCACATTCTGTGATTTCAGAATTAGGAATTTTCAATTTATATTTATAGGTTTTGTATTGATAAATATAGTGTTTAATGCGCCATTTGTAAAATATTCAACCGGTGCACTATTTCATTATGGTGCACCGCGAACGTTCTGTTTCGAAAAAGAAAAAAAAAACTTTCAAAAGATACAAACCTTACATTATTTTTGTTTCTCACCTTTCTTCTTCCTCTTTCTATGATTTTAGAATTATGGTTTTTCAATTTAGATTTATATTGTTTGTATTGCTAAATATAGACCTAAGACATCCAACCGACGAGACGATTAGCATAGTCAGATCCCAATCCATGTGGGCCCTGGCATGAATTAAAAGAAAAAACAGATTTGTTTATCGGTGCGCCTGGAGTAACATAGTGCACCAGTGCTCTTTATTTAACAAGAGCACCGCAAAATGTAATGTGATAAAAAATTAATTTTTTTTTTATAGATGCGTCATATGTAAAATATGGCACCGATTTCTGCTAAAAAACTAACACTGCATAGTTTTTATTATTTTATCATGGTTAACCAGTGCGGTCATTGACATGTAACATGCCGGTGCTCCTTGTTTACATAGATCAGGGTGAAAATGTGAAGTTGGGAAACACTTTTTGCCCTTTTTTGACGTTGAAAATTGTAATTTTCTATGTTTTTCAACTTCAACTCCACTAAACTCATATTTTTATCGCAAATTATGCTTTGACATAAAAACAAGAATTGTAGAGAATCGTCTTACCTCCATACCGATATTTTTTTTTTAAAAAAATATTGACATATAGAGGGGTAAATTTGTTGTTTACTAACTGCATATACTTGAAATTTTCAGGCAAACATAAATAGTCACTTTATTATCCTTTACTTTTTTTAGGGAAGGTTATTCATTTTTTGGAAAAAAACCATAGCATCATAATCTGCATATATTGCACTAGTGCAAAGACTATTTTTTGGTAATTTTCGGATCAAATCACTATTTTTTATTATTTTTTGAAATGGACGAAGACAAAAAAACAGTGATGTTTCAGTACATTTTATTATCCTTTGATTTTCTTTTCAATGTGATCGTCAATAAGAAAAATGAGAGTACCATTTTGAAGTAGACAGGGAGAGGAAGTGCACTATGATTTTTTTAAATTTTTTGGTGTCCTCGTTTGAAAGTTATTGAATTTTCATTCAGTGCAATTTTTCAAACAATGAAATTCCATAGTGACATAGTTTAGTAAAAAATTAATAAAAAATTGAATTTTTTAACGAAACTCCATAAATCTTACATCATCAAAAACTAGATTTAGAGATGAATCTAATGGTACTTGATCCGACATAAAACAGTTTGTTTTTGTAGGTGTTCTGTCCCTCCGAAGTTGCAGGTTTCTTAAAACTGCAGGATTGTTTGAGTTTTTTGTTGACCAGAAACTCTCGGCCGAGAAAATGTCTCGGCCGAGAGTTTTATAAAACTCTCGGCCGAGAAATTTGAAACTAGTTTAACCCGCCCAAAGTTAAATTTAATCGCCCGGGCAAACTCTCGGCCGAAAGTTTAAAAACTCTCGGACGAGAGTTTGCACCCCGAGAGTTTGTTTAATAAAACTCTCGGCCGAGAGTTTAGAAAACTCTCGGCCGAGAATCAACCGAGAGTTTTAAACTCTCGGCCGAGAGTTTTCTAAACTCTCGGCTGAGAGTTTAAAACTCTCGGCCGAGAGTTCAAAAAACTCTCGGCCGAGAGTTTAAAACTCTCGGTTGATTCTCGGCCGAGAGTTTTTTAACTCCAAATATATTAAGTGGTAAGAGAAATCAAATGTCTTAAACTGTAAAAATTTCCACAAATTTTGAAATAAAAAATAAATTTACATTTTAAAAATTTTGATCTCTTAATAAATCTCTAACTAAAATAAATTTATATTAATTTCTAATTAAATTATATATATATATATATATATATTACACTATCTATATATCTTAATGTATTCATCATTAATCAAATTTGAAATAAAAATTTCCAATTGTTTAAATAATTTATTTATAATTTATTATTATATATAATAATAAAAATATATAATTTTTACATTTAAAATGAATTAAACATATTAATCAAGTACCATTTTAAGTATATTAATCAAATAAAGATACCCTCATAGGTTACAACTATATACATATATATAGTCTGGTTCATGCACACCAATCAAGTGACAACTTAAATGGAAAATATTCCTATTATAATTTTATATGATAGAGCTTGCATTGACACAAGCAACTTAATGGTTTATTTTATCCAACCAAATCACCACTCGAGAGATTGGTTAAACTTATTATTTTAAGTTACAAGAATTTATGATTAAAGATATTAATCTTGTGAGCCCATGGTTTTGTAATTTATATTTATTTAATTTATTGATTTTTTCTTGTTAATTTTTTTTATAAATTAATATGATCGAGAAAATTCATTTTAAGGTGAAATTATTTGGATTTCGTTTACATTTTACAAATTATATTTATATTTTTTTTAATTTGAATATTAATTAAAATACATGAAGCCTACTCCCCGATGGGGGTGACAAACACTGAGGTCCACAAAACGCGTGTGCGATGAGAGTGTACATTCGAAAAATGGGAAGGAGGATAGACTCCATGTCCTCCTGTTATGGATGGTGTACGGTGAGTTTAACAGTGTTGTGTGTGAAGTCTCGGTCTCATTCATTCTCTTTGGGTTTGAGTGTTGGAGAGGTAAGCAGGTTTATGGTGATCTTCGCAGTTTAGGAATGTTATATCGTTGTGGTAGTATGGTAGCTAGAGGCTGGTGGTCTAAGCTTAGTTAGTCATTTTGATATCTTAGGCCCTAGGTTAATCTCGGAGAGGTGTAGGTTTTGTCGTTGTCACCTCCTCCTCCATGAACAGTTCACAAATGTGTTAAATTTATTCTCCCACAGCCTGGTTTCTCTACTCCGTCAACAACCTAAGTGAATTTTGCATGGTAATTTGGTTGATTCTAGTGCCTACTCTTGTGTTTCTTTCTAAATTTCTCCCTGAGTGTTATTTTTGTTTGCGAATGTTTTTATGTTTCTTGTTCATCACGTGTCCTTTTGTTCTTTCTCTTTCTGTGGCTTCTCCATGGATTCCTGAGACCCACCGCTGGGTAAGCAATAATGGGGTTCAGTGGTGGACGGGCGGTCTTGAGACAATTGTTGTGGTTGGTAATTGGCTCAGGTTTGTATATTGTGTGTTCACACTTTGGTGTCAATTTCTTTTGTTTGTGTCTTTGTTCTCAGGTGCTTCCCCTCGTAGAAGAGAAGCAAAGGTCTTAGTTTGGCTGGTGTGTTTCTTATCTATGGGTTTGTTTGTAACTCTTTGGATTGGAGAAAGGTGGTTTTCAGCCCTATGGAGTAGAATTTTGTTGGATAAGTCGAGGCTATATTTTGCCCTGTTTTATTTCTCAACTTGTTGGGTGGTCTTGTTTCTCATTTTTGAGGTGTATCCCTTGGCCCTCACCATGAGACTTGTTATGTGTAACTCCCACTCTCAACCCAAGAAGATGGGAGTTTCATCCAGCAAGGAAGGATGTAGCACAAAGGATAAGGTGGCATTAGAGGGTCGTATTATTGGTCATACAAGGCAGGGTGGCCGAGCTACTGGGGGTCTGGTCTGTGTGGTGTTGGGATTCCATGGTGGCAGAGGTGGTGCAAGAGGCGGTCGTACAACTGGTGGTGAAAATAAAGGCAGAGTGGTACTTGATGATGGAGCAGGTGTGTGGGGTCAGAATCGTCAGCTAGGGCATGCAAGTGTTGCTGGCCGACAGAGTCGCTCCGAAATCTATCATGATTTGCTTTAGTCTGTTTTGGATCACCTAAAATCTTATGATAGGTCTAGAAAGGAAGAACGTGAGGTTTTGATTTCTACGCTAAATCAATTTCATTACTTTCAATGCCATATCTGAAAAAGGATCGTGGTGGTGTAGCGGGGTCAAAATCTGCTAACTAAAAGGGTGGAGAAGTTGGAAACATGGTTGGCTCACTTTGTTATAGCATCATTTTTCACCTCGATATATTTGATGACTTATGCATTGGCCTTGGGTATCCCTTCCATTCATAATTGGTCACATTTCTCAAAAAACAATATTTTAAAATCCATACGTGACTCTGCCTATTTTTTCCACGTGCACACGCAGGTCCATCCATAGCTAACCCGTGTATGCTATTTAAAATATTAAAAAATATAAAATTTCCCTATTATTAAAGTAGGGTTTACGATTTCTCCTGTAACTTAACTACCCCAGCCTGTGGCCTAATTGTTCCCCAACTGAAAAAACTAATTTGAGGAAGTATAAATACCCCTCAAGCGAATGGCCTAAGAGAGGAGAGAGAGAATACTATTGATATTATAGCCTGTTATAGCCCTGATCAAGTCTGATATTTCCCCTATGAGTCCTGCACTTCCTAGGTTTCACGAAACCCTTGTTTCCTTGTGATGATCACCCTCATTCCATGTGACATCCTTTGTGCACCATTTATGGAAGAAGCCTTGTGAGGCTAGGGCTAGACGAATTCGGACGACGGTTTTGCTCAAGGCCATGGCAGATCTGAGGTGATTTCTCCACTATTATTTTCTGTACATGTTATCAATAAAAGAAGTACCATCATGTTCCTGCTATTCATGTGTTATATGTCTCTTGTACATGCTTAATAATCTTGAATAGTTTATTTCATATTATCTTTATGATATCATGTATGCTAATTTGATAACATCTAGGACATCTATGTTGTACAACTAGGTTTTGTGCTTTTTCTTAACTAATTTGCAGGTTCTGGAGCACGAGGAGTTGCAGGGGCTTTGAAACCTACAGGATCTACTACAAACGAAGGATAAACGGGTAATATATGCAATCCTCACTTTCTAGTTTAAAGCATAGAAGTTGGTAATTTGAGTCCTTCTTGTGATGACATGCCCCTGCTCTGTTAGATATTTCAAACCAAGACCATAGGGTAACTTTTCTCGTAACAAAACTGGCAACTCCACTGGGGATTACATTTGCGTAATTCCTAGTTTGGGTTGTTTTATCCGTCTTGTAGGTTCCATGATAGGTTAATCACACTTGCAGTCTAGTAAGTCTTTTTCCCAACCAGACAGAAGCCCTGATCTCTTGATCAAACCTAGGTCTTTCTTTTTTTCCTTATTTCTGTTTATATATGCTACTTCGGCTGTACACAGTCATGTATGCCTTCTGTTTTCTCCAAAAGAACTTATGTATATGTTTGTTGCTTTGGTTACAGTTGCATATACATGCGTGTGCACATAGCGAACCCGCGTATGCCCAGGAAAATTTGAAAATATGATTTTTGAGGCCCTGTAAGCCCTTCTTGTATCTGGTTGTATGTCAGTTTCTCTCATTTTCTTTTGAATACCTAGTCATTTTATGGTTTTTCCTATTTTGTGAAGTTGCAATTGCGGTTGTAGCACCAAGACCTCTTTCTGGAGCTCTTAGCTGTTCTGACCATTCAGAACAGTAAGTCTTAGAACTTGTTTTCTCATCTTGGCCTTATGTATTTCTTCGCTTTTTCTTTTTGCCTCTTTTGACTTCTTTGGTTTTCTTGACTTATTGGGACTAGCCTTTTAGCAAGTCTTAAAGTAACATTTTTCTTGGTTTTTTGAGTTTTTGTTCGCTGGAAGTGTGTGCTACTGTTCTGAATCAGTTTCTTGGGTGTTTTGCTTCTTATTTCTTGTTTGAGTCCTGCTACGAAAGTATCACAGTTGGCTTATGCAATTTTAAAGTCTTTTTGTGGCTCATTTTCTTGATTCTGGTTCTTGAGTATTTTTGTGCTTGTCTTTTTGAAATATTTTTGTTTTCCTTAAAAGTGAAAAGCCGAAAAAAATAATTATTGTTTTATGTTGCTTTTGCTTTGGTTTCCCTTTTACGGTTCTCATATATTTTGAGGCAGTTTGTTAGCTTCTTTTTTTTGGTTCGTTTTCTTGGTCTTGAAAGGAGTCTTTCTCTAGATTTCTCTCTCTTTTATATCAAGTATATTTTGGCATTTTGTATGCAAAGGATTTCTTTTTGGGACTTTCCTTTCTTGTCTGTCAAAAGTGATTGAACCACTTCTCCGTAGAAGCTCTTTTTTCTTCCTTAGTTAGTAATCCTAGAATTTGCATATCATTGGTAGTTTTTGCATTAGTTGCACTAAAGCATTTTAATCCTTTTTGATAGTTTTCTAAAGTGTGTGAAGAGTGATAACTGAAATAAATAAATACATAAATAAAAATAAAAATAAAAAATAAAATAAATAAAATAAAATAAAAATTTGCTTATTTAGTTTCGTAGAACCCATTTAGAAATCTCTTTTCATCGAAAGAAAAGTATTTCATTTGCATGTAGTAGGATTTCATTGATCTCTTTTGCGTTGATAAACACCATCATTTTCACTTTTGTATACATTTGAATTAAGTAACAACCACTTAAAATCAAGCTCTATAATTAAAATGAACTAGAAGTTTTTGTATTTGTCATTAATCATACACCAACTAGCTAGGTCATAGGGCCTTGGAATAGGTGAGTGGAGAGTAAAGTCTTCAAGGCCGCTCAAAACTGTCAAACATAGAAATTTTATTAATGAGAAAAATCCAATTCCGTTAAGTGGACCGGGAAAGCTCTACCTCTAGAGAGTTAAGTGCGAGGGAGAGTGAAGGCGGAGAAGAGAGATACCCCCTCTCCTATTTTTTGAATCTTGACCTAAGACCGTTCCACCCTGCTACTGATACAGATTGGTGCCCTTAGTTGCCTCTCCTATGGTCCACACAGGTGACTGCGAGGGGGAATACTCGTGGTACCTGAGATAGACGTTGCATCACTTTCATTAGTACTTCTGGAGGGTGACCTTGTGAAGCTCGAGGACTTGCACCGGAAAAGGATATTGTCAGAAGGTAAACCTAACTATTTCTGTTACCTTCTCTCGTAGGCATGGGGCATAATTACCCTAAACTATTTACAGAGGGTCCTCTTATTCGATTTCTTGTATTCTGGTGTCCGGTCCTAATCACCCAAAGCGAAAATACCCGAAGGCCGCTTCATTGACTATATCTTAGGGACTTTTTAGAGTTTTTTCTTTGCTCCTAGATTGCTTAGATTCTTATATTTTTTTAGTCTAATTAATCTCATAAAGTGGCTGATTGATCGCCTCGTTGATCGAGGGGGCTTCGTGGTCTTTCCCCTGCAAGTGTCAAGCCTTCTTCAAGAAGGTGTAGGAGTAATTCAATGGGTTATTTTTATCTGGTGGTTTCGAATGCAATGGAGAGTGATCCTTCGTTTGGGCTTGTTGTTTCTTTGGGTGGTCCTGGTGCTAGTGCTATTGTAGTGAGGAGTACTCCACTCATCTCTAGAGTCTTGTTTCCGGCAGAAGAATTTGAAGTTGAAGAAGTTCCTCGACCTTGTGAGACTCCTTCATCTCCTCTTCCTGCTAGTTTTCCTTACATCCTTTTGTACATTGGGCCCAAGTCTCAAAGACCATGTAGCCCTTTTCCTTCATATCCCTTTCTTTCGATGGCCATGGCTGGGAACAGAGTTTTGGCTATGAGCACTACAAGTGTTCATACTCCTCTTTCAGTCGAAGGAGGAGGTACTATTACCATTTCAACAATCACTTCTAGTGCTTCTATGTTTGTCTCTACTTCTATTCCATCTTTGAGTGGAAGCACCCAAGCATATGCTTCTCAATATTTCCCCTTTGGAAGTGGGAATATTCCTCATTCGAACCCTTCCTTAGGATCTCTGCCTTTCACCTCTGAAAATCAAGGATTCAATCCTTTCACCAGAGGTCAAGGCTCTAATGTTTTTTTGAGATGGAACCCTGCTTTGACAGGGTTAGGAGATGAGAGTAAAATTTTCTCTGGTCAGCAAGGGAATATTCCTTTCCCTTCGGTAGGTGCTTCTCAAGGATTTTCTCCATTCGCTAATGCTTGGAACCCTTACCAAGGGATTTCTTCATCTTTTAACACTTCGATTGGAGGGAATATCCCTGTTTATAGTAACCCTATGATGGGAGGGGGTCCTTCTCCGAATTTTGGGTCACAAGGCTTCTCTTACAGCTCAACATTTTCTACGAACAATATCTGGAAACCTGGTGCCTCAACAAATCCAGGATTTTATTTTCAAAATGCGGGGAATCCTTCCTATGGGGGATGGAATTCCTAGGCTGCTCCGTGCTTACCATTCCTGGCAACTTTAAACTTGCTATATCTATCAAAATTGACAAATGATCATATTCGATATAGTCCGGGTTGGCCTCTGGTCCCCACTAAAATACCCTCAGACAATCCAAATTTTGAAGGGAAGACTGGTGAGGATTCGACGGACCATGTCACCACTTTCCACTTATGGTGTTCATCGAACTCCCTTATCGACGATTCGATTAGGTTGAGGTTATTTCAACAAAATATAACTGAAGAATGGAGTGAAATGGTACATTGAGCTAACAAGGGTGAGTTTTTCTTATTTTGGTGAGTTGGCTACTATGTTCTTAAACGATTTTCAGTTTCATGTCCATTATGATGTCGGGATTGATCTCTTGGCCAATTTCCAACAAGACAAAGCAACTCACATTTTTTATCATATTCAGGAATGGAGGAGAAGGAAGAGGCTAATCAAAGCCCAAATTCTGAATGAGTTCCTTCTCGAATGGTTTCTGAAATATCTGTAGCCAGAAGTCTCAAAGGATGTATCCCTTTCAGGGGTGTTTTCTGAAGAGCAGGTTATTTTTAGGGCTCGACGGCTAGAACTGATCTATTCTCAATCTGGGGTCCTTAATAAAATCTTTCCGGATGCTCCTTACTCCAAGATAGATTTAGCCAAAAACCAAACCTAGTCCTCATGGTAACGGACTTATCGATATGATCGATAGTGATACGGCTAACCTGCTAAATCAATTGCAGAATTTTTCTATATAATCTGCTTATTCTGGTCAGGTTTCGTCTTCAGTGTCAACTCCTTCTCAGCCCTTGGCTATTAATGTCGTTCCAACTTCTAACCCCAAAGGAAATCAAGAAATTGATGGGAAGAAGAAGGGATAGAATAATAAGAATAAAGATAAGGATGGGAAGGGGAACACGAATAGATCCAACGATCATGTTGGAGAGGGTAAGATGGATAATAAAAAGAAGATTAAGTTTCCATGCAAGTTATGCACTAGAGACCATCTTACTCACCTCTTCCCGAAAATTTAGGATGCTCAGCACTTGTTAGCACAGTAGGGTTCTTCTAGCTCCCAGGCTGTACTAACGAACCCTTTTCCCCAAGGGCAACAATTGCTTGTTGGCGTGAATGTGAATATTGGAGCTCCCTCTGAGGGAAACTAGGAAGGGGAAAATCCATAACACATATACATGATCAGTTCTCATGCAGATATTGCTATGAGATCTTGTGATTATGGCGAAGCTATGTCTTTGAAAGCTAAAGTTGCTCCTAGTAATGGTGAGCCACTCCATATAGAGAGGCCTGCAATTGAGCCTATACCTCGAACTCTGAAAGGGTCCACCAAGCATACGAAGATCAATCCTAATGCCAAGGCTGCCCAAAACTACTCAATTGTAGAAGATCTGGCTCAAGTTCCTTGCGCCATGTCTGTGTTAGAGGTACTCCAGTCGTCTCCTGGAAAAAGGAGTGCATTTCTCACTGCCATTGGGGCTGTTGATCCAAAGAATTCTCTGATGATCACATTTGACATGTTCGATTTCAAAAGGAGACTTTCTCATCATATGGTTTCTAGATTAAGTCTACATATTGGAATTTTAATATCTTCTAACGCTATCGATGAGGGTGCTTCCACATGTGATGTCTCTCACATTCTAGAAAATGTCAATGGACTCTCAGCTATCCTCAGCGACTTCTTCTCGACCTGTTTGATGGTCATTCTACAGTGCCAACATGGCATTGTTATGGATTTACCCATCTATGTTGGGGATAAAACTATCAATATCGAGGTCATGATATTTGATGCAAATCTAGACTACAACCTTCTATTGGGGAGAAACTGGATTTATGAGATGGATGCTATTGCTTCCTCATTGTTTCGCATTTTATGATTCCCTCATGAAGGGGGGATTGTCACTATTGATCAAATGGACTATTCTCCCGTAGATCCAAATGCATCCACCGACTCGATTGTTCCCTTGGTGAATGATACCAAGCAACCTGTTGAGAATTTGGGGTTTGGAATGTATACATATTTGATGGGTAATTTTGATTTTCCACCTCCTTCGGTTCATATCAATATTATTTCATCCTCCAGGGCTCCTGCTCGAAGAGAGTTCTTTCGAACTCATTATTTCTTGGACCCTTAGACCTTACCTTCTCCTACCTCCACATTAGAATAAGGCCAAGTGGGTGGAATGGCATTTCCTATGTCTTCAGCTGAGATTTCTTATCGATCTATTCTTTACTTTGTAGAATCCATGCCAGTTTCTCTTTTGTCGAAGGAATTGGATGGAGATGTAGCCTTGGCTTGGACTCTTACTTCATCTTCTGCTCAGGATTTCCTTGATACCACTCTTCCATTTGAAGAGGCCATCCTTGAAGTAATTATTGATGTAGGGAGACTGTGGAATTATTTGCATCATCAGTCCTATTTTCTACCAGACTTGCGAGAAGTTGAAACAAGTTTCTCTAGCCTTCAGTCTTTTGCTCCTATTCACCCAGTTTTGAACCCTTTAGCACCAGCATGGGTATTTGCTGAAGGGAACATGGATGTCATTTCTGCTACTACCCCCGTGAAAATCTCCATAGATCCCAACATTATTGAGAATGTCTTCATTGGAGCTGAATGTTCCCCTGAATAGATTCAGACTTACACTGATCTCTTACGGAGATTTATCGTGACTTATGTCTAGATTACAAAGAGATTTATGAGGTTGTTAAAGAAACGAGTTCCATTTTTCTGGGATGAATTTACTCAACGCTCGTTCGATGCTTTGAAAAAATCATTGACCTCTGCTCCATTACTGAGTCCACCTGATTATAGTAGGGATTTCCTCTTATATATCGCTACGATAGAATCTACCACAGGTATGGTTCTAGTTTAGGAAGATGTTTCTCTCTACGAGCGTATTGTATACTACCTTAATCAAGGCTTGGTGGGTCCTGAACTCTAGTATTCTCCGATCGAGAAACTAGCTTTGGCAGTTGTCCATGCTATCCAGCGGCTCAGACATTATATCCTCCTTTGCAAAAATTATGTTCTGGTAGCAGTTAATCCATTTCAATTTGTTCTCATTAGGTGAGTGACTGGGGGAAAATACAGTCGATGGATTCTTATTTTGCAAGATTTTGATCTTGAATTCCTGTTTTCCAAATCAAAGAAATCTTTGGTATTTGCGGAGTTGATTTCTGAGTTTCCTTGTGGAGAAGAGATTGTTTATGAAGAATCATTTCTTGATGAACACCTTTTTCTCATGTCATAGTTTATCCCTAGAATGCGTAGTTTCCTTTAGCTTTTTCAAAAGATGAGCGTCAAAAGTTGCGTCACTTAGCTAAAAGTTATTTGATTATCAGTGACACTCTACACAGTCGCGGGTCAATTTGATCCTTAGACGCTTCTTAACTCTGAAAGAAGTTGAGGATGTGTTGAATTATTGCCACAGTGGAGCTTGTGGTGGTCATTTATTTGGGCTTGCTACAACCCAAAAAATCTTGTGTGCAGGATACTTTTGGCCCTCGATTTTCAAAGATTGTGTTGAGGCAGTCAAAAAGTGTCATCCCTTGGTAAATCGTCCAAATCCCCTTTTAAACCTCTCAAATACCTTTGTTTGGCTTAAAACCCATTTATTCCCCTTACTGAATGCCCTCTTTGGTCTTAAAAAGCATTAAAATAGGCCCAAAAACCACTTTAATCTATGACAGGTTTAGCCCCTTTAGGGCTAGCCCCTTAACCACTTCCCCACATGACCCCAGCGCTAAGACCAAGCGCCAGCCCGTAAGGCGTTTATCGCATCGGAGGATTGGAGCGGAATGCCTTTTTTCTTTTGCAAAACGAACCCCCTGATGCGATAGTGTGTTTGTTATGTTGAACCCCCACCGCGATCTGAGCCATCGATCTCCTGAGATCCGATGGCCCAGCGCTAATCGCAGTGCACCCATCACCCCTTTCCATCCACTGCTCCGATTACGTGTGAACTGTCGATCTGTCTCCAGATTGGATGGTGGCTATTCAATCGCATCCCCGCTCCGATTGCAGTCGGGAATTCTTGCTGTGCCGCCCCTCTGCCTCTTCCGATCGCGATCCCCCGATCATATCCTAAGTGTCCATCTAAGCCGATCAACGGTCCACATTGCATCACGCCTCCCCTATTTTTCTTCCATTCGGACCTTCCCAAAGGTCATCTTTAAACCCCTGTCGTTGATCTCCTCCTGAGATCCGACGCCTCAAAGCTAATCATCCTCCGCTCACGCTAGGTCCCACCTTGCGCAACCGTTTCATGGGTGTTTCATTGCCCTCTCATTCACCCATTTGTGGATCGCCCAAACCTCAAGACTCTGGGCTTTACACTAAACATTCTTTCTCCGCTTGTTCTCCACCATTACGCCATCATTCTGCAGGCCTCCAAAGCATTCTTCTACCACCACCCTGGATTTTATAATTCGTTTGTTTTATTTTGCAAGGTACATAGAGTGATGAATTCACTCTATTTGCCATAATCGCAGTCACTGCGATTCAAAACAGAGAGAGGCCATTACAGCAGTAGCTCAGTGAAACAACGGAGACAGATTAAGAGGATTAAGGCCTGTTAATTGAATATTCGAGACCTAATCCTGCGATCAAAGGAAAAGACGCAGTTTGAAGATAAAGAGCAAATGAATCAAGCCATATCTACTTGCAGCATCAACAGTACATTTTCTCATAACAGTACGCCCTCAGCAGAAGTCTTCTTGCCTCCCCGAGCCCTCAAAGGCCATTCCACTGACAGAAAGCTTCCAAAGACTGTCAGGGCGGCAATAATGAAGGTATGGAAACCCAGAAGACATTCAGTCACCTTACTTGCTTCAGAAGACAGAACAGAGTGCCTTACAGTCAGAAAGGACTCCAAAGAAACATCTTAGGTCGCTATCGACCTGAAAGAGACCTAGAACCAGACCACTAGGTACATCGCATTGCTATTAAGCGGAGTGGGCATGAGCACCACCTCCACTCTGTCTTAATGAATCGATTTAATGTGTATCACCTACTCCACATTATTATATTTTGGATGCCAAACACATTATTATATTTTGGATGCAAGTTTTGTAGGATACAAAATGTAAATAAATGTTACAAAATAGAGGACAAAATTTGTAATACATCTCAAATTTTCAATATTAATAAATTTTTTTACCACTCAGATAATAAATGGTAATAAACTATATAAAAATGCTTTAATATCAATACTAAATATAATATGGAGTTAAAAATATATATATATTTTTTATATCTTTAATTTCCATGAATCAAAAGAATAAATAAATTGTCATGGTGTAGATTTCCAATTTTTAGTATAATTTTATCAGATCGATTGTGATGTCCTATCCAGTAGAATATTCACATAAGTTTATAGATCAATTAATGATCTATGGCTAGAGGGCCATAAATGATGCATCAAATTTCCACACATCACCTTTGTAGTGAATCTTTGGGATTAAACTAGAATACATGAGCACTAGTATGAGGTGTTTCACACCAAGGATAGGTATCAAGATATTCATAATATCATTGGATGACGTCCTAATTGATACTTTTTAAGATTATTATCCATGGAAGAGGTCACAAATCACCACACACAAAATTATATAGGGGATATTTGAACTCTGGCTGGGAATGCAATCATCGTTAGGAGGTATTCCCACCACAAACTAATCTCAGGGCATTAACATTAATTAAAGAATGAAATGAAGGGGATAAGGCCCTAAATAATGATTTGAGGATTTGAGGTCCATGGATGCGGTTTCAAACTACCACACATGGAATTTAACACATTACCTAGTTTGTATGAGCATTCTACCTAAATACTTGTATGATAAGAGTATCCACCAAGAATGTTTCTTTATAAATGGCTTAAAAGTTTTCATGATATTCCATAAGTTGTATGCATTGCAAAACACACATTTCTCTATTTCTCTAAGAAGGTTCTTGAATTTTTAGGATATAAACTATGCAGAACATAATCTCATTTTATGAAATTATAAAATACTATACAATAAATTTGACATATTCTAAATAAAATCATTAATCATTATTTTAAATTTTGTTCAATTTTATTTTTAATTCTCTCATTACATATCATAATTTCAAATAACAAAACTTTAGTGTTTATCTTACTAATTTTGGACATTAAGATTTTAAAAAAAAATGTCATACTAATAGAAAGTGAACTTATCATCATCATCATCATCATCATCATCATCATCATCATCATCTAATAATAGATAAATAAATTATGTTTCTCAAATTTTATCTATACATAAACCATTATAATGAACCAATAAAATTCAATAAATTTTACTCCTCAAATGCAACATATGCATACAACAATATATTAAAATAAGCGAATCAAGATTCATCATAAATTTGTATCTATTAAGGGAAGAGATGGATAAAACCTCTGGAGTTTTAGAGTATAAAATAAGACGAGGGGTTTACAGGTAAAAAGATTTGATCTCTTGTCCATAATTTAAAAAAAAAAAATGTAACCTGGTTAGATATAAAAATTTAAATTTAAAATAAGATAGAATCCACTTCAATGATATACATGTGACCAACCACAACTACAAAATATATTTATTATAGTTAACTTTCCTCTTCCCTCACCTTAGAATTGTTAGTCATGATTTTTTTAAAATATATTGATATATTACATCTAATATGTGATTACATTATTCACTACCTAAATCTAGAACCTTGGGGACCAAAGCCCCCTTACTCAAACTGCCATAGCCATGATGGGTTACACCTTTATTTCAACAAAGAGTAAATGTGTTTTATAGGCCCTTCCTGAAACTTCCATGGCCATCGCCAACCTAAAGAGAGTGTTAGCCATAATGGATTATTGCAGTAGTTACACCTCTATTTCAACAAAGAGTAAATGTGTCTATTTTGTTAGAGTTAACTTAATTGTCTACATTGGTATTGTTAGCCATGATAGGTATTGTTAGAAATTTCTCTAGTAAGTTATTTTTAACCTAGTAAATCTTGAAATTTTCCACAACAATCTATCCCACAACCTATTGCTGTAAATGTTATAATAATTTCATTAGGTTATTTTTAGCCTTGAAATAATTTCATTTCACTTGATTACCACTAAAAAGTAATTCAAACTAGCATAAATTTTTTAACTATTTAGAAAAATTATATATTATAACAAATACTTATAATTTTATATTAATTCTATTGGTAAATAAATTGAAATAAAAATTTTTAAATTAATTTTTAATTTTATTAAATTATTAAAAACTTTAAAAAATAATTAAAAACCACATTATTTATTTATTATATTTCAAAGCTTTATAGTAACCTAAACATTAACTACAAGTCTAAAATAACTCAAAAACCCATAATCTTAAAAATATTAAATTTAAATTAAATTAAAAAATAAATAAATAAAACATATTAATTAATTAAAAAAACAAATTATATGATCAGGAATAGTTATATAACAATAAATGATTATATAAAAATAAAGCAAACGAAAACCCTTAATGTTTAAGCTACCTTGTCATTTTTTAAACTCTCGCCCGAGAGTTTTGTTGTTATAAACCTAAAATTCTCCATGCGCGCGGCATTCTGCTGTTGTTTTCGCGAATTTTTGCAACTGCTGTCGAATTAAGCAAAATTCTCCAATCGCACCTGTCGTTTTCGCGAATTTTTGCACTGTAGCTGTCGAATTCTTCGACTGTAGCTGTCCTTTTCGCGAATTCTTGGACTCCAGCTGTCGAATTCAAGGACTGTAGCTGTTGTGTTGAAGACCTATTTTCTTTGTCGCCGGGATCCAGGTAAATTTGGTGCTACTCTTTCAATAGTCAATTAGTGTACAATTGTGACTCATTTCTATCCGTAAGTTCGATCATTGACAAGGTTCGAAGAAAGGGTGACCTAGTTTGTTCTAGCAGCAGTGCGGGTTTTGCATCCATTTATCATCAAACAACACTTGTTTTGTATCTATGTTCATTGTTTGCCTTCATTGATTTTGATCAATGTTATTTTGCAATAAAGGTTTTGAAAGAACACTGAGTAAAAATTTAGATAATATGGCCAGGAAAAACATACTGTAGCATTTGGGTTAACCAACAGTAAGTGTTGGATGCCTTTGAAACTATATGTTTTACAGTGCATTATGTGTTAAGGACATGGTATGCTACAACTAAGTTTCTGGCTTGGTAGGATGAATGCATCCATTGGTGTGTTATAAAAAGTCATACTTATGGAATACAGAATAATCTTGTCCAATAATATTGTCACAGCCCTGTTTGGTATGACACATATGCTTCATGAGTCAGTGAGCAAGTCTCTTATTCATTTCAACGTAAAAAAAAGTTGATAGAAGTTCATCGTTGCCAAAAAATATTTCAACAGTCAGGATAAGATCAAAGATTGTGTAATATTTCCAATTGAAAAGACATTAACACATATTTACTGTTAGGAAGCTAGTCAATTGGAAAAATTTCAACAGTCAGGATAAGATCAAAGATTGTGTTTAGATTAAAATATTTTCCTGGCACAGTATTGCCACGCCTCCTTATATATGCACAATATATGTGTAGGAGATAAATAGTTTCTCTATTACACTTGCAAAGTGAAAAGAGGCTAGGACCTTTCCATGCCCATTTCTGCAGTTCCTCCCAGAAACACTTTGTTTTCATCTGAGCTTTCAACTTCCAAATGGGCCTTCACCACTAAACCTTTCTCACCAATTTCATCAAAAATAATTTCTTTATAACCCAATTTAGCAATGAAATGATCTGTAGCAAAATTTTTAGACCATTTAGAGGAATCATATCTATCCCTCAGTCTAACAAAGGATAAAATCAACTGTTGAGTGTATATATTCCATGAAATTGCATCTGGTCCCACCAGATTTACATGCTCAATTTTCTTCCACCATTCCTCAAAAATATTAGTGGTTAATGGCTCTGCATTATAAGTAGTGAAGAGTAAATCTTTGGTATTGAATTATATTTTAAACCATCTATTGTATATTTTGATATTTTCCACAACCAACCCAAGTGGTTATTCACAATCTAACTCTTCTGCCATCCCCACTTCTCTTTTCCATCTAATTTATCCACCAAGGGGAATGATAAAACTTTAAAAAAGTTCTTTCAAAACTAGAGAAACATTAGAAATAGACCTTACTCGTAATCTCATTCATTCCAGATCCAATTATTTATGTTGCATAATAGCCTACCACAGTTCCCCCTCAGAAATAATCCTCTGCTACGTTTTCACTACTAGTGCCTTTCCAATTGTTGGATATATTACAAACCCAACCAATTAGAACCCTTGGGTTTAGCTATTCTTTTCCACTATACGAAGGCAATTCTATCTCTTTCCTTTTTAGTTCTCCATTATAAATGGAAGCAGTTCATTCTAATATTTTCCAACATCTCTACAATAATGTAATATTAATTTTTGGTTAACATGTTCTTAGCTTAGGTTAGTTACATCATATGCCCATTAATCTATAAGAAATATCATTAAACATAGTTGTAACTAATGTAAGAACATAAGTAATAAAATATGAAGACAAACCAAGACAATAGAACACACGAATATCGCACAAGCCAGGGAAAAGCCCCAAGATGGGGAAAACCATTACCAGTTATTCTTATCATTAATGTCAAATGTTTAGCAGAGAGAGAAAGAACAATAATTAAAAGTAAAAATTACTTGAAAGAGAGAAGGATTAATACTACCTCCCTTAGATAAGAGAATGGTTCAAAGAAGGCTATAGATCTAATATTCAGTGTAGGCTTCCAAGACTAGTGACTACTATATAATTTAGGTAGGATTGACTAAGGCATAAACACAGTCAGCTCCTACCTCATTCACTACCTTTTATCCCTTTAATAAAATGCAGATTACTTAGTCCTTTCAAATGATGTAGCCCTTAAGCCTTCTCCTAGGCTTAAAAACCTGTTACACATCCTTATGATAAAGTAACTCTGATTGCGGATTTCTTGTTGTAGGTTCTTGGCCTCGAGGAAAAGGTTCTTAAGGCCTACAACCTTGTTGGAGGAGACCCAAAATAATGCAGATAACTTCAAGGAGAATGATACCTCCACAACCATCCCATGTTGTCATCAAATTCACCCTCAATATGTGTGACTTCTTTCAGCTCAAACTTGGTCCTGTGATGAAGATAAGTGAATAGATAAGCCCAAACTGATTTCTGCCCTCTACCTATGGACCACAACTCGTGAAGGAAACTGAAACGATCCCAAAATTTCCCTCATCACCTTTGCTCAAAAGCTCCTTTGATCTGCAACTATTTTAGAGAGAAGAATATGATACTTAAAATGAGGATGAAGGCTCCTCTTTCTATAAACAAGATGGAGGGAAGGCCGACCTTAAATTTTGGAGGCAAATTTGAAATTTAAATTTTCAATTTCCACCCCTAAACTAAATCATACATTATAGAATTTATTTTTGAATAAACAAATATTTTCCTTGACCAAATTTGACGATATTTAGATCTATTTTTGTCCTCTAGAAAAGAGGGATCGAATGGAATGATTATCATGATCAACTGAGTAAACCAAAGTGGAATTTGGACCTAGTTTCAAATTTTAACACTGCCTCTCAACCAAGGAGAATTCCACCTTCCAATCCATCTGCTTCCATAGATCATCATGCCATCCTACTATTTGTGATCACGAACCATGAACCATGTATATCTTCTCTTATCTGCTCTACTCTTCTTTTCTCTGCAAAACACTTAAGAAATAATGAAGAATAATGGATCGAGAGTGAGTCATGAGACCTCGCCACTCTCCACTGACCAAAAGTCAGTCCATAGGTAAAACCTCAATCAAACTTGATCCCATATCAATTTTTTGAACACCATTCATCCTAGCATAGAGAGTATGACAATACACGATGCGTCCATCGATAGTGCTATGGTCTCTATCCTTATTTCCCAACTCAATGGCCAGATCAGAGGTACTTCCCATGAGTCCCGGACTACATGGGTATGGTGATGCAAACACACCGGTAGGGAAAGAATATCTCACATACTACTCATAATCACATGTAGGGAAAGAATGAACCAAATCCTACAAACACACATCAAAATCACATGTAGGGAAGGGATGAACCACATCCTACAAACGCACATCATAACCATATGTAGGGAAAGGATGAATGACCTCCTACACACATTCAAAGCACTGAAAACAGGGAAAGGATAAACCATGTCCTGCACGCATGCAAATCAAAAATAGTAGAAAGAATCCTATGCATAGGGAATGGACGAACCACATCCCACCAACATGTAAACCATAAATCATAGGGAATGAGCATCCTAGATGTGGGAAAGGATGAACCATGTCCCATTGACATGGCAATAGATGCCTATATGCATCTCTTACTCGGGTTCCTATAGGAGAAGTTCAACCACTCATCCTGCTCATATGCCATAGGAGAAGGTGAACTGCTCATCATATGCATATTCCATCAACATTAGGGGAGGGTGAACCACTCAACCTACACATTTGTCCACCACCATGTGGTATCCAGGGGAATGTGAACCACTCACCCTATACACAACGCACCACTAGGGGAATGTTAACCACTCATCCTATGGTTGCTAATAGCTCAATAATTACCTGAAGCCCCCATGAGCTCCCATAACTATATATTCAACCAAGGATCCCTTCATGTAGGGAATATTTGGAATCTGATTCTTGAAAATAAAAAGTGGATCAATGGGATCCTCATTGCTCCATTCAGCAACATAAACATTCTGGTTTACAATAGAGACTTGATAATCCTGTATGTTTGTTCTCACTCATCCATAATGGGAAGACGATAGCCTAAACTGGTCTTTTCAGGGTGTCCATTTTCTTATCATGAGATATGACCGCTCAATCATATCTTAAAACAAGTATTCCATTTGTTGTACCATATGGAAAGTTATGTAAACATATTGGATTCTCTAAATCTTCTTCTATAATGACAGAGTCTACAAAAAACTCACTTAAGAGATTCTTCAATAGAGAGGCTTCATAGTAATTCATGCATTAGAAACCCCTTTCTCTTTTTGGAAAATCTTGCCCATTGGACCAACTGCAGTTGCCTTTCTCTTTGCTAATTCTCCCCTGCTAGAAGTCTCAAAAGAGAACTTGCTGTTGCTTTTCCTCAAGAATGGAAGGGGGTCATCAGTCTTGGATTTTTTTGATTTTGCTGCCACATTTGCCTCACCAATACTTGCCTCTTTCTCCAATTTCTTCCTATCTGGCGATTCAATTGTTGTACAACATTTAACGCCACAACCTGGAATACCCAACAAATGAGCTTTCACACGGAAATATGTGCCATTGAAATGGCCATTGCAAAAATTGCATTTCCATGTACAATTTCCTCCTCCCTTTTTTGTTGCCCCTTCCTCTCTTGTTGCATATTTCCACAATGGGTATTTGGGGTCAACAATTTGTTTTCCCTGCACATTTGAAGCTACTGTTGCAGCCCCACTTCCAATGGATGGAATACTTGCAGACCTTGATGAAAGAGGGACAGGAGGGGCATCTCCAATCGAGAAATTCTTCCCCTTTCTTTGCCCCTATATTGCTACCTTTGATTGAGCCATAAATACTGTAAAAAATAAACAAAAACAACTAAATATATAAAACATATGCACATGCAAACACTAACAACAAACTAAATGCAAAATATAGAGGGACAATGCACTTACCGGATGCTCGAATCTCTTCGAAAGAACACACTTGCTCCTTGCTTGAACACTTGCTCCTTGCTCACACTAGCTCTCCTTCTCACTTCACAAATGAAACACAAACGAAATGGATGACAAAATAAGAAGGAAAAACCGCACTTTATAAAAGAAATCGCGCGATTAACAAAGGAATCTTGGTAACCCAACCAGCTTATAGATCTCCCTGCCAAAACAAAGTCATTTAAAAAAAAATTGATTATAGAATGAAAATATTTAATTGATAAGTGAAGATAAAGTCTTCACTTGATTTCTTCGATGGTGGAGAAAAGATGTGTTGAGCCTCAAAATTGTGCTTTCCTTCACTTCATTTTACCTCATTTTCCCTTGTCCATTGCTATCTTAGACCCAATTGATCAATGAATATAGTTAAAATTACTTCTAGAATGATTTACATGGCTGACTTGTTAAATTTTGTGATTTTTGCCATTATAAAGCATTTTGACCGGAACTAGTTGCAGAATGCAGACATTCCGTAGCTAACCGGAGATTCTGCAGCTGCCTTCATGTTTGAGTATGTTCCAGGTGGCCTCTTGAGAAAAACCGCATATGGGCATGATCCACGTCATGTCTACATGGTTCGTTGCTCATCATGGAGGAAGAAACGACTTCTGGGTATGGTTTTGAACGTGGGAACACATTTAGGAAGGAAGACTTCTATTAGGACTGTCTCAGTCCAGATGTCTTTTCCTCTTCACGCAGCCACTTCAAAGAGTCCTAACGTGATTCCGATAAGGAAAGACAGTGTTCCTAAATTGTTGCAATTATTGTTATGTGCATTTGCTTTATAAACGCTTGGAAGACCGAGAGCTATGTTAGAGATTTTATGTTAGATTTGCTGCTAGATTTTGTTTAGACTCTGTGCTACATTTCTGAAGACGCAGAGTGTTATGTTCAAGTTCTTTCATCTTTAATGGAGCAGACTGTGTTGTTTTGAAGCGTGATTTAATTTGGAGTTGAATTCCGTCAGGTGGTAGAGGGCCCCTGCCTCTTGCACGGATTTATTTTGCGTAAATTAGATAAGTTTCCTAGCTGCCTTTACGTTTTGCATTTGAATTAATAATTGTTTTAATTAGCTACTGTAGTCGTACTCATTCTAATTCTTCCACAAGAAGATGCTTTTCCAAAAGACTATAATGATGAATGTTGAATGACTATAGTATTGTAGGATTAGGAGTTGAATTTATAATTGTTTTAACTAGCTACTGTAGTTATATTCATTCTAACTCTTCCACAAGAAGACACTCTTCCAAAATATTATAATGATGAATGATGAATAGCTATGGTACTGTAGGATTTAGTTGTAGTTTTTGCTGTTCACTATCACAGTTACACTTGTTCTAATCACTCTTCCACAAGAAGAAACTCTTCCAAGAAATTCTTAAGAAGTTCAAGACATGACCGTGATCATGAATGATTTAGTTGTGTGTTTGTACTAAGTATCATCTCTGTTCTTGCCCTTAAACGCTTGCCCAAGACATCATAATGACGAGTAGGGTATGGATATGATATCTTAGTTTTTCATTTTCTTTCAGTCTATTTGCTTACAATTGCACTCAATTACACAGTCAGAATTGTTCTACCTCTTCCAAAAGAAGGAACTCTTCCAAAATATCACTAATGATGAACAAAAAGATTGTGTAACTTCATAGAATAATGCATGTTAGCATAGTTAGAATGCTCCGGAGTTTCATTGCATTTAACTCATGTTCAATTACTTTGTTTCGAGTTTGATGATGACTTATAGTTCAGCATTATTCTAGATTAGTGGCATCTTAGGTTCATTCTTAGATTAACTCATTGCACTTGCACTTCTTATTCAAATTGTCATCCATTGCACAATAAATTACTTCAGTTGTTAGGATTAACAAGACAGCCTTCATTATTCACAAACCTCTTCTTGTTCTAAAATCCCAAATTGATCTATAACCATATGAACAGAAGACAACATCATTCTAAGGCCTGAAGTACCTCTGCAATTTCCTCATCATTTTATAAACAGAGCTCTTCCTCAAAAGACTACTTTGGAAAGAAATCAATAACTCTTGAGTAAAGGTTTTGTGACATTCAATAAAATTGCAGAATAGGGATAGGAGCTAGTTCTAAAATAGAAGATCTTATGATGATAAAAATGTTTTTCCTCCAATTATCTTTCAAATCTCTAATCAAGGACAAAGTATTGCATCATTGTAAGTTAGTTGTTTCACTGTCTATTTAGAGAATTTGCATACTTAGTGATCATTTCTCAAGTTTAGTTTGTGTTTTGAATCATTTGCCTAAAATTCATTATCAAGCTTTGCTTTTATTTAGTCTTAGTTTAGATTTGATTCTACTTCAGTGTTTCCAATTGCATTTGCCACTTGTCATTCCATCAATTAGGCTTAACTCTGTTTTGATCACCATCTTCTTTCCATTAGCTTGCTAGGCATTTTTCCTGCAAACATAAAATCACCAAAAGACCAAAAACATCACAAAACACTACACACAATGCATTAGAAAACAAGCACCTAGGTACATACAGTACACTTCACTTCAGCAGTTTACAAATCCTGGTTGACAATTAAATGAGCTCAGTTTAGGAGACTAGATTGAGACCAAACATTTTGGCGCCGTTGCCGGGGAAGTGAAAACTAGGTAACCTTTGTTTCTTAGCATCCAAAAATAAATTTATGCGTAGGGAGAGAGATTCAAGGGGAAGATTTATAAGCAGCAGAGGTAGAAGTTTGATTTATAGAACACCACTTGTTTCATCTAAATCCAGAGCTAGTACACCTTCAACTCATACCCATATTCCATCCTCTCCTGATCCTGGACTTCTAGAAGATCTAAGGTCACCTATTCCATTAGAGAAACCTTCCACTTCATCCACTGAACCTGCCACAGAAGAAAATCTAGAGACTCTTAGCAGGGATACAAATCTTTCTATTTCTACAGGAGATTCAACCATGGCAGAAGAAGGAGGAGGAGGAGTTTTTAATGGAGAAAATACACTATTTGGAGGAAGAGGTAGAGGTAGAGGAGAAGGAGGTAGAGGAGAAGGAGGTAGAGGTGCAGATGGAGGAAGAGATAGAAGAGAAATAGGAAGCTCTTTTGGGTTCCCTATACTTGATGAAGAAACCAATACAACCATGAAAAATATTTCACCATCTGTCCTTCCGAACTTCTATGGGCTTAAAACTGAAGATCCTGAAACTTTCTTATTCGAATTTGAAGTGTTGTGTAGAACTTATGACTACTTACAAGATGCTCAAAAACTGAAATTATTTCCTTCAACTTTGAAGGGAGCAGCATTGAAGTGGTTTATGAGTCTAAACAGTAGTTCTATTAGAACATGGGGAGATATGAAATAAGAATTTCTAGAGAGATACTTGGATTATTGTATGCCGGTTAATCATAAGGAAGAAGTGTTCAAGATGTTACAAAAATAAGATGAAAACTTAGAAGATTTGTTGGAAAGATTTAAATACAACATAAAAAGGGCAAAAATGGAAAATCTAGATCAAGACACTTTAAAAGCTCTTTTGTTGAAAACAATTAGGGATGAATGGTTGGATATCCTAAACATGATGGGAAAAGGGGATATATCACAACTTACATTACCTGAAATATCAGAGTTATGTATTAACCTTTCAAGAGGGAAATCTAAAACTGTCAAAGGTCCAAGAGATCCCGCTCTTGCAAGGGCAAGTAAATCTGCTTCTGGGACAGTAAGTAGATCAGAAATAGGACACATGCTTGATGATTTTAAATCTGACATCTTAGGGAGTCTTAGTGAACAAATAGACACCCTTAAGATACAAAATAAGCAAAAAGCTGAATCTGATGCCTTGGCAATCTTTTGTCCTAAATGTAGAAAGAAACATGCCTTGAGAGAGTGTCCTTTGGATGTAAAAGTTGTAGAAACCTGTGTCATTTGTTCTGAAAAACATGAGACCAAGAATTGTCCTTCTCTTCCTGGTCTCAAAGCTGTCTTTCAGGTGGAAACTCCTACAGATTCTACAGAGTCTCTCAATTTTGTATCTAGAAGGCCTTGGCAGGGACCTCAAACACAAGGATTCCATGAACAAATGTATAATCAACCTCCACCTTGGAATTCTTGGCAGCAACCTTGGCCTCAATTTCAAAATCAATCTCCAGTTTGGGCACAAGGATCACAAAGTCCCTATGGAAGATACTCCCCATACTATCAGTATCCACCATCCTATCCACCATACCCACATTTTTATCCTCAAAATCCTCAACAAAATTTTTCTCAAAATCTTCAACAAAATCCTCAACAACATCATCAGAACCAACCACATCAAAATCAACCACTTTCATTACCATTCCCTCAAAAATCAAATCAATTTCCTGCTCAACCCATACCAAACCCCAATAATAAAAACCCTCAGAATACATACATGATAGAAGGTCAACAATTTCCAACTTATTTAATTACTCCTCTAGACCTTAGTGATGTTCAACTTAGGTCTGGAAGGATACTTCAGAAGAGGAAACCTTCTGTGATCATACAAGAACAAGATAATTCTGAGGAAGACTCCCTACGGGTTAATAAAAGTCTTGAGGAAGACACATCCTTCCAAGACCAAAACATTGAAAAACTAAAACAAAAAGATCCAATAAATCCAACTCCAGTATTAGAGCAACCATCCACATCTACTTCTATACCTCCCTTCCCGGAAAGACTACAAATTGATAAAGGTGTAGAAAAACAAATAATGGTGCCTAATTATGATTTCTTGGATGAATTGAGAAATGTTTGCATTAAAATTCCATTATTGCAAGCCATCAAGGAAATCCCAATTTTAGCCAAAACAATAAAGGAGTTGAGTATGAAGACAACAAGAAAAGAATAAGAGAAACCAAGAAAATTCAACTGGTAGGACAAATAGCAGACATTATGATGGGTAAGATTACTATTCCAAAGTACCTTGACCCAGGAAATCCATTTGTCAAAATTCACATCAATGGAATTGAAATTCAAAACACACTCATTGACTTAGGAGCAGCAATAAATATCATGAGTAGACAAATCATGGACAAACTGAAACTTCCTAATCTTCTCTTTACACCCACACTATTACAATTAGCGGATAGATCTGTGATCAGACCAGATGGGGTAATAGAAGACATTCCAGTGTCCCTAGACTCTTGGGAGTACCCTGTGGATTTCATGATCCTTACCCCCAAGAATAATCTAGGAGGCCATCCTGTTATACTAGGAAGACCTTGGTTGGCTACAGCTGATGCTTTTATTAGTTGTAGGTCCGGTGATATGTATATTTCTGATGGTAGTTCAACTAAAATATTCACTTTATATCCTCCAGCTATGACAATTACAGATCTAGATGACACTCAATGGATAGAGGATGAAGAAGATTTACAACCACTCTTCACAATTTCAGAAATTAGTGAAGATAATCAAATTCTGAATACTCTAGAAAACTTTGAATCCTCTCCAAACCACAAACATGAATCATTTCAAGAGGGATCCAATATTGAGTTTTTGTCATCTAGGCAGATGTCTCTTCATTCTATGGACAAATTTGGCAGCTCTACAAGTGAAATTTTTCCAGGCAAAACCTTAAACATAAACAAGAACTTGGAAAAATCTCAACAAGAAGAGTTAGTCAAAGTATTACAGAGACATTCTTCTGCATATGCATGGGAATACACTGACATGAAAGGGATAATTCCCAAGACTTGTACTCATCACATCTATATAGAGGCAAATTGCAAACCAATCAGACAGCCTCAAAGACGGATGAATCCAAATCTTAGGGAAATTGTCAAAGAAGAATTACAAAAATTGTTAAATGTTAATTTCATCTATCCTATTTCAGATAGTCAGTGGATTTCTCCCTTGGTGATTGTGCCTAAGAAAAATGGAAAATGGAGGGTGTGTGTTGACTACCGAGAACTGAATAAAGCTACTCTTAAAGACCATTTTCCCTTACCTTTCATAGATCAAGTATTAGATACATTAGCCGGCAAAAAGTACTTTTCATTCCTAGATGGGTTTAGTGGTTACAATCAAATCCAAGTAGCACTTGAAGACCAAGATAAAACCACATTTACTTGTCCTTGGGGTACCTATGCCTACCGAGTATTGCCATTTGGGTTATGCAATGCACCCGCAACATTCCAAAGGGCAGTATTAGGAATTTTTTCTGATCTGATACATGACTGTGTAGAGGTGTATATGGATGATTTCACAGTTTATGGGGACACATTTGAAGAGGCTTTAGAAAACTTGGAAAAAGTCTTAAAATGATGTCAAGAAGCAAACCTTTCACTTAGTCATGAAAAATGTTTTATGATGTTCACTGAAGGTATTGTTTTAGGGCACCACATTTCAGGGGATGGGATTAGAGTTGATGAGGCGAAAGTTGAAGTCATTTCTAACCTATCCATTCCAAGTTGTCAAAAATATGTTAGAAGTTTTCTAGGATTTACAGGGTATTATCGGAGATTTATAGAAAACTTCACTAAAATAGCATCTCCTCTCTTCAAATTACTTACCAAAGATTGTGAATTTAAGTGGACTTCTGATTGCCAGTTAGCTTTTGAAACCCTGAAAACCAAAATTTCTGAAGCACCTATATTAAGGGGACCTAACTGGAAGTTACCTTTTCATATCTCGACAGATGCTTCCGATACAACTCTAGGAGCAGTATTGGGACAAAAAGATTTGATTCCCTATGCCATCTATTATATCAGTAAAAATTTGACTCCTGCAGAGTTAAACTATATTGTAACTGAAAAAGAGTTTTTAGCTGTTGTTCATGCCATAAACAAGTTTAGACACTATATAACAGGCTATGAAACTTTTTTTCACACTGATCATTCTGCCATTAGATACTTAATGAACAAATCAATCACTAATGGCAGAGTTATAAGATGGTTGTTACTATTGCAAGAATTCAACATTACTATTCTAGATAGGCCTGGAAAACAAAACACTGTGGCTGATTTCCTGTCTAGAATTCAAAATATCAAAGATGACACTCCGGTTGAAGATCAATTTCCCGATGAATATCTTTTTGCAATCTCTACTCAAACTCCATGGTTTGCTGATATTGCCAATTATTTAGTTTCAGGAAAATTTCCTTCAATTATGAATGCAAGGGATAAAAGAAAAATCATTAATGATAGTGCAAGATCTTCATGGGTCGCTAATGAGTTGTACAAGACAGGTCCAGATTTGATTATTAGAAGGTGTGTTCGTGAAGATGAGATGCCTGAAATTCTCAAGGCATGTCATGATGAACCTTGTGGCGGACACTTTGCAGATAAGAGGACAGCCTATAAGATCCTTAATTTAGGATATTATTGGCCATCTTTGTTTAAAGATGCAAGGGAGCATGTCAAAAGGTGTGACAGTTGCCAAAGGGTAGGGAAACCTTCTCCTTTAGGTGAGATGCCATTACAACCTCAGGTACACATTGAACCTTTTGAAAAATGGGCTTTGGATTTTGTAGGACCTATTAGTCCTCCATCAAGACAAAAGAAATATATATTAGTTTGCACTGATTATGTTACTAAGTGGGTAGAAGCCAAACCATTACTTGTTGCTAATGAAGCATCTGTAGTTACTTTTATTTTTGAGGATATTTTTACTCGTTTTGGTGTCCCAAGGGAAATTGTTACAGATCAAGGAGCTCAATTTACATCAAGGCTAGTGGAGAAAATGATGGAGAAGTACAAAATCAGACATAGAACATCTACTCCTTATCATCCACAAGCAAATGGCCAAGTGGAATCTACTAATAAAGTCATTGAAGGAATCCTAACAAAGACTGTTCATCTACATAGAAGAGATTGGGTAGATAGGCTTCCTGAAGCCTTGTGGGCCTATAGAACTACATGGAGAAACACAACAAGCCATACTCCTTATGAGCTTGTTTATGGGAAGCAAGTTTTGTTTCCTATAGAGTTCCAAATTCAAACATTCAAGATGGCAGTTCAGCTAGGACTTGATCTAACGGAGGCACAAAAGCATAGACTGGAGAAAATTAATGAATTGGATGAGATCAGACAAGATGCAGTTCAGAAAACAAGTCTAGTCCAACAACAAAGGGCTAGATGGCATGACAAGTACATCAAGGAGAAGAAATTTAAAGAGGGTGACTGGGCTCTTTTGTTTGATTCAAAATTCTATATAACAGGCTATGAAACTTTTATTCACACTGATCATTCTGCAATTAGATACTTAATGAACAAATCAATCACTAATGGCAGAATTATAAGATGGTTGTTACTATTGCAAGAATTCAACATTACTATTCTAGATAGGCCTGGAAAACAAAACAATGTGGCTGATTTCCTATCTAGAATTAAAAATATCAAAGATGACACTCCGGTTGAAGATCAATTTCCTGATGAATATCTTTTTGCAATCTCTACTCAAACTCCATGGTTTGCTGATATTGCCAATTATTTAGTTTCAGGAAAATTTCCTCCAATTATGAATGCAAGGGATAAAATAAAAATCATTAATGATAGTGCAAGATATTCATGGGTCGCTAATGAGTTGTACAAGACAGGTCCAGATTTGATTATTAGAAGGTGTGTTCGTGAAGATGAGATGCCTGAAATTCTCAAGGCATGTCATGATGAACCTTGTGGCGGACACTTTGCAGATAAAAGGACAGCCTATAAGATCCTTAATTTAGGATATTATTGGCCATCTTTGTTTAAAGATGCAAGGGAGTATGTCAAAAGGTGTGACAGTTGCCAAAGGGTAGGGAAACTTTCTCCTTCAGGTGAGATGCCATTACAACCTCAGGTACACATTGAACCTTTTGAAAAATGGGCTTTGGATTTTGTAGGATCTATTAGTCCTCCATCAAGACAAAAGAGATATATATTAGTTTGCACTGATTATGTTACCAAATGGGTAGAAGCCAAGCCATTACTTGTTGCTAATGAAGCATCTGTAGTTACTTTTCTTTTTTAGGATATTTTTACTCGTTTTGGTGTCCCAAGGGAAATTGTTACAGATCAAGGAGCTCAATTTACATCAAGGCTAGTGGAGAAAATGATGGAGAAGTACAAAATCAGACATAGAAAATCTACTCCTTATCATCCACAAGAAAATGGTCAAGTGGAATCTACTAATAAGGTCATTGAAGGAATCCTAACAAAGACTGTTCATTTACATAGAAGAGATTGGGTAGATAGGCTTCCTGAAGCCTTGTGGGCCTATAGAACTACATGGAGAAACACAACGGGCCATACTCCTTATGAGCTTGTTTATGGAAAGCAAGTTTTGTTTCCTATAGAGTTCCAAATTCAAACATTCAAGATGGCAGTTCAGCTAGGACTTGATCTAACGGAGGCACAAAAGCATAGACTGGAGAAAATTAATGAGTTGGATGAGATCAGACAAGATGCAGTTCAGAAAACAAGTCTAGTCCAACAGCAAAGGGCTAGATGGCATGACAAGTACATCAAGGAGAAGAAATTCAAAGAGGGTGACTGGGCTCTCTTGTTTGATTCAAAATTCAAGGATTTTCAAGGTAAATTTCAGACACATTGGCTTGGGCCATATGAAATTTTTCGAATTTTTGATAATGGGGCAGTAAAAATCAGAACTATAGATGAAGAAGAGGTTACTTTTCTTGTGAATGGTCATAGACTGAAGCTATACCACAATCCACTCTCAAGAGAAGAGTTTGTCAAGAAGTTCCAAGAAAGCAATGATGTGAAGTTAATGAAGAAGAGTCTCTCTTCTTCATCAACTTGATTAAATTTTCAGAAGCATTTCTCTTTTGAAAAAAAATAAAAAATAAAAAATAAATAAATAAAGGTATAAACATGAAAACCAATCATTGATTGGCATGTTTATACAGAAAAGATAGGGTGAAAATCAGAGTCTCTCTGACACTCTAACTTTTCCCATTTTTGTTTTTATAAGCAACTGATACAAAATCATAAGTTCAGATTCATAGTGCTTATGATTTATCTCATCTCATTTCACTCCATTCATTTATCCATCCATACTTCATTTCATTCATTCATTCATGTCATACTCCATTCCACACCTCATTCATCTCATTCCATACTCCATCCATCTCATTTTCATGTCAAAATACAAAATTTGATGTCTTGTTGTAAGTGAATGAAACATGTCATGAATTGCAGTACAATTTTTATGTTCTTTCACTCCATTTCATAAACTGAATCCATTCCATTTCATCATCCACCTCATACATATCATAATCCATCATCCATATTCATTCATAACATATAACATTTCACCCATGTTCCAAAAGCACTCCATTTTCATGATTAAAACGCTCTACAGGAACATTCTGCAGCTCAGTGGACATTATGCAGCTGATCAACCTTTCTGCAGTCAGACAGTCTTTCTGCAGCTACAAACCCTGAAGGCATCAACCAGCAGACATCAGAATTGCAACAAAGTGACCCAGTGTATCCATGAATCAAAAGCATCAAGAAAATTATGAAGACTCCTCCAAAGGTGAACAAGAAGACAAAGGCTACAAAAATCAAATAAAGGGCAGACGTAACAAGTTTAAATTATAATGGCATTTCATAAAAGTTTAGCATAGTTTAGTTATGGATTGTTCGAAAAGGTTGTTTTAATTTTTTTTATTGATCAACACCAATAAACCCTCCACAGACTTTGGATTAAAATCTTCCATTTAAAATTTCATATCCGATATCATTTAAGCGGTTAAAAAATGGCCGAGGTATTTGAATTCTCCACGTCTCTTAACCAAATCATTCAATGATGATTCTCTCTGCCGTCGTAAAATCCTCCGCCGTCTCTTCAATCATTAATACATTCCCTCCACCTCACTCCACTACTTCATTCCATGACCACTGCTATCACTCCATTCTGTAGCTGGTATTCCATTCCGAAGACAGAGATATTATTATCACCAAGAGCAGAGCCAAAGGATATCAGTTTGAATAGCGTTGAGCATTGTAAAATCATAACAGAGCAAAAGGGTAAATTTGGAAGCATAGCAGCGTGAGAATTTGAAGCCATTTGATTCCTTGGGTATACAAAGTATCACTGTGGGTAGAGTTTGAGCATTCTTACTATAAACACAGAAGTGTAGCAGTGTGGAGTTTGAAGTCTTTTGTCACTAGGAGACAGAGGTGTTGCAGTGTTGAAATCGAAACCATTTTCTACCAGAGACAGAGGTGTTGCAGCATTGAATTCAAAACCATTTGCTACCAAGAGCCAAAGGTATTGCAGTGAAGAAGTTGAAGTCAGTTGTCACTGTTAAACAGAGACATATCAGTCCAAAGTTCAATTGTCAACAGAGGCATATCAGCCCGAGATTTTGAAGCTGTTGCCACTATTAATCAGAGGTATGTCATTCCAAAGTTGAAGCCATTTCCATTTAGAACTTAAAGCCATTTCAATCCGAAAGTGAAAGTCATTGTTTTTGTGGGTAGAAGAGTGTTAATTTGAAAATTGAAGAAGAAATCATGGGTTTCATTGTAAGGACTGAACCATTGGGTTCAAAATATTTAGAAGGCTACCCACAATGCAAAGAAATGTTACAACAAATAGGATGGCTTCAATTTTTGGAGAAATTTAATGGCTTCCACAAGGAAGTCACTAAAACATTTGCCAGATCATTTCAAGGAACCGAAGTTGAAGTAGGAGATGTCAAATTTACTGTCACTGAAGTTTTCATTGTAGAGGCTACAGGATTGCTCAGAACTGGAGAGAGATGGTTTAAAAATAGAGAATTCCACAATGACTCCTGAAAACAAATTTTAAAATCACCAGGTATGGATGTCAGTGTATTTAAGAAAGGAATTCCCAGTTCTGCATTGAAAAACAAATGGAGAAACATACTACTTCTTCTGCAAAAATTTATTACATGTGAGGGTAGATATGGAACATTTTATGTCTACCACATTAGACTAATGATGCATTTTTTGGGGGAAGACTTAAACCTACCATATTTCTTGCTTCAAAGTCTGAAGAAGATGGCTTCCTGTGTTCAGAGAAGAGTTCAATTTTTAGAGACAACCCTATATCATCATGGTTTGGTAAAAATTTTGATTGAACATCATCTAGCTAAAACAAATGATACATGGGACGATTTCTTAATAAGAAATCATTTTGAAGAAGCAAAAGAACAATCACCTGAACCACAGCCTACAAAGAGAAGTAGGAAATGGAGGGCTTCAAAAGTTGAAACTGACAAAACAATCCAAGAAAGAAGTGAGGAAATCATTTTAGAGAAGTTGACTCAAATGAAGAGGCAACTTAAGGAAGAAAAGGAAATCAAGAAATCTGCCACAGAGAAAGGAGAGGGATCCTCTCAGCCTAGGAGGAGCCACAGATTAAAGGGAAAAATGAAGAAAACACTAATCAAACAAACAGGGGTAATCAATATAGAAGATGAAGAAACATCCATTGAAGAGGATGTCGAAGAGGATTTTTATGAAGGAACCCCTAAAATTGACCCTGCTCAACAGGAAATTTATGACTATGTGGAAACTTTGGAGAGAAGAGCTTCAGAAAGCAGAGAGAGAACCCCCAGTCCTCCACTGTCTAAAATAGATATATTAAGAAGGGATAGGTATGAGTTGGAATTACTGAATAGACACATCAAAAATGAGAATGAAATTCTCAAAGATCAAATCAAGCTCAAAACTGATATGAACTCAACCTTATCCCTGCATATAGACAAAGTGGAGAGGACCAATGAGAAGTTCAAGACAAGGAACAAAAAGCTGATCAGGGCACTCACCAACCTAAGGTTCAAACTTGTTATCAGGAAACCCAGATTACCTCTAGCTTCCAGACAAAGGAGAAGGAGAGGATTAGATGTCCTTGCAGAAGCCTCTGAGTTCATAGGATAATTTGCATGAGGACATGCAAAGAGACAGCAGTGGGGGTATGTTGAGACTCAAAATTGTGCTTTCCTTCACTTGATTTTACCTCATTTTCCCTTGTCCATTGCTATCTTAGACCCAATTGATCAATGAATATAGTTAAAATTACTTCTAGAATGATTTACATGACTGACTTGTTAAATTTTGTGATTTTTGCATTATAAAGCATTTTGGCCCAGGAACTACATTTGCAGAATGGACCATTAAGTAGCTAGCAGGAAGTGCTGCAGCTGCCTTCACGTTTGAGTATGTTCCAGGTGGCCTCTTGAGAAAAATCGCATATGGGCATGATCCACGTCATGTCTACATGGTTAGTTGCTCATCATGGAGGAAGAAACGAATTCTGGGTACGGTTTTGGAACGTGGGAACACATTTAGGAAAGCAGACTTCTATTAGGACTGTCTCAGTCCAGATGTCTTTTTCCTCTTCACGCAGCCACTTCAAAGAGTCCTAACGTGATTCCGATAAGGAAAGACAGTGTTCCTGAATTGTTGCAAGTATTGTTATGTGCATTTGCTTTATAAACACTTGGGAAACCGTGAGCTATGTTAGAGATTTTATGTTAGATTTGATGCTAGATTTTGTTTAGACTCTGTGCTACATTCCTGAAGACGCAGAGTGTTATGTTCAAACTATTTCATCTTTAATGGAGTAGACCGTGTCGTTTTGAAAGCGTGATTTAATTTGGAGTTGAATGCCATCAGGTGGTAGAGGGCCCCTGCCTCTTGCACGGATTTATTTTGCGTAAATTAGATAAGTTTCCTAGCTGCCTTTACGTTTTGCATTTGAATTAATAGTTTTTTTAATTAACTACTGTAGTCGTACTCATTCTAACTCTTCCACAAGAAGATGCTCTTCCAAAAGACTATAATGATGAATGTTGAATGACTATAGTATTGTAGGATTAGGAGTTGAATTTATAGTTGTTTTAACTAGCTACTGTAGTTATATTCATTCTAACTCTTCCACAAGAAGAAATTCTTCCAAAAGATTATAATGATGAATGATGAATAGCTATAGTACTGTAGGATTTAGTTGTAGTTTTTGTTGTTCACTATCACAGTTACACTTGTTCTAATCACTCTTCCAAGAAATTCTTAAGAAGTTCAAGACATGACCGTGATAATGAATGATTTAGTTGTGTGTTTGTACTAAGTATCATCTCTGTTCTTGCTCTTAAACGCTTGCCCAAGACATCATAATGACGACTAGGGTATGGATATGATATCTTAGTTTTTCATTTGCTTTCAGTCTATTTTCTTACAATTGCACTCAATTACACAGTCAGAATTGTTCTACCTCTTCCAAAAGAAGGAACTCTTCCAAAATATCACTAATGATGAACAAACAGATTGTGTAAATTCATAGAATAATGCATGTTAGTATAGTTAGAATGCTCCGGAGTTTCATTGCATTTAACTCATGTTCAATTACTTTGTTTCGAGTTTGATGATGACTTATAGTTCAACATTGTTCTAGATTAGTGGCATCTTAGGTTCATTCTTAGATTAACTCATTGCACTTGCACTTCATATTCAAATTTTCATCCATTGCACAATAGATTACTTCAGTTGTTAGGATTAGCAAGACAGTCTTCATTATTCACAAACCTCTTCTTGTTCTAAAATCCATAATTGATCTATAACCATATGAACAGAAGACAACACCATTTTAAGGCCTGAAGTACCTCTGCAATTTCCTCATCATTTTATAAACAAAGCTCTTCCTCAAAAGACTACTTTGGAAAGAAATCAATAACTCTTGAGTAAAGGTTTTGTGACATTCAATTAAATTGCAGAATAGGGATAGGAGCTAGTTCTAAAATAGAAGATCTTATGATGATAACAATGTTTTTCCTCTAATTATGTTTCAAATCTCTAATCAAGGACAAAGTATTGCATCATTGTAAGTTAGTTGTTTCACTGTCTATTTAGAGAATTTGCATACTTAGTGATCATTTCTCAAGTTTAGTTTGTGTTTTGAATCATTTGCCTAAAATTCATTATCAAGCTTTGCTTTTATTTAGTCTTAGTTTAGATTTGATTCTACTTCAGTGTTTCCAATTGCATTTGCCACTTGTCATTCCATCAATTAGGCTTAACTCTATTTTGATCACCATCTTCTTTCCATTAGCTTGCTAGGCATTTTTCCTGCAAACATAAAATCACCAAAATACCAAAAACATCATAAATCATCACAAAAGACCAAAAACATCACAAAACACTACACACAACGCATTAGGAAACAAGCACCTAGGTACATACAGTACACTTCACTTCAGCAGTTTACAAATCCTGGTTGACAATTAAATGAGCTCAGTTTAGGAGACTAGATTGAGACCAAACAAGATGTGTTGGTGATTTCTCTTTGAATGATCTTCTTCAAGGGTAAGGATTAGATCTTGGTTGTAATGATGATAAAGCCTTCTTTTTTGCACTCTTCTGTACCAGTCCTAGGAGCAGCTTGGTTCCTAGTCTTTAGATAATATTACTTTGACTTCTTCTTTACATAAGAATATAATTACATAGTCAACATGAAGACCGATCTAGCTATACTTTTCAACATGCTTATGCATTCACACATAGTACCTGTATAGTACTTGTTATCCATTGGTTGATGACATTTAACTGTCGATTGATAATTTGTTTTTTGATTTTTTTATGAGGGGCAGGCGAGCCCTACAGAGACCCCTCCATGGCATCAGGGGAGCCCTACAGAGACGTCTCCATGAGAGGAGGATTATCAGGTACATTGGTTGTTTAGTTATGTCATGTTTTCAAGTAGGTTATATTTATTGTTCATTGTGAAAAATTGATTAATGTGAATTTTTTTTGTCCTGCACAGGTGGACGCACTCGTTCGACTCATTCACCGAGTCAAGGAATCGAACAAGAGGCACCCCAAGGACATGTTCCCATTCGCCCTGTTGCTGGTGAGGGGCAAAGGAGAACAATGTCTCAGCCTGTGGTATTCATCCCACAATTGGATACTTCTCCAGGTAAAATCTAAATATAAATTTATTGTTTGATGTATGTTTAATTTCAAACTTATAGTGGGTCATAGACACATTCATTACTCGCCAGGGGACCATGGTATGAACGAGGGTCTTATACACGACATAGGTACACATTAGATCAATTCCTAGTTAAAATGTTCAATATTACGTTATATTCAATGTTGAACAAGTGAATTTTTTTTCCAAATGACGTGTTTAATGTGAAAACATTATGCTCCATAGGTGCAAATGTTGGAGCTGGGCTTGGCTTTATTGCAGGTGAGGGGCAAAGGAGAACAATGTCTCAGCCTGTGGGATTCACCCCACAATTGGATACTTCTCCAGGTAAAATCTAAATGAAAATTTATTGTTTGATGTATTTTTAATTTCAAATTTATTGTGGTACTCATGTGCCCAAATTCTAACAATTTAATGTTTTGTACAGTGTGTCATAGACACGTTCGTTCCTCGTCAGGGGAGCGTAGTATGAACGAAGAGGAAGAGATAGTTTTTCCAAGAGGTATTTTCAAATTACCAAACAAGTTTTTTAAATACAAATTTTTCTTATAAATTATTTAATTTTTAATACGTGCAATAATTTAACATGTTACAGGTGGTGGTGGTCGCCCTCCTAGGGGTAGAGGTCGTAGGGTTCATGATTTTGCTCGAAATCCGAGCTATGATCCCCTTTACACCCATCCCGGTGATATTCCTGAGCAGATGCCTTGGGAAGATACCATCTCCTTACTTACTGTTGATGGGATGAGGGAGCATTCCACAAGATTGCGCAATGAATTGCAAAGTTGCGATCTCTCTGCCTCTAGTCGAAATTGTCTCCAAATTGTTTTGCGCAATTTGGAGAGTTTGATAGAGACTTATCGTGGGGTTGGACCATCAACCCAAGTTTTTTTTGACATGATGCGTAGGAGGAGAGCATCAGTGATTGGTATCCACTCCTACAATGAAGTCAAAAGTAAGGTCACTAAAGAAATGGCCTTGTCACTATTTGACTTGCGGCCTAAAGACAAAAAACGTCTGAAGATTGCAAGATTCAATGATCCTGATATTGCACCCCATATTTATGAGAAGTTCCTATATGCATACCGGAAGTTCCCAAATAATGATGAGGTGCCACAATATTTTGTTAGAATGTTGTTTGCTCAGTTCCGAGAGCACATGGACCCTAACTATACAGATACTGGGTCCAAATTCTATGGAGCTGGAAAACGTCGTACATATGAATGACCTGATGCTATGCGAGATGTTGGGTTTAGGCCTCCAGCACCTCGTTTAGTACCTCGACCACCTAGGGTAGTTACACTTCCAGAGGATTTAGCCCTTATCTCCAGTGCTGCATCAAAAATGAGGGATAAGATACAAGAACATATTGCAGCTGCTTTAGGAGGGGTGGAAGTCGGCTTAGGGACGAGCCAACCTTCATCTAGTGCAGGAGAGCATTCATTTGTGAGTGTCCCAGATGATGTGTTGAGGGAGATGGAGCGAGATGAGCTTATTAAGTATGCAGCCTCATGTAGAGACCACTATGAGCAATCCAGGACAATACAAATGCACACCATGGGCGAGGTATGTACAAACAAGTTTTGATCTAACATGTTTTTTTGGTGTATATATACATTTAGTCTCAAAAAACTGACGCCAATATATTTATTTAACTTATGCAGTTTACAGCATTCCTAGAACAACATTGCCTTTCCCCTCGTGCTCATTCTGTAGATCGTGGACACGATCATGTACAGGTGCCACGGCCATTACTCATTACTATCTATCTATATTTTTGTATGTCAAATTGAAATTGAATTTCTGTCACAAATTTATTGGTAATTTTCTTAACATTATGAAATTTTCAGGTTAGTGCTACACATGAAGGGCTGCCTGAAGAGATTATTCCTTCTCGGGTTCCAGTCATGACACAGGTATTGATACTTTTCGTTAAGCATATTTATAGTGTTTATTATATTTCTTTTCGTAAACTTGACTGTTAACTTTGGTTTCTACTTTTCAGGGTACAGAGGATATTGACATGATGCAGATTGAGCCTCAAGGAGATCCTGTAGTCTCTGGGTCCGAGACTCTACATTAAACCATGGTAACCTCTTACCCTTTCTTTGTTGCTATGGTATTCAAAAAATATCCGAGAGTGTACGAGGAGATTCACCTGCCTTTTTTGTAGAATTTGTATCCTAGTTTTTGTATCTTTTCTTATTCAATCAAGAACTTTTTCCCAATTGTCTATGAAGTTATGGATAACTTTATTCAGTTATCAAGATCAATGTTCAAAGTTTATAGTCAACATTGTTTCTTTGATTATATTTGAATACAATGCAAGGCAGTGACTGATTTCAAATAATTGCTATTTTTATATTTCCCGCATTGGTTTATCATCAAGATTGAGTAAGGTATTTACTTTTAGATGCTTTGGAAATTTATTACCAACCTATTTAGTATTAAGGAGTGTCTTGCTCTAAATTCAAGGTTATCCAATCTTTATAGTTTACATATGAACCATAGGGATTCATGTGAAGATTTTCCAATATGTATTCTTGTGTGCTATTGAATTCATTTGAATAATGTCCATGGATATTTTGTCCTATTAATAAAAATTAATGACTACCACATTCACTAGAATTTCTGATATTTTAATGTGTTCTTTGAGTGCCAAGGATTTCCATCCCATTCCCATTGATCCCTAAGACATCCTATTTTAATTTTTTATATATCATCCATATAATTAGGCCGATAGGCCTTCTCTTAAGAAAGAGATCACTCTTTTGATCGTCAACACTTTTTATGTGAACAGGACACCTGTTCCTGGTTTAAAAAAATGAGACCTGTTTTTTATCTCTTTGACATCTGTCTGCACCATTTTTTACACTCGTTCTTGGTTTACTCCATACTAGCTGTCCCATGTCCACCTGTCATTCTCCTTCGTTGGGTCCGTCCTTGGCAATTAAGGTAGTAGGTGAGCTTGGCGGGAACGGATTCTTGCCAAAAACCCTTACCATCACGCCTAAACTCATTTTCTTGCTTGCTTTGGCTCTGTCCAGGCTCAGCCCTCCGCTGCTCTGCAATTTTTATGCCACCATGACTCTTTTGCGAGGCTGGCTTGTCTGTCACCGGTTTTCTACACGGACATTTACGGGCATTCTGTCATCTTGATGTCATCGAGAGGCCTTGAGCAACCTCTGCGTTTACCCAGCGAGGTTGGCTCGTCTGTCACCAGTTTATACACGGACATTTACGGGCATTCTATCATCTTGACGTCATCGACAGGCCTTGAGCAACCTCTGCGTTTACCCAGCTAACATAGGCCAGCTAACACAAGTAATCATACTTCACAAATAGATTGTTGTGTCAACTCTTTTCGATGTTCTTCTCTGATTTTTGCACCGTGTCTGCCTTATTGCATTTTCCTTGGGTTTTTTGTCACGGTTTTCTTAACACATACCCCTTCTCTGTCTTTCACACCGTTCAGGTTGTATTTGATACTGTTTTATTGGGAAGAGTTTAGTGGCTTCTCTATTAAACCCTTCACAGGAACAAATGGAAGTTTTCCTTCAAAATGCACAGGTTATCCAACGAGCATCCTCGTATCCATGTTTTTACAGGTAAATTCTTTCTCGGTTTCGTAGTACTATTTCCGCAGAGAAGTTTTTTTGTTTTAAGACTCGACATACCAATCATTTGTGTCTAATCTGCTCTACCATCTTTTCCCAGCTCCCGGGTCTTTAATGTCAATCCCCGTCTTCATTTACAGGTTTAATTTGTTAGTTTTACCAAATACTATTATGCCTCGAACTTGTTATTTTTTTGAATTGTGTGTTTCAGGTAACTATGTTTTCATAGTTATCTTGGCGCACTTCCTCATCTCGTTCTTGAGCCCAGCAGTAACCCTTTTTGCTTTTCCGCGCACAGGTACCGCTCACTCTGCGAGTTGATTTAAATATTTGTTTTGAAGCCTTGCAGGCCTGGTTATAAAACATAATCATATGATTATATCAGTTATTTCATGAAAGAAGCCTTACGGGCTCGGTTATTTTACTGATGCATAATGTTAAGGACTCCAGTCTTGAATCTCACTTGATATTGAATGATTCCGGGGTTTTATAAGTTTTGTGAGGTCATCACACTCATACTTAAGATCTCTCATCCAGCTTAGTAATCTTGCATTTGTTCTTGGCTTAGAGCAGTTCTTGCTCGTAATTCTATTTTCATTTTAATGTAAACAAGCATTTTCTCCAGCATGAGGTTATATTGTCGAACTACAAGAACTGGCTTTGCATGGGTTTGGATGTACTTGATTATGAAATTTGAGTAATTAGCTTGTATTATCTCATGTATTTCAGTGTTAATTGGCTTGATAAGTTATGGTTATAAGCGCTCTAGGGAGAATTCTCTGATTTGTTTGTATTTTTATCTTTTTTGTAGGTGACTGCAGCTCTCGCACAAGCTGGCCTCGAATCTTCCGACTTGATTGTAGGGATTGACTTCAAAAAGAGCAATGAGTGGACAGGTAAGTTGTATTACCCATGATCTTGAATTTTGTAAATTCATAATTTCCATGCAAGTTTAAAATTTTAAAATGGCCAATCTGCCTTTATCTAAATGTGGTTATTTGCTCAAGAGCTGTTAGGCACTATATTTTTATGGTCACTAGTATTGTTTTGGTTCTAAACATAAAATTCTGTGAATTATCATTATGGCCTTCGTTGTTGTGTAAAGTTTTACATTTTCATCTTTGTTTGGATCTATACAAACTAGGAATCTTCAAATCATCTTCGGTACAAGCTTTCTGCACTATTTATAATATATATATTGAGAATGGTTGTTCATGGTGTTTGTGCATTGAGTGTGGTCTTCCTTAATCATGATCACAGCCTTCCTTGATGCTGCACATTTTGTTCTTTTTTGGATGATAACAAAATGTAGAATCTTCAAATCCTCTTGGGCACAAGCTTTCTGCACATGGTCATAATATGGCTGATAATTTTATGTAGGTAACAATAAGTGTTGACACTAATAATGGACAACTGAGTACACAAGAATAGAATACAGTCAATGGAATAGTGGAAGCCAGGTAATCGTATTGATAAAATAGTGTGTAGTGTCATTGTTTTATTTTGAAGTTCACAATATTTAACATTGAACAATATTTAAAGTCCTTCCAGCCATGCTTTGAATTTCTAGTTGAACAAAATAAGGGGAAGTATATTTGGTCATAAACTCACAGTGATTTGAAGCAGGGTTAAAAAATCTTACTTTTCAAGGAAGTCTCTCAGATCTTCACTCTTGATACTGCACCTCTGAAATAATTGGATGTTCGTGAAATAGCTATGGTCTTGGTATGATTTGCCTATAATGTCATATGGCATATGCTTTAGAATGATTTTTTGCATTATGACATTTTGTCTTGCTTCAGTCATATATGTGTTTCTCATATTACTCTACATTGGTAGAGTTTCCCATATTGGCAATAATGGGTATAACCCATTCCTATATACTCTCAAATTTGTGTATGGATTTAACTGTGCAACAGCTGCAATATGGTATTTCTATTACAATAGTATAAGCTTGACCTCAATTTCATCATTTGTATATGAATTATGGTACAGTACATGAATATATGGAAGTGCATCCATCAGTTCAGATATGGCTTCTTTGCTCTATTCCTATTGTCTATATTCATTCAGTTTTGCATTGTATACAAAACAATAATATTCCCCTATATATGGTGTCAGGAATCCTATTCGAGAATGATGTTGCAGTGGAGTAGCCGCAATATCCTCCATCTAAAATATCAATGATCTTGATCATTTTGGGTCATATTGATTTTCTTCACAATCACGTTCCTTCAATAGTGTCAGCATTCATATATACAGTCACAATTTGATCTTCTTAGCATCGTGCTTATCGATCCTTGTTCAGTTTCTAGAAGAATCAATTTTTTACTTTGAATAGCAAGTGGTGAGCATCATTAAAGGAAGAATTTTTGTAGGTATCTGAAGACCAGACCTCCCTTGTGACAAGAATCACTACAAGAATTCAGGTTGACCATTGGACCTTTCATTAGCATAACTCAAGGATGCAGCAAAGAAAATGGTTTAAACATGAGGTACATGACTATTCAACATTAACTTGACCGATGCATGCTGAATTTGACACAACTCTTATTTAAATTTGCATGCTGAATTTGACACAACTCACTATGTCAATGGTGACTTGTTCTTCCCCTGTGCAGGATGTTGCTAAAGGAGAAACTGTTATTAAGGAGAAAGAAGAAGAGCTGTATGCCTTACAAGAAAAACTTGTCAATATGGAGAATGTGAGTTTCTTCTAAAAATGATCTGTGGATGATTTATTAAATTGGAACATTTATTTTAAGCATTGTAGCATCATGCATTTATTGTATTCTGATGTGAAATAAGATTAATAGGAGAATACTTTACCTTGCTTACTGTTAATCAACGCAAGCACTTTGTCCCTGTTCCAGCAGCTCCAGTTCCTTATTGTTACTTTAGTATCATGCTCTTTATTGTAATTATCTCCTGATTTCAGATACTGTTTTTTTTTTTTTTTTTTTTGATGGGATTCCATAATAATCTTGCTGTTATTGCAGGAGGAGATCCAAAAGCTCATTGATAATCACAAGGCCACACTAGAAGCAAGGAAAACTGGGTTTGAAGCTGATATTGAACAACGACAATCCTTATGCAAAGAAAGAGAGGAAGCTTTAAGATTGTTTGAGTAGCTTAAGAAATTGTAAACAGAGTTAAATGTGATCAGGCTTGGCAGCTGACAATATGATACAGCTGGAAAGATTTATTGAAGGTTCCCAAATTTGTACAAATGAAGGTTTAGTGAACAAATTAGTGAGATTTAAAATTGGCTATAAGCCTAATGAGATAAAATAAGAGGAATCTGTTCGTAGCCTTGCTATTTCTGTAATTAGTGAGATTTAAAATTGGCTATAAGCCTAATAAATAGTTCGTAGCCTTGCTATCTCTGTAATCTGTACTGCTAGAAAATTGGCAGAAACCAAGACTAAAAATATTTGATATATTTTGGAAATCGAGTTTCGGCAGTACAATATGGATTTCTTTTATTCAGATTGAAAAATCTGTGTAGTGATGAACCTCATATTAATATTTATTATTATCCATTTTAATTTATGACAATTGTTCAGTATCGCACATAAGGTGACTAAAATATATGTTTTTTTTCTTGTTTATTATACATTTTCTACTGTGTTGAAATCGAGTATAATTCCTTTACAAATTTGTGCCAATATTTGAAGGCAATGTGCTTTTTTGTAGTGGTGCTAATGCATGGATGTTCACCGAAAATCTAAAGCAGGAGTTGATATGTGGATGAAAGAGACTGTTAACACATGTCCTAAGTCGGCTAGAAGAAGGCAATAAAACGGGGTTGATTGGCCCGAGAATGCACAATAAAGACAGGAGGTTTATGATAGACAAATAAGCTAGTGACAGATGGGTACACAAGGGAAAAAGCTCACTTTGAAAGTGGACAAGTTCTCTAGGCAAAATTTTCCCTCCTATACCCATCTATCACTACAACTTATTTGTATGTCATAAAACTCCTGTAGCTTGCTTATCTGATGGTGGTGAGTATTCTTTAATATGCCTCCACTGCTCATCTAATTTCACCTTGAATTAGCATTTGCGTTACCCAAGTTGGGTCCACCTAATAAAATCCAAAGAAAATTCTGAAGTGCATGATAAGCGTATTGAAAAACACTATCATAACATGGCATTTCATCTCACATTTCCAAAATAAGAAACAACTTTCCAAATTAGGGAACATGTTTCCAGGCCATATCATATTTGTTTCCACATTTCACTGTGTTTTTGGTGATGGTACCAACCATGTACTTGTGTTTCCCACAACATAACCAAATATTTATATTGGTGCAAAGTTGAAACAGACATCAGTCTCAATTTATTGAAGCAACATGAGCCAGAATCTTCACATTTTGAGGATATTCTGTTACAGCCTTGGTCACTGTTATAAAGGTGACAATAGTATAAGGGGTATCTTCCTATACCTAACTAGGTGTTCATTTTATGTCTCTAGCTTTGGAGATGAGATTGTCTAAGGCTTACATTGTCCTTCATATACTAGAAAGGTTATCTTACTCATGTCAAATTTGTGATCAATGTACTGTGGTACGTAAGCATGAAGAGGTAGTCAACATCAAGCTATAAAGGATATGGAATAGTTAAGCTAATTTACTTGTGTGAATACACGGAGTTACAGTAATGCAGCTTTGAAGCTTTGACATAAACACAACCATAGTTATACAGGTGAATGATTGATTACGGAAACAGCTATGTAGAAACTAGTATTATTTACTGTATTTATTAGGCTAATTACGTGCTTCTTAGAGCTATTCCAACTAATATGATATTACTGATCTTCCTTGTTTACACTGCTTATTATAGGAAGAACGTAACTATTCTTTGTTTACACACATAGGATAAGCTAGCTCTCCATTGTTTCAACATACATGATGAACTTCACTATAAGCTGCTTGTTGAGCTATATGGAATGTGTTATTATCTCCATTGCTTACATGATTGTCTCTATTCCCATTATCAACACAACTTAAGTGGAATGAAGCCTATAAGTATGGTATAAGAGCTTAACAACGCTTACTGATCAGATATGGTCATTCACACTGTTACAAGTACTGGTAAATCAATGGCTATGATTCATATTAGTAACATACTGCTCCTTATTACAAGGTGAATTGAACTAAGCTCGTGAGTCATATCAAGTAAAGGTTCAATCTCACACATATTGGGACTCATGTAGTTTGCATAATCAATGGGGTTAGAGTAATGACAAGGATAGAATAAGTATAACCATTGACTCTAACATCATGAAGTATCTTGTATTTAACATATACAGTATCTAACATAGCTCCTTTTTCTTCCATGATTACTAGCTTACTTATCCTAATCTAATCCCATATCTAAGCTATGACATAGTGTTATAACTACGTTTTGATGTATAGTATGATCTCCATTACTAAGCTAATGATATCGATAGGGTTTTACTCTGCATGACCTATGAACAAGGGATACAAGTATGTAGCTTATCTTGGTAGTTATGATCTTATAAACCCACTTGCTGGGATTCAATTAGCTTGTAGTTATGGGAATGATTGGGCTCCATTAAACATGATATGAGCTCTATGTTAGTGTTCTCACATAGAAGTCATAAGCCACGAATATTATGGATATTACTATGCTTATGATGTTCCTGTATTAGGATAGGGCTATGGTTTGAAGTATCAACATATTCGAATAGTCTAATCACCATTGCTTAGAATGAATGCCATATCTGTTCTCTTCATCTTTACAACCTATCGTAGTTAGCATATTGGTTACCCTTACTCACCAAGGTTCGACGTTGAACCTCATACTACTACTCGAGGTTGAAGCTCTATATCATATGTTAGTATATCAATGGGAATCATAGGTAATATAAAGGGAATAATACTACAGATACGCCTAATTTGTCCACTATCATTTAGAGGTAGCCCGTTGAGCAAAGGGAATAAGGGATAACGTATTGAATGCATAGTACAAATGGCATAGGACTTAACTATACAAGCTCATAGGGTAATAAAGCACAGTGTTATGTTCACTACCTATGATAGAAGTAATACCATGGTGTTATAACATGTATAGAGTAATACGAGTGATTAAATTAGGTCACTTCTATCCATACTTGTTCAAGCTTAGTTCAAGATTAGATATATGTGTATTTTTATAACTATTATGTAAGGGTATATACACCATATTCAAGTCCTTATAATGAAGTGTATAACTCCACTCCTTATCACTTATCATAAGCTCCTATTACTGGTATTAGCTTATTAGGGTAATCATAGTATCCATATTATCAACAAGGGTATTACAGCACCCATTAGTATTCCTTATCACATGTATTACGTATCTATAGTATTCAATGTTCTGTAAGTGAAACGTGATTCCTATGTATATGGAGTTTAAGCTGCTATCACGAAACCAAACACGTGTATTGTATAATATACATTTGGGTGTTACATATACTAAGCTAAGCCATGTTCACAGTATTATGAGTAGTAATGTAGTTTCCATATTCTATCCTATTCACTGTGATTACATGAAACATTAGTATGATAACCATTGAACAACATAATGGGCTTAACATAACAAGAGCTTTCACCATATTGAATAAGCTAAGTCATAACCATTACTCATACTTAGTACAAGCTCGTGTCCATATAGCTCATCTAAGGGATAAGTGAATCAAATCAATGGGATTCGAACCATTTCATCATCTTAGTAGAAAACATGTACATATAGCTTATATCAGTAATTGAGAGTATACCAATCTAATGCAGTATATGATGCTTTACCTGGTGCTTATAATGGTCTGTATTTACCTAATAACTGACAACATCATTTGTTGATAACATTATGCTAATAAGATGAGACAAGTAAGCTTTACTGTAATTTATAAGTACTCAGTAACAACACATCATGGACTTACTCTTCTATCAAGACCCTTGTAATCCCATTAGATAAGTAATCACCTGTATTACACTTAGTATATCAGCAACACGTTAGCTATTGGTATTACTTCTCCTTATTCACGTAATCATAATAGTAATCATTACTAATGAATCTGTAGTGTCAAATGCTTACTAGTATAGCTGTGTTCTTTGATTAAGCTCTACCTTATTTCCATAATATCTGTACATGAGTTAGCTAAGCTGATCTTACTAGTACCAATAAAGAGCATAGGTAATGATACTTATTAATCATAGATAGTGTAATTATAGTAACCTAATATGGAAACTGTAACATAAGCAGATAGAGTGGATTAGTACTAAGAGCTTGAAAAAGCATGACCTTATACTGTTACATTATAGTAAGTAATCACGTATCTTTGCTTAAGCTGGTGTTATATGTAATACAATATAACACCAATAAAATAATGGACCAACAGGTCATAAAATAAGGCATCATGGCAACAATAAGGAATGGAAGCAACTAGAAATGTACAGAAGCCTGGAATAGTAGTAGCCAAATTCAAGATGGAGAAAACTCCAATTTCCTTAGTCCTCGGCATTAAATTATATTCAAGATGAGCACTAGATGATGAGATGAGACTTTGAGGCTCGTAGAGCAAAATCCCACACCAAATCGAGTAGAACATGTAGTTGTTATAGGTTATCTTACTCATGTCAAATTTGTGATCAATGCGCTGTGGTACAGGTGGGAAGTTCTTTGTTTGTTTGATTTTAATAATAGAGTTCTGGTACACGACACAATTATAGTGAATGTGTTTTGCACATTCACAAATTTATGCCACATTCACTGTAATTGCACAAAGTTTGTCATTTTTTTAACAACGGTTGTGGTTACAATATAGTTCAAGTAGTTGAAAAATGTTAATTCAATTGACATCTAGCACACAAGATTGAATGAAACGTTCTCATAAGTAGAACATTTTAAAAGTGGGTGTTTCCCATCTGATGTAAAATTTTAGTTGTAAAATTTTACATGGCCATTGTTTCAAAAGTTTTCTTAAATATCCCCATCATTTTTTTAGTGTAGAGAATCAAAGATTAATTGAGATAGATTTTATATTAATAACATCTTTGTTTTCTGGCTGTTGACAAAATGGAACCAAAATCCACCTTGAGGTCAATTCTAGAAAAGACTTCAGCCATAGCAGTATTGTTGTTGATCCTACATGATTTACAAATGGACCAACAGGTCATAAAATAAGGCATCATGGCAACAATAAGGAATGGAAGCAACTAGAAATGTACAGAAGCCTGGAATAGTAGTAGCCAAATTCAAGATGGAGAAAATTCCAATTTCCTTAGTCCTCGGCATTAAATTATATTCAAGATGAGCTCTAGATGATGAGATGAGACTTTGAGGCTCGTAGAGCAAAATCCCACACCAAATCGAGTAGAACATGTAGTTGTTATAGGTTATCTTACTCATGTCAAATTTGTGATGAATGTACTGTGGTACAGGTGGGAAGTTCTTTGCTTGTTTGATTTTAATAATAGAGTTCTGGTACACGACACAATTATAGTGAATGTGTTTTGCACATTCACAAATTTATGCCACATTCACTGTAATTGCACAAAGTTTGTCATTTTTTTAACAACAGTTGTGGTTACAATATAGTTCAAGAAGTTGAAAAATGTTAATTCAATTGACATCTAGCACACACGATTGAATGAAACGTTCTCATAAGTAGAACATTTTAAAAGTGGGTGTTTCCCATCTGATGTAAAATTTTAGTAAGATTTAATTTGATATTTCAAAGGTTGAAATCAGAATATACATAGTACTGTCTTTTCAGATCTTGTTGAGCCTTAAGGACTAGATACAATATCACAAATTCCAGTTTGTCATCTATTTTAAATTTTGGCAAAATTCCAGTTTGTCAATACATAACTGTAGTGTTATATTTTAGCAAAACTTTCAAGATATTGAAATAGATTTGGCTAAAAGAGAGGACTCTTTTAGATCTAGTTTCACATTTATTTTAAATTCAAATCTGAACCAGTAAAGAAGCTAAGAATTGACAGTTTTTTGGTCACCATCATGACATTGACACTTCAAGCAACATTATATTGAGTAGATAGAGTAGAAGGATTATAGTTATGGATCCATAGATTATTCTTTGGCAATGAACCTCCAAATATTATCAAACTTTTTAATATATTATTTACATGATATAATTGCACTCTTAATGCTTTGGGATATATAATCTCCAAAAGTTACGCACTGGGTGTTGTCACTGGCAGCGACTGTCACCTTGTCACTAACAAATGGGTACATGTGTTATGATATGGAAAATGATGAGACATTTTTTTCTCCATCAAAATACTTTAATTTGATATTTCAAAGGTTGAAATCAGAATATACATAGTACTGTCTTTTCAGATCTTGTTGAGCCTTAAGGACTAGATACAATATCACAAATTCCAGTTTGTCATCTATTTTAAATTTTGGAAAAATTCCAGTTTGTCAATACATAACTGTAGTGTTATATTTAAGCAAAACTTTCAAGATATTGAAATCGATTTGGCTAAAAGAGAGGAATCTTTTAGATCTAGTTTCACATTTATTTTAAATTCAAATCTGAACCAGTAAAGAAGCTAAGAATTGACAGTTTTTTGGTCACCATCATGACATTGACACTTCAAGAAACATTATATTGACTAGATAGAATAGAAGGATTATAGTTATGGATCCATAGATTATTATTTGGCAATGAACCTCCAAATATTATCAAACTTTTTAATATATTATTCACATGATATAATTGCACTCTTAATGCTTCGGGATATATAATCTCCAAAAGTTACACACTGGGTGTTGTCACTGGCAGCGACTGTCACCTTGTCACTAACAAATGGGTACATGTGTTATGATATGGAAAATAATGAGACATTTTTTTCTCCATCAAAATACTTTAATTTGATATTTCAAAGGTTGAAATCAGAATATACATAGTACTGTCAAGTGCAATAGCTTCATCCAAAAAGGACTTTGAAAGCCATCGCTTTAACTGAATCTGATGACATATAATGTGGCCCTTTTTCCATGCAACATAGCTAATGGGTGCTTGAAGGTCCTTGAGAAATGAATACACTGCCTTTGAAATGGGAAACCCTCTTGCATATTTTTTTCTGTGCAGATTCACCTTGTCTGAAATGAATATACATAGGATGTAGGAAAATCTAATTTAGTTAAAAGATGGCAGGCATCCTAACGAAAATAAAAAGAAAAGACATAATTTTACTAGAAAGAAAGAAAGTGAGCTCCAAACCATAGCTTAATTAAATAAATTAGCTAAGAAAACCATACACAGTGACTATGCTGGCAAGCTGAGGAATATCTTCTTCATCAAGAACCAATCTTTGTATATCAATAAGCCAGACTGAGAGGGATGTCAATGCAGCACCAACAGACATTCTGATGTTGTATCTGCAGCACCAACAGACATTCTGATGTTGTATCTGCAGCACCAACAGACATTCAGGAGGATGTTCACAATTGCAAAATTGAAAAAAATATACAAAAGTTGACACACACTCGAGACATTTTATTTTCTCTACAAGCAAAACGATCTCAACAGAGTCTCTGTAGCCCTGGAAAATTATACAATAGATAAAAATCAAATCGATGAATATCAAGCAAACTCAAATGCTAGTAGAGACATGCCATTGTCTGTGCCCAGGAAAAGTTTTTCCCATCTTGGATCTTCATTCAGGAAATGACATGAAGGAGTTAGAACTTATCTCCAAGTGAAACTGTTTTACCTTCAAGAAATTTCTGCGTATCTAAGCTCTTAGAAGAGGCAAATTTGGCATATCCTCAAGAGCCATGTTACAATGCAGCTTCTAACAACATTTTATTGCAATAATCTACACAACCAATCTTGGTTGCCAGAAACATAAACCCCTGCAATTTCTTCTTGATATCCTCTATTGATCTAGATATAGATATTTCATAGAAATTTAGAAGTTCTTAGGTGGTACAGGTGGGAAGTTCATATACGGTATATGAGAACAAGCAGCAACATCTTGTGATGTGCAAAAATGTTGAAACTCATCTTGTGATGTACAAAAATGACGAAATTATTTAAATGGACAGTTTAGATGGAAAATGGCTAAATATGATCTTCGTAGATCGAACTAGAATACTAAGGTCATTCTGTGCGTGGATATCTTATCTACGACAATGAGGGGGAAGTTGTCTACGTCTTTTAGTCCAACTAATTAATTTTTCCCCATGTTTAGGTTATACTTATCAGTGATCACCTTATGGGAAGCTCATTCAGCACAACTTCTCAACAAGTAGAACTACTTCATTCACATAGAATATCTGTGCATTAAGGAATTCCCAACAAATACTAGAGAGGCTGTATGTTGTGAGTTTCCCAATGCAAACAACACAAATTGAATGTCCATTGAAGCATGTGAAATATATAACAAGCAGCACTAAGGTGTCTTCACATGAATGGCATGCACAACAACATTTCCGGATGGATTTTGTTAAAGGCTTCCTGATTTGTATGCTGAGAGAGGCTGTACGCTGTGATGGTTGAAATCCCACCATGGCTATTAATTATCTCTAGAAGAAAGCAAGGTAGCACAGCATGTATTCATTCAAATAGATTGCAATCTACTAAGGTGTCTTCACATGAATGGCATGCACAGCAACATTTCCGGATGGATTTTGTTAAAGGCTTCTTGATCTGTGAAGATGAGAGAGGCTGTATGCTGTGATGGTTGAAATCCCACCATGGCTATTAATTATCTCTAGAAGAAAGCAAGGTAAAAAAACATGTATTCATTCAAATAGATTGCATTCTACTAAGGTGTCTTCACATGAATGGCATGCACAGCAACATTTCCGGATGGATTTTGTTAAAGGCTTCCTGATCTGTATGCTAAGAGAGGTTGTATGCTGTGAGTTTCCCAATGCAAACAACACAAATTGAATGTCTTTTGAAGCATGTGAAATATATAACAAGCAACACTAAGGTGTCTTCACATGAATGGCATGCACAACAACATTTCCGGATGGATTTTGTTAAAGGCTTCCTGATCTGTATGCTGAGAGAGGCTGTATGTTGTGATGGTTGAAATCTCACCATGGCTATTAATTATCTCTAGAAGAAAGCAAGGTAAAAAAACATGTATTCATTCAAATAGATTGCAATCTACTAAGGCATCTTCACATGAATGGCATGCACAACAACATTTCCGGATGGATTTTGTTAAAGGCTTCCTGATCTTGAATCAAAACCTTGATGAATCTGCATCATAAATTATGTACCAACACACATCTAAGCATCCACATGTCAATTTATTTGTTCAAGCAATCCACAATATAGTCTTAAACTATATAAAGTCCAATGCATTGTAGCAATTATATGTTCTAACCTTAGAATCAAATTTCATTGTTCATCTTGAACAATGTGCTCCACTCATATGAAATGTGCTAGCGGCAAATTTTCCAAAATGGCATCATGATCATCTATCGATAACCTCCATTGTCGCTGTTTTTTTCTACTCTTCACTTTCTTCAACTGCAGTCGAGTTTCTATGACCAAGTGACTATATTGGGCATAAATAACCTCTGGCTGGTAATCTTGAAAAATAATATGATCTTTACATTTCTTTACTTCTTCGAAGAAATGTCCCATTAACACCATTGAACCGATTGGGTATGTATAATTTTATGGATCATTATACTCTTGCAACAGCGTGGATTTAGACATAGTGCATCGTAATAAATAATAATGCACATTTTCTTGATTATTTTCTGGTGCAATGACAGCAAAGACATCACCTTCTCTAACCATATCAGAGACATGATCATTATCATTGTCAATCATAGCCACTTCATTGTCCATTTCCTTGTCACTCACGTTTCCAAATGGGGGAAATGGTGTCAATTGTTCGAGTTTCCATGGTTGAACAAATTTCTTAATTTGGTTTTCACATTCATCGATGGACTCTGTCTGATCAATACATGCATAACAAAAGCAAGAGCACTTTCGTTTCTCAATGCAATGTATATTTGTCATGTCCTTACTCATAATTGAGTGTAAACTTCTTGTTTTATGGATTACACTGGCATTATATGGCAATGATCTATCAACATCACCCATTGCAATATTCCAAAAATACCTGCTTGAGAAAAACACACACATATGTATGAGTCAAATTTTGAAAAATATTAAATATTTTTTGATAACAAAATACGTGCACATATATGTATACACATATATATATATATATATCTACACATGTATAATATATTGTTAGTTAAATGTGTATGCTTACCTGTGCACATGAGCCATCCTTGGGTTTGATACATGACTTAAATTTCCCTTGCACCAATTAACAACATCTAAATAATTTGCAAGTCGGCAAGCAGAGTGATTCAATTGATACCTCCTAAGTGCACGTTTTACGCATGCCACAGCACCATCATGCTCTCCTTTTCCATGCCCTGTCTCAAAGAAATTCCATGTATGTCGAATGTTGATTTTCCTATGAAGACGAGACAACCAATAGAACGATCTTGCTGATCTAAATTGACCAGCACAACCATCTGACCATACCCAATGTTCTTTAAAAGTGACTCTTCGTTTCAACAAATCATTATAAATAACATTAAAACAATGTTGAACAAAACACGTTTCATGTGTTCGATCATCACTGATGTAGAAATGGTACTCCTTAATCACCTCACGATTATTTTCATCGCTATCAAAAACATCGACAGCAAGCTCTGCGTGTCTATACAAAATATGCACAAATATCGATACTTGGTCTGAATGATAATACTCACTTTGTATCTCCTTTTGTGGACTAAACGTGTAATTCTCAGCGAAATCAACCATTGATAATATTGTTCCTTTTGGGAACACCTCACGTGATTGCTTGAACTGTAAATCCTGCCATCGTGCTATATGACAATGCTTAATATATTTGTATATTTGCACCCTGAACTTCTCCATAAAAGATGTCACTGGAATCTCATCATCAAGTAAAGTGGTCTTTTTTGATGTTGTGCTTGAATCTGCAACAGGAGTGTAAGTAACATATTCATATCTCTTCCAATTCAGACTGAGATTTGACAGTCTGGGATCATTAGGATCAATGGGATACTTTTCATCGTAGAGTGCCAAATGAGAACATTTGTCGCATTTTCTTCCACCAACACATTCCTTTTTATAAAATAATTCATTATTCTCTCGTGGACATAATATCTTTGATAAAAATTCACGAACACTTGAAGGAGGAGGGTCATTTGACCAATTTTTTATGCCAAAATTTACAAATGTCTCATACAATAATTCGAATTCTACATGGTATCGACAACAACATGTGTCTCGAACAGTGATAGGCCTGACATACCATGGTTTAAGCTTCACAAATGTGCTAAGAGAAATCTTCACATCAATATTACTCTCCATAAAGCTCTCGAATAATTCTACTTGACTGACCTGTGTTATATGTTTGGAATGAGATTCATAAACTCCCTTAGATATACGGCGTCGCAGTTGATCCTTTTCATTTGGCGACACACGAGAGTTCAAATCCCAAAACTCTTTTACCCTATCCCTCACACCATCAGGAAGTCTATCATGATATGGACGCCTGCAGATATTAGCCCAACATGCTCCTTCATCATTCTCATCTATTTGAGTTCTAAATTTTGAATTCCTCCATAAACTTTTTCTTGATGTTTTAATCAATTTTGAAGTTTTTGACATCAACCGACTTGATGAAGTTCATTTCGCAACTGCACCTGTTAAAAGTGCTCTACGAGCATTCTTTGCAACATTAGATCGCCCTTTGGCTAGTATGCCAAGCGCCGATGTCACATTATTTGTTACCATTTCATTTGCTAAAACCTCTTTTTCACTTTTAATGCCCAATAATTCCATAGCATTTGTGAGAGATTTGTGCTTTATAAGTCCACATAATAGTTGAGCTTGTGCTATGATAGATAAACCTTCAAAAGTATGTTTCAATACAGATTTTAATTTATCTCGAACTGTCCTTTTAGCCAATGGTGGTCCCAATTCTTCAATTTTAGTTGCATCCATATTTTCTAGAAACTTGTAGTTGTATACAACGTTCTTGGAACTTCCAATTAATTGCAGTGAAATTGGATGTGTGGTTGCTTCTTCTTGTCGTTCTGATGTTGTCCCTGCATAAAAAACAATATTAAAACTTCTAATTTGAAATTGACATGTATACATATTTTTAATTTTAAAACTATTTTGAACTACAATGTTAAAAAAAAAAAAACAATTTATTCAAATTGAAGAAACTATTGACTCACCAGTGACATCAATATCAATATTCTCTTGGACATTTGTGGTAGAATCTTCTTGTGGTTTTGATGTTGTCCCTGCATAAAAAACAATATTAAAACTTCTAATTTGAAATTGACCTGTATATATATTTTTAATTTTAAAACTATTTTGAACTACAACGTTTAAAAAAAAAATACAAAATTCAAATTGAAGAAACTAAATTGACTCACCAGTGACATCGATATCAATTATATTCTCGTTGACAAGTTCCTCAACATTTCTCATTTCCTCGTCATTGTCATGTACCTCTACATCTATTTCACGATGCTCTACCTCCACATTTCTTTCATGCCTTAATCTTTCCCTTTCCTCTCGCAATTTTTTTTTTAATTTCTCATTTTTATCCTTTAAATCTTTTCTTTTTCGATCGTACCTTGATATGCAATTCCTTTGGTTTCCCATGTTCGCAAAATTGGAAACCTAAAATTCAATTCTATTTGGACCAAATACCTAACAAAACATAAAGAGTTCAGACTAAGTACTTCAGGCTTTCATAGATTGCAAGATTGCAAAAATACTCCGTGTCTTCATAGAGACATTATGCAAAAATATTTCATGCATGCACCCAAAAACATTTCAAAAAAAAAATTTGCACCCACAAAAACTTTCAAAAAATATTTTCCACCCAAAAAACTTGAAATTTTTTTTTTTCCAAAAAAAATTTTGTACACAGAAAATAGATTGGAGCACCCTCACTAGATTGACAGTCACCCCTAAAAGCCGAGCTCAAGAGGGAGAGCTAATTAGAAGAAGGTTGGTAAGATAGATCAACCTTTGGTCATTTCCCCTGGCCAAAAAACCCCATCGGCTAGCACCTATAGCCTCAGATTCCATCGGATGATTGGGTCATTAGGACATTGGCCAAAGCCCAATAAAGCATTGAAACAAAAACCCTCCAAAAAACAACAATCCTAACACGTGGAAATCCAAAAACATTGTTTACATCGATGTCAGGTGGCAGTGACCTGGATGTCATAGTTTGGCAACGACATAGACCCTACACCTATATTTGAACCACTTAAGGGAAAATTATTGACAATAGATTGTCCCATTTGTCCCGAGGATTGCAGAGGAAGCTCAATGTTCCCTGCTACTTGCGTGCTGATAACACTGCCCCCTGGTATAGTGGCCAAGGGGTTTGAACTCAACAGATGGTTCCAGCCGAAAGGGTTGCAGAAAGGTACCAAAGTAGTCGTATTCATGGAAGGAGCTACCGTGGTTCCCAACGCCATCACGGTAGGAGTAGATGCCGAAGGGTTCGGTAAGCTACTAGCAGTTGTGATGACCGTAGGGTTGGGGTTAGGTATATGTTGACTACTGGGGTTACACAGTGATGACATAGAACTGACCACTTGCGAGGAGGATGGTGGCGAACCTGGGATGGTCGCCATTGGCATCGACCCTGTGGATGCCGGTGGTGAAATGGATGTTTGTGCTGCCGATGACATATCTTGGCGTGGTGGAATCTGAATTATCACAGGCCCCAACGGATCAGTGAGCGGAGGATTGTAATGAGGTACAACCCCTTAAGTGAAAGGGTTCTCCGGAAATTCCGGATGATACGAGGTTATGTGATAATCAAGATTAGTCAGAGGAGACTGCTCTTACGTAGAAGGCTCGGGTTCACCAAGGTTCAGTTCTTCCTCAATAGTGAGAGGAGGTAGGCCTTGCTGTCGTCGGGACAGACGGCGTGGGTCAGGGGACCAGAGATAATTTTAGGGGCGAATTTTAGCCCAAAGGCGAATTTTAAGGGATTTTAAATTTTATTAGGGCGAATTTTGTATATAAAACCCATTTTTTATAGTTTAATAAAGTTAGCCCAAATTTTTTTTTAAAAATAATTAATTATTTAACATTAGCCCACCAAAAAAAGGGTGCACAAAACAGGAAACATGAAATTCACCTCCGATTTTCCAGGTTTCCATGGCATTCGCCCCCAATTTTCCCGATTTCTATGGCATTCGCCCCATTTTTTCAGTTTTCACTGGTTCGGAGAGGTGGCTAGGCTTTGTGCACACCGATTTTCTAAGTTTTTGCTGGCCGAGGCTGACTCTCTCTGGTTCGTCCGTCTCTGGTCCGTTAACCCATTCACACACCTCCACACCTGCTTATCGCTCCAGCACTCACATCTCACCACAGCATAACAGTCCCCTCTCATACCTCACGCCCCCTACGCTAACTCTCCCAACTCCCCACTACACCGTCCACAACTTTCGGCTCCCATCCCTTACACAGCTCTGTGCCCTATCTTGCCCGACCGCTCTCCCTAACCTCTGCGACTCTCTTCGTTGAATATTCTCTTGCTGTTGTGTTTTCTTTTCCCTCTGCTCCTTCCAAGCCAGGACATAAATGGTTTGGCGTGGGGGAAATCCTAATATGTACAGTTCAGTACATTCATTCATCCAGAATGAATATTCGATAAATTCTTTGATGCGCAAACAAATACATATCTGATCCGTTGTTGAGATGGGTGTGAACGAAGAACAGTCGTCACAAGTGAATTTGCTGGAAAATCAAGATGCTCACCCTCTCCTGCCACTAGAGGTAGCTAATTCTTCAATCTTCCCTAAATAAAATAAGGTTTATTCTTAATGAAAAGGATGAATTTCCCCTCTGAAAAGAAGGTTTATTCATTTTTCTGTTAGTATAACTAGCACATACAGTCTGGCTCATATTGCCAATACAGGAAGAGACTGGATTTTAACCTTTTTCTGCAACCTGCCTGTTGGGATTATTTTTTTTTGTCGAAATACGTATGCTTCAGGAGGGCCAAGAAGGGCAATAAACTGGGGATGGGTCTGTGGATATTCATGGAAGGTCGTCTGTGAGGCAAAACACAGGAAATTGGAGAGCTTGCCCATTTGTTTTAGGTTTTCCCTCACCCTCATCTTGTTTGTGTTTTAGTAATCTAGGTCATTTGGTTCCTGTTTGTGTTTGAATTTGGGGAAATTCAGGAAAATATTGCCCCGTCGAATCGTTACAGCATACCCATTACGAAATTGCTTAAGAGTGTGATTTGATATGCACTGCAGGGAATGAATGCTGTGAGCGACTGGCATACTATGGTATTAACATAAATTTGGTGACTTATTTGATTACAAAATTACATGAGGGGAATGCGAATGCTGCAAAGATTGTAAACAATTGGTCAGGGCAGTTTTGGCGGATGCACACTGGGGCCGATACTGGAAAATTGCTGTTTTCTCAACAATTTCCTTTATTGTATGCTTAAACCTTACCAACTGTTGTCTGGTTTCAAAGCATTTACTTTACTGTGTGCTTAAATCTCGCTCAACTTTGTCTGGTTTTCAAAGCATGTTCAATCCTATTTTTCAATTTCTTTTATCTTTTAGTGTTACAAGGAGTGGACATATATTTGGCCAAGGTGCCAGGTGTGAGGGATATCTATTTATCTAAGGTGCCAGAGAGGTAATTATTTGGCCAAGGTCTGAGGTCTGAGGGGATTGGGATATCTATTCTCCGAAGGTTGTTCCGAACCTATACTCAGTCTCAGCACATTGAAATTTATCTCATGCGTTGATAGGGCAGACTACAACAGGAATGGAGCCTGGTGGATGGCGTAACACTCTGTTGGCCTAACCAGTGAACCAACTCCCCAACAAGAATGGAGCCTGGTGGATGGCTTAACACGTTGTTGCCCTGAACAGTGAACCAATTTTCTGTAGGCTTATTTGTCTATTATTAATTGATTAATATCTGGTTGATAACCATACTTTAATATTTGCAGGGAATGGCAACCTTGACAATTTCGGCCTCTGTTTCTGCCTTGCAACCTCCATCCTGCATAGACAGTTTCTGCCCAAAGGCAACAACACTTGAATATGCTGTATTTTTCCTTGGGCTTTACCTTATTGCATTAGGAACTGGAGGCATCAAGCCCTGCGTGTCTTCTTTTGGGGCTGATCAGTTCGATGACACCAATCCAACAGAACGAAAGAAGAAGGGCTCTTTCTTCAATTGGTTTTATTTCTCAATTAATGTTGGAGCTCTTGTTTCCAGCTGCATTATTGTATGGGTCCAAGACAATGTTGGGTGGGGGTGGGGATTTGCTATCCCTACCATCTTTATGGGATGAAATTTGTTGATTAAAAGATACTGATTTCATCTTCTTTCTGGACCATAATTATCATGGAACTTTCCATTGCTAAGCAACAACGAACAACTCCATATTTGAGATTGTTTAAACTTGAATGAAAAAGTATGTTTTAGTTGTTGTTCATAAAGGAATAATTCCAGAATGTTGTGGTTCATGGGACCTGGAATCTATACTTTCAGAGATGGTATTTTTTAGTACAAGTCACCTTTGTTAAGGAAGATGAAATGAAATTGGCTGCCACTATGAATCGAGGTTCCTTTGTACAACACCAACTGGATTGGCAATAGAGCTACCTCTCTTATTGGGTCTGACCATTTGAATATTTTCTGAATTTTTCCATAACCTCTTGAAATTCTATCTGGATGTTGGAACAAATTTAAGGTCTCATAAAGACAAATATTATCTTTAAATTGATTTTCATTCCTTGGAACAAGATCTACCTGTCTGTGAACCCAATATAATGAATGTCTTTATACCATCTAGATTCCAGAGTTTTCCTGGGTGTGTGCAAACATGGTCTCATGGTAGATTTGGAAAGATGGACAAATATGATTTGGAAAATCATTTGTGATTTTAGAAGTCATCAAGACGTCTGAATTTTTATAACTTTGATTGTATATCCTATGTATTGTTGTGAATCGTTTGTCACTGAATGTTTATCTACCATAGTCTAGGTTTACACTATCAAATGCACTTGGCAGCTTGGTTGTAAAGTTTCTATAGAATGTTAAATAAGTAATATATAGATGATTCATCTCATCAAGAAAATCCATTTATGCAGGTAGTTTTGCATTCCCTGGCTGTTGATCGAAACATTATATTTCTGGTGGCAAACTATGTACTTGACATGGGAAAATGTGACTTAAGCTATGATGTTCGAGATCGAGCACGTATGCTGAAAAATATTTTAGCACCTTATTTATCTGGTGTTGGTTTGGATGAAGGAAATCAGGCTCCACAAACTTCCAAAGAAGGAGAACACCTTGTATTAATTGATTTACTTGGGCCCAAGGGTATTGAATCAGAAAAATCTCAAGGCAGTTCTATAATGCATGCTGTTGGTGAAACATCTCTTTCACAGCAAGAGCTTCATACAAACTTGTTCCCTGCACTTGCAAAACACATTCTTTTTCACCCAAGCTGGCTACATTCTTGCATCCAGGAAGCAATGTTCGAGTTTTCTTACCTGGTTCCCTTTCTCACATTGTCCAACACACAGCTCCAGGTTATAGATCTTTACCAAAACCAGGTAGTCTGTGCCAGATTCACATCCATCAGACCAATGAGGTTAGGCAACCTATTGTGTTAAAAGGCAAGGATAAGGACAATGATCAAGATAGTTCCGCTGATATAAATGATAATACATCTTTGTCTTCTGATGGATCCTTTAGTGAAGGAAGTTCGCAGGGCCCTGAAAGTGGATCTGACCGAGAAATTGATCAATCAAATGTTAGTGAAGGATCAGACCTTGAAATTATGTCCAAGGATAGGTCAAGATATTCACCAAGCAGCTTGACTAGAAACTCTTTTGTGAAGTTGAATGCTTCTAAGTCAAATGATAAAATGAGTAAAGATGTAGAAGGAAAGAGCAAAGTTGGGGACAAAAGACATGTCGAACCACTAATCTCTTTATCAGATGGTGAGCATGGAAAAGACAGAGAAATTGATCACTATGATCCGTCTACAATTTCTGACAGTATACTGCTGATGCGCCAAGATGCATTGGAGTCATGGCTAGGGCCAGACCTTTCTGTTCCTGGCCCTTTTTCATCTGCAAAAGAATCTATACTATCTAGCTATGCCAACCTGTCAATAGGAACTGTGGATAGAGAGCTAAGGAAGTATACACTTTTAGATTTCACAAATGGAGATGGTATGAATGTCATGTATGCATTCTCTAATGAACAGTCATGCTATTCACCAATGATGGTCTGTGTTCGTCTTTTTTTCTATAATCATTCAGCAGATGCAATTTTTAACATTGTTGTCAAAGCCGACGAGTCAATAGAGTCTCCTGCGGAATCTGGAGCACCAATGACAGAAGTACATGATCAGTAAGCTTCTAACCTTGATATCTACTGGAAAATACTTTGTTCCAAGCTATAGTTCAAGGATTTTTTGATGGAAGCCTTTGAATATCTGGATTCCCCCTTCAACACACATACACACATTCTCACTCTCATCTCCATGTTTCCACATAATATTGTTGCATATATATAGTTCTTTTTCCTGCTAAGTTTCTGAATGTGTTGCAGTCTTCTTCAGTCTGGGCTAGAGCTAACGTCTAAAATTTGGATTGTATTGCAGACCTGTGGTTTCATCAGAACCACCAAAAGTCATTCCTATGCTAGAGATTCCCTGTCTTGGTCCAGGTCAAACAATAGAGGCAGAGTTGTATGTTTCTTTTCATCATCAGTTAGTACCTCTCAGGTTGGGTGTCTATTGCAATAAGAGATGCTATTATGTTAGATTGAGGCCTGAAATAGGGGCCTTGTTGAGGCCAATTTCTATGAATTCAGTTGCATTTACATCTAAAGAATCTCAGATGTCAGGCATGCTGGAAAATTCTCGCAGGTGAAATAAAATATGTCATGTAAAGATAATTTATCTATGTATTCTTATGCTACTACAAATAGTTTATCTATGAATTGTTATACTATTAATGGTAGAGTGGTAACTTATGTGCCTAAACTCTATCTAGTGATATAAGCCCTTTTATTTTATGGTAATTGAAGATTGAGATTTTTTTGGATTGTGACAAAACGCATCCAAAGCTACTTAGTTTCTAATAACATGTCTTTAATTCCAGGTGCACGTTTATGGGACATCCTCAAATTTCCTCCAATGTAAATGATGTCCAGCTTCAGCATGATGATCAACTTATTTTTGTTGCTCGAACTATTGTATCTAGAATTGTCAGCAGCTTCCATGTTTCAGTGGTATATGTAACAATCCCAATTTTTTCATCATTCATGGATCAATCTGGTGGGCATGGAGATGTTCAAGGCCTGTCCATAAGGTTCAGCAGCGATACATTGTCAGGGTGCACCTTGTTTGATCACAGTCACCGCAGAAGGCTGTTATAGTGTTTCAGAATTGCCTGTATTAGTCAAAGTAAACTGTGAAGATGCAGTGTTCGGGCTGAATCTTTTGAAGAGATTAGTTGAAGTTTTGACTGAAAGTCAAAGTTAACAATCGAGCATTGTATATAACCACATGCGTGGTGCTGAATTTCAATGTGAGCAGTCATTCTTAGCGGGAAATGGGAAACAGGATGATGATGTGGGTGCATTCTTGTGATTGTTTCATTTGGTATATTTGAAAATTTCTACCCCCGTGATTGGAGAGCCCAAAAAGCAGAAATGGCCTGTTTTTTATCCATTCACATGTTGACCATTGAAAGTGAGAGTTGTTACTTAGTTTCCCTACATTCTAAGAGTGATTTGATTGTATTGATAGTGATTTTCTTTTTAGTTTGAGGTTCACACTTTCCATTGATCAGACGATTTCTCATCACAAGAAAATCCTGTAACTTAATGTAGGTAAATGTCTACGAAACAAACTAGCTTAAATGATGCAGTGTTCAAGTATTCAGCACATTGTTTCTGAGAGGGTGAGTGAGAATCATTTACAAAGGTGTCACTGATTTTGTGTGATGATATAATCATAATTTACATCGCCTGGCATTTCTTGCACCATATTAAGATGTCATACACACTTCAGTATATCGAGCCCTCCTTATAGCAATATTCCTTGTCTTTCTTCATGATAATCGATGTGACCATGATATGGGCTCTGAATAATAGGTTGGGTATGGTAAAAAAACAGTTGGTGTCAAAGATAATTTGGGTTTCTGCCAGCTTTATAGAGGAGTTAGCATCCTTTTGGGAAAACTTGTCAGTCTCTGTAAAAACAGATCAGGTTTGGTGTTTTTAATTGGTGAAGCTCAGTGCTTAAACTACATGGGAATTCATTCCAATTCATGATTAACTAGAGAATATGATGAAACTGATTGAAATGTATAGAAATCTGACTTTTGTTCTCTGTTTAGTTTGATAGAAAATATTCACTAGGTTTTTTCAAATATTCTACATTAGTTGATGTTTCTCTACATGCATTTCTTTTTTTTACAAGGAAAACCTTGCACATCACCTTTTCTTCCTTGGAATATTTAGATGGAGGGGGGTTCAAATGCCAGCCACAATAGTTGTTGGTAACCCCAATTGACTCAACCAAACTTGTTATCTATGGCCTCCTTATCAGCAGCATGCATTTGGTAGATGTTTCGGCCGATTGAGTAGGACCGCATTTCTAACATATGTAGTGTTTAGGCTGAATCTTGAAGAGCAGTGTGGTGCACTATGATTTTTGGCTATCATTCTGTATAAATTCTTTAATTTTCATGGATCTACGGATGTAATAGTTGAGTGAGCTTCATTCCTTCACTGGATAAGAAATATTCCTATTGTACACATTCATAACAAGTTCTTCATTCTCAAGTTCAATCGGACATAAAAGAGGTTAAATCATCAACACTATTAAAGAATTGCATTGGATAAATAGCTTTGGAAATGTCTTTTTATCCACCATAAGATCATGAAGAAATATCTTGCTTGAGCATTAAATTTTTAACTTAGTTGCCCTCGCTTGATTAAAAATGATAATGTATGGTCTTAAAAAAACATTGACATTGTGCTAGGAACAATTCAGGATACTCTGATTATAATAAAAAATAAATCAAAACTTCTCAATTTATACATGCAGAAAGATATTAAATCATGATAGCATTGAGGTTTGTTTTATCTTATTCTATTTGTTAGCAAAAGCATGTTTGCAAGTTGTGCACCTCTTTATTTTCCGTCATCCTTGTAAGCAACTTTACCCACCTTTCTCGGTGGAGTGAAAAGGCGACAGAGGAAGCTAAATATTTAAGTGCTCGGGCATTTGGGAGTCTCATGGTGTCTTGTATGATAGAAGCCCAACTCAATGCAGTTGCGAATATATAAGTACGTGGAATTTTACATGAATGCAATAAAGATTACTAGATAATGAAAATTGATGACGAGGACATGATTGAGGAAGTTGTAGAGGGTCAAATCTTCCTGCTATGGTTTACTAGAATGAAGTGGAGGGTTGGATGCTCATTGGTTTGGACCTAATTATGACATTAATTGCATGCGTGCTATCTATTGAGTTGACAACCACATACACTAATAAGACAACCTATTGGACCACAAGTCACCTTGTTGGAACCAAATGAGCCATTGGACTTCTAGTTCACGATGATTATCATCCAAAAGATAAAATGGTTGTCTATCTAAACAATCAATTGATTTTTGGATTTCAATGTCATTGCACATGCGTTTTATCTTTGAAGTTTGAACTCTACTCGTCTCTCTCATATATAATTAATATAATATTTTTCTCTTGCTTTATTCATATGTCAATGAATAAGCATCTTCATGATAGACAATTATAATTCTCATCCTATAAATCAGTTTGCAAATGAAAATGTCCAACGATAAGAGATGGTACACAAGATAATATTTGAAGACAAAAATCAAGGATTACACAAGAAAATATTTGAAGACAAAAATCAAGGATTGGTGGAACATGAAATTGAGAGCCACCTTAAGAATCATGCAAAATAAAATTGAATGAAGTTCTCATATGGTGAAAATATCCATGAAAGTGTTATAAACCCTAATGTAGGGGCATTAGGCCCAAGACAACTTTTGTACATAAATAAATGTAAAGGGGGGTCTCATGTTTAATTTCCTTATGAAATTATCCATAGTTGAGCTAATTTAGTTAATTTGTAGAGGAAAATGTAACTGCCTGAATGATTAGTGGGCATAGGAAGAGACAGTCCATCTCTGTCTGTCAGAGCGTTAGTCTAATTTGGAACTGTACATAGGAATTTGAAGAGTTTGTGAGTCATTGAGAAATTCGGATCGGTTCATTGTAATTGATATAAAAGTAAACCTCTGTTGTGTAGCATGAGTGTGATAAATATGGGATAGTGCAAAGCATAGTTTTGAAGATTAGTCTAAGTTGACTCGTACCTAATCAACTCAGTCAAGTTGATTGTTGGTTGAACGGCTAATTGTTGGTTCAATGGACAGAAGGTCTTGCAGGCAAAAATACTAAAGGGAAAAATGGAGCCCATCATGGGGTACTCTTTGTAATTCTCCACCACTGCTACCTTTCCTCAAACTCCTCTCCAACCTCAATATCAGTGCTAGTAGTAGCATGAAAAACAACACTACGCTTAGCAGAACTAGAAGAACGCGTTTTCCAAACTACACGAGAACTACTTCCCTCATGAGTCACCATGTGCCATGCTTAGTCTCGGTGGTTCTCTTCCTTCTACTCCTGGTTCAATTACCATATCTTCATTGGAACCAACACTCCGAACTCCACTAGACAACGATTCACCATTTTGTAGTAGTGATTTGCCATTTGTACTGGTGATTCGCCATGATTTTACAGGATAATATAATCTCGTGAGAGATTCACCAAAAAATTATATATACATATTATATTATTAATAAAATCACCTTCCATTTTTCCTATGTATCATGGGGATTCGCCTATTTTTTATATATATAAATTTAGGGGGGTTCTTAAAATTCTCCCTGCAGGGGACCGGTTTAATTTTAACAAATTTTATTAAATTGTGATGTATTATAAAGTCTCAATGACAGTAACCACACACCTAAAAAAGAAAAAACAAAGACTCTCTAAAATCAATCAGCAAGCAGCCAGAATAGGGTGCCTCGTCTGAGTACTACCGTTCGCTGGTGATGAAATCCAGTATCACAATAGTATACAGAGAGGGTTGGTCGAAAGTACAGTTACGGTCACTCTAGAGCTTCGCCCAAACCTCAGATGATAGGTGTAAGCACTCTCGTGAAGACGAGTACCCTCCTAAAGACCGAAGACAGATTGGGTCCGTCTGTTTCAGGTACCAGGACAGCCCGTCCCAGTCACCTTGTGTAAGTCCCTAAAAAATTATGGCCACTAAGGATACCTCAAATCACAAACATCATCAGGGGGGTCCACGGTCAAGGATAGTGTGCTATATGGGCAGAATACCTAGATCCCCGAAGGGAACCCCAATATATAACACACCCACAGGATGCAGTCGAAGGCGGGCTACCTTCTTGTGCACCCAAGTGTTGTCTCGCGCTGAGCTCCGGTAAAGGAACGGTCCCAATAATATGAGTGCAGTATGATTTCGCTCGTTAATGACTCTAGTTTCAAGTTTTGAGATCTTGGGTAATTTTCTCACTGTTCCTAACCCAAGATCCTAGCCTGAACTACTGTTTGTGTGAGCTCAAAAAGGAGTTGATTGATTTTATTATCGCTTTATTCTTAATGTACTTGATTATTAGTCTTGCGGAGGGGAGGTGGACGTATGAAATATAATGAGACTCTGACTCAAGAAACCATGCAAAACATGCTCTAAATATTCAATTCGATGAAGAGTATTTCTACAAGGAGAGGTTTCTTTTCAACATCCATGCATTAACATTCAAATAACTCAGTTCAGATTTAAAGATTCAGACTTCAGTTTACCTCTTCTTAACATTCTATAGAATGAAAATTTCAGAATTAACTCAGCTAGATGCAGAAAAATGATAAAAAAAAAAAAAAAAATCTCCTTTTAAAAAGTGAATGCTTTTAACACTAACTTTCCAAACAAGATATATCCAATTCCATCACTATTAAAGGGTTTTCAAGGATATCCAATTCCATCACTTCTTTGCAAAAGAAGGGTGTAAATTTTGAACTATCACCTAGGTGTCATGAAGAATCTTTTCAGCATTTATAGGCTTTTCTAATGAGTGCACCCATATTGAAAATAATAGATCTGAATGAAGACTTTCTTGTGTGCACAGATGCATGTAAGGAAGGATTCGGTGGAGTTCTCATGAAAAATGGGCATGTAATATGATATGAGTCCATAAAATTAAAAGAACATGAGAGTAGCTATGTTCCCCATTATTTGGAGTTGTAAGATATCATACATGCTCTAAAAATGTGGAGGCATTAGTAACTCATGGGTAGGAGATTTGAATTGCAGACTGAGTACGGTGGTTTGAGAAATTTGTTTGAAGAACCAAATTTAAATGCCAAACAAATTATATGGTTGTGATATTGGTTGAATATGACTTTGAGATTAAGCACATAAAGGGGAAGGAGAATAAAGCAGTTAATGCACTCAACATAAGGGTGCATGCTATGCATGCTACATCTATAAGAGTTTGCAGGTATGATTTAATAATTAGAATTTTATTGATGGGAATTTAAACTAGCAATATGTGGAAATTAAGAGTAACCCACACGAGGAAAATTCATAGCCAAAATACAAGGGCTATGAATTGAGCGAAGAAATCATTACTAAAAGAGTATTGCAACAATTAAAATTCAATCCTTTTGGCTAGATCTAAAGAATAAAATGACTAATTACATAACTAGGTGTGTAGAATGTCAAAGAGTTAAGGTTGATCATAAGCACCCAGTTGGTTTGTTAGCGACCAATACCCATTCCTAGGTGGAAACGGATGTAGTGTCAATTGAATTCATTACTATTTTTCCTAGAACAACAAAGAGGAATGATTTTATAATAGTGGTGGTGGATAAACGCACCAAAGTTTCCCAATTTATTCTGCTAAATTCAATGAAAAATATAAGTAACATAGCCAAAATTTTATATGTGGAAAATTTACAAGCTACATATGTGGAAATTTCCAAACTACAGGAAAAATTTGCAGGACAAAGTTGTTCACCTATCTATATATTGGGCTCATCTGTATTGGATTCCCTCGGGCATTGTTGCCAAGATAAACTCTATCATCTCTCGATTCCTATTGATCAGCACAAGTTCTGCCTCTAAATATCATTTATGCAAGTGGGGTGGATTGAATTTCCTTAAGGAATTCGGTGGGTGGGGATTTATGGATCAAAGAATACTCGGTATTTGATTATTAACTAAGTCTTTCTGGAGGGCTCTGAAGGGAAGGGGCCTGTGGAAGGACATTATACATGATAAATATTTGAGCAATATTGACACTGAACTTTAATTTCAGAACATTTCATCCCATAGGACCTAGGGGTCGCTAATCTAGAGGATATTTATCAAAATCTGCCCCTGGAATATTTGGTGTCGTCGGGGAGCCTTTTATGAGCCTACAACCTGTTTTCTATGAAATCTGAACTATATTAGATTAATATGGAATTTGACACATGGTGCTCCCTTCTAGTGACCAAGGCACCTCCAACATGTGCAATACAAAAATGGTAATATTCTTCTAGGCACATTTAATACACAAAAATAAGGAATTGTTCAACTGATGGATAATTAATGAAAGATTTCACATGTGAGCAAAATCAACAGAACAAATTCAATAACATTAGCTATGTTCCACTAGCATTTCACTATTATACCGATAAGAATTGAAGTAAATTTCTTTAAAAGGAAACATCAGATGGAATTCATGAGGAACCTTGTAGCTTATTTATCAGTTTCTTTTTCTAGTTGTGAAGAAAGGGTCAAGTAAGGAAATTTATGGATCAACATGAGTTTTCACAACACGTAACAACAAGTTTTAATTTTAATTCTTAAAATCTTTATTTTTTGAGGCAGAGAATTACTATTTCAGGGTTTCACATGAGCGTGAGTGCAAGCTCCTTTCAAAACACTCTGATTTTTAATTTGTAACCAATAACAAACCACTTGGGAATATAGGAGTGTTGTTATTTCTAATTCTAAGCATAAAATATAGGTCTTCATATGTTATATAAACAAGGCAACAATCTTTGCTTGGGAGGTGAATTTGCTATTGTCTGCCCCTCTGTAATTTTTGCATTCTAGTTTAATATGGACTTTGTCATGAATTCTTGTGTTATTTACATATGTGGAAATTTCCAAAGTACAAGAAAAATTTGCAGGACAAAGTTGTTCACCTATCTATATATTGGGCTCATCTGTATTGGATTCCCTCGGGCATTGTTTCCAAGATAAACTCTATCATCTCTCGATTCCTATTGATCAGCACAAGTTCTGCCTCTAAATATCATTTATGCAAGTGGGGTGGATTTAATTTCCTTAAGGAATTCGGTGGGTGGGGATTTATGGATCAAAGAATACTTGGTATTTCATTATTAACTAAGTCTTTCTGGAGGGCTCTGAAGGGAAGGGGCCTCTGGAAGGACATTATACATGATAAATATTCAAGAGCAATATTGACACTGAACTTTAATTTCAGAACATTTCATCCCATAGGACCTAGGGGTCGCTAATCTAGAGGATATTTATCAAAATCTGCCCCTGGAATAGTTGGTGTCATCGGGGCCCCTTTTATGAGCCTACAACCTGTTTTCTATGAAATCTGAATTGTATTAGATTACTATGGAATTTGACACATGGTGCTCCCTTCTAGTAACCAAGGCACCTCCAACATGTGCAATACAAAAATGGTAATATTCTTCTAGGCACATTTAATACACAAAAATAAGGAATTGTTCAACTGATGGATAATTAATGAAAGATGCCACGTGTGAGCAAAATCAACAGAACAAATTCAATAACATTAGCTATGTTCCACTAGCATTTCACTATTATACCGATAAGAATTGAAGTAAATTTCTTTTTAAAAGGAAACATCTAGATGGAATTCATGAGGAACCTTGTAGCTTATTTATCAGTTTCTTTTTCTAGTTGTGAAGAAAGGGTAAAGTAAGGAAATTTATGGATCAACATGAGTTTTCACAACACGTAACAACAATTTTAAATTTTAATTATTAAAATCTTTATTTTTTGAGGCAGAGAATTACTATTTCAGGGTTTCACATGAGCGTGAGTGCAAGCTCCTTTCAAAACACTCTGATTTTTAATTTGTAACCAATAACAAACCACTTGGGAATATAGGAGTGTTCTTATTTCTAATTCTAAGCATAAAATATACCTTCATATGTTATATAAACAAGGCAACAATCTTTTCTTGCGAGGTGAATTTTCTATTGTCTGCCCCTCTGTAATTTTTGCATTCTAGTTTAATATAGACTTTGTCATGAATTCTTGTGTTATTTACATATGTGGAAATTTCCAAACTACAGGAAAAATTTGCAGGAAAAACTTGTTCACCTATCTATATATTGGGCTCATCTGTATTGGATTCCCTCGGCCATTGTTGCCAAGATAAACTCTATCATCTCTCAATTCCTATTGATCAGCACAAGTTCTGCCTCTAAATATCATTTATGCAAGTGGGGTGGATTGAATTTCCTTAAGGAATTCGGTGGGTGGGGATTTATGGATCAAAGAATACTTGGTATTTCATTATTAACTAAGTCTTTCTGGAGGGCTCTGAAGGGAAGGGGCCTCTAGAAGGACATTATACATGATAAATATTTGAGCAATATTGACACTGAACTTTAATTTCAGAACATTTCATCCCATAGGACCTAGGGGTCGCTAATCTAGAGGATATTTATCAAAATCTGCCCCTGGAATATTTGGTGTCGTCGGGGAGCCTTTTATGAGCCTACAAACCTTAGAATGTACATTCTAAAGGATATATTTTCTTATACCAGGCCATTAGACAACGCAGGTTGGGTGCTCTATTTGTCGTTTGGCAGAGGCCATTGGATTGACTAGTCGAGGTGCATAAGAATGCAAGGAATATACTAGGAAACTTTGTCTGGACGGAATTTACCACCAGGACACTGGTGATCGATTCATATGGGGTGGTAGATCACTTAACCAATCATTCGTTGTGCACGATGCGTATCAATTTTATATTAGACATGCTCTTGAACTACATAATACTTCCTAGTTTAATAAAATTTGGAAGTGGCAGATCCCTCTCAAGGTTACGGGTCAAAACTATAATCGAAGTTGCAGATTGATGCCAGATTGAGATATGGAAAAATAATTTGGACCTGTCACAATTTTCGCCGGAGTTGCGTGCAAAATTTCGCGCGAGAAAACTGTCGACCGAGAAATTGGGTCGATTTTTTATTGAAACATTTCATAAAACTTTTATATAACATTCAATAAAACTCTCGGCCGAGAGTTTTTATAACTCTCGTCCGAGAGATTTATTTTAATAACATAACTCCAACATTCTTCATTCGCGCGGCATTCTGCGCCAGGTCGTTTTCGCGAATTCCATTTCCCATCTCTGCTTCCATCAAATTCTGGTCGTTTGAAGGAGCTCCCTGAAGGAAGGAGATTTTGAATTTGGAGAGTGGAGTCGCGGACGTCGTTGTTGAGGAGAGGCAAGACTTGTGGGAGTGGTATCGTTTTTTCCACGGACGAGGAAACCATTCGCCTCCCGGCCATTTTTCTGCTTATTCGCGTGAATTGTAGTGTGGAGTCCCAAATTGAGAGCTTATTTTATTTTGGCGGAGCATCCCCTCCGCGGTAGTTATTACAAATTTATATCCGCCCACTGATCGACTCATATTTTCAGCCCTGCTCGGCCACATAAACTCCAACTGCATGCATATGTATTGAAGTGAAACAACAAGAGAAGTTCTTTTTTAGTACTATTGGTTGGAATCTGGGTATTGTTTGATTATGTGGATGTAATAGATTTACAAGGTTAGGTATGAATTATACGGATGGTTTTGAGATTGTTATGATAGTTTTTCTCATAGTCATTGCCATCTATATTCTTATTGCCATATATAACCAACACAAGTCGAATGATTAGCCAGGAGTTACACCAACGCTCTTCATCACAGGGGTCATCAGAGGATTCAAACAATCTGAAATCTACGTGTTTTGCAAGATGGAGTACTCTATGGAGAAAGTGGGTAGATACTCTAATCATATCTAAGCCCTGTAAAGATTTTGGTTTCCGATTATGTGAAAGGTGGTGGACTGTTCCTGGGTGTTATTGTTGTTGTTGCTGTCATTTTTAATGGCATACTATTTCTGCGTGGTTTTTCCGATTGCTGCTTTCCATCCTTGTATTTTCAGTGATACATTTCAGGTTAATTTCAAATTTTTTTCGGGATGACAGTCTGGAGTTATACTTTTAGGGGATGCAATTCGGATGTTGATAATTGAATGCAGCCTGATTGGTTGGTAAGGAGGTGTCATGTGAATATTTTATTGTAGTGGCGGCTTTCTGATTTCATCAGTCTATTAAGTCACTGACAATTTTTTTTTAAGTGACTGACAAATTTGTCTCTGGGTGGTCATTGGGATTTTGTCTAGTCAGAAGATTAGGGGGAGGGTCCCTTGGGATTAGACTTTCCTCTTTCGGATTCTCCCTATCCTCTTCATTTAGTCCTCTTTTAGGTACTCACACAAAAATACCATTTGTTTTGGCTATTTCTCCATCTTTTTGGCTGAACTCCTGAGGAGGGTCCCCTGATGTAGCTGTATTGCAGAATCAATGTAATATTTTTTTACAGTGACGGCACTGATATATCACTGTACTTCTGACGGATTAGAACATCAGGCAAGGTTATTAACACGCTTGGAAGCCTTCACCTGGCAGTAAATGGAGCTGATGTACATTTCCCTGCCCAGCTTTTTGTTTACAGGAAATTTTGACATTTTCTGTGTGCAACAATGGCACTTTTTCCTTCTGGATCAGCTGATGGGTGATTTTATTAGAAGCAATAACACCAGATCTTCTCCACGAGCCGGGTCTTTTGCTGGAGGTACCTTATGCTGGATACAATGGTGTATACAACTTCTGGAGGTACCTTGTACTGGGCACATGAGGTACATGCTGTCATGGACCTATTGATCAATTGAAAACGACCCTGTATATACCTTTCGGATGCAACAGAGGGTAACTTTTTGGTACAAGCGAGCCAGCTATATTTGGTTCTCTATGCCTCTGTTATGGTAAATATTAGACAAGCGAGACTGACCTCCCAATTGGAGTCGGGCTAATGATGTTTTGCCCTCTTGGTTCCTCAGTAACAGTGTATCCGTATTATTTGGTCGGATCACTTGGCCCTTTTGTTTTTGGATAATATGTGATTTTGGAGCTCTTTACAAGTCGGATCCTTTCTGTACTCCCTTTAATGGGACCACTTCTATCCGTAGCCTGGGCATTTGGGGATGCCTCTCTGTATTAAGTACGTTCATGTGGATATTCAGTAATTTAAATCTCTGTAATTTTTCAGTTTTCTTATTATCGAATCTTGCTAAGAAGCTAGTAGAATTCAATTGTCTGTTGTTAAGAAGCTAGTAGAAGATGAAGATATGGCTGATTTGTTAATGTGAAGCTTGCTGCCTTACTTTGATTCGTTTGTGACTCATTGCATCTCCTTGGAGAGACTCAAGCACTTCAGTCGAGAAGTTATCAACAATTTTCGAAACCCAAATTTTAGAAGATACTATTTTTAATACCAAAATACTATAATACTATAAAATATAGGTGCAATAAACTATTCTTTTGATCAACAAGAATAAGCATTAATTTGCATCCATTTATATAATTAGATAAACTAAATTATATAGTTGATAATATGATAGTAGAATATATTATAGGGTACTTTCAGAATGAAATACATTTTGTTCATTCATTGGAAAGCTTCACAAACCACTGTGATAATAGAGTTCTCAGCGCTAATACAATTATTTTGTCGACCTGTGCATATATTTCTCAATATCCCCTTCCCATATGGGAAAGGAGTGGACTAGTCACTAACCTCACAAGGTCCTTATGGAGTTGTTGTTCCAGGCCACACGTGCACACCATTTTACCAACAAGATAATTTAGTAGACAACTCGACAAGGCCCTGGAGCTGGGTGCCCCCAACTCCACACAGCCAGCCATCCATCAGGAGATTTTTTCCATGCCTGGATGTTAGGAGAGCTTGCTCAAATTTGGGCTTCCCACAAGGATCATACTGTAGAGCCCTATCAGTCCCAGACACACTCCAAAGGACATCATCCACTAGTCTAAAAACAATTTTGCGGTCATTGAGGACTCTAGCAGGGAGACCCCCCTTGATCTAATTTCTCGTCCTCACCTGTCAGCACTAGCATACCATGACTAGTTCAAACTAAAGTTCCTTTGGTCCTTAGATATCATACATCTTATCTTTTTCTTGTAATTACTTTATCTCCACTCCAAGTCATGTACTTTCTTATCTTCTCTTGCTGTTCTGCTTCTAGCACAATTAAAAATCTGTTTTGATATGATTTTTAGCATCTTTATAGTCCACACTTCCACACTTCCACATTGTATTTTGGCTAGTGATGTACTCTTATAATCCCATTGACCTAACATTTTCCCCAAGGAAGACCTTGTGGGGAAACCCAAGAGATGCTTCCTCATGTTTGTGGATGGCATCCCTAGTAATCCTGTTCGCTAAAGTCATAGACTAGTGTGCCTAACCAGGAGGGTTGAACTAGGCAGATTCTGAACAACAAGAAAAACAACCAATTGAGCTAACCCTTGGTCTTCCCATTGACATACTCCTTTGATCATTTGCTGGACATTAATAAACTTATATTATCAAACTTTGGTTTTTACAAATACTGCAACAAAAAAGGTGGTTTGACAAACAATGCAACAAATCAGAACTCATATTTTAATAATTTAGACGATAAGAGGTATTCCAAAAATCATTGACAAAGACAGCCATGCTTTTATCTAGATTTGCATTTGAAAAAATTGTCAACTTATCTGTTATATTGTCAACTTGAAATGTGAAATCCAGATATGAAAACTAGATATGAAAGTATTTCAAAAATCACCTCTTGGGTATTAAAATAAGAATGGAGCTGTACAGGATGGCATCAAGGCCAATGAGAAAAATTACAATTAATTTGCTTAGACAGAAGATGGAAGCAACTTCAAGAAGGTAAAACTATGAAATAAATGCAACCAAGAGAAGACAACCTACTAAAGTGTGGAAGAGAAAGAATAAAGAACAACAAGTGAACTAACTTGATCTCAAGGGGAGTTATTTAAGAAAGAAAAGAAGAATATGTCAATGTTAGATCAGTAACACTTGAGGGGGAGATCAACCCCAATATTGACAATAAAGCCTTGAATATGTAGGTGCAAAATACTTTTATACTCTGGAAAATATATTGAATAAAATATTGGGTAATAAAGGACAATTTAGTGGATGGCATTTCCACTATATTATATCCAACTTGCAGGAAAAGAAAAATCAAATGACCCCACTGCAAAGCTATCTCTAATGTCCTGGAAAAAAATTGAATGAGTGATGCACCCTTTATCAATTCAGAAATATCTCAAAAGGATTCAAAGAAAGATGATTTTATAATATGTTGGGCCAACGTAATTAGAGGATCTGAAAGTTGTATATAGTAGCTCCATCACAAATTTAATAATGGTGAAGATTTTTGTAAGGAAAAGAGGGTTGTACTCATAATGTATATGTAAAACATTATGGAGCTGAACAAACACCTCTACTAATTGCAAACAAAATCATCACAATTCTCTGGAAATAACTATGTCAAACAAGGTGTTTGTTGCAACAGATGAAAAAGGCAGGCGTTGTGCTTGAGGAAGCACTATCTAGTTTCAAATTATTAAAATCCTCTTCAAATGCAATTATATATATATATATATATATATATATATATATATATATATATCACCCTACTCATTCAAAAAAAAGTTTCGAAAGGCTGCAAAGCGGTGAGTGGTTCGAATTTTAATTAGAGATTGATGAGTTCTATGAGGGCTGGGCTACACCAACCGGATTTTAGATCAGGAGTTGATTTTTTTCTATCCAAAAATTCATCATTGCATTGGAAAGAAGAATTTTGAAAAAGGGAATGTGTCACTTCTTTGAGAAACTACAATAATAAGTGATATTTGTAGCAATCGAAAGAAAAGCTGGAAGATAACAACAGAATTTTTTTAATGCAAAGAGGTTACTGCAAAATCTGTAAGAACTAGAACCATGAAGCTTTAAAATTTGCTAGAATCTCAAGCCAATAATATAAAAATGAAGCTGCAAGAAAGAAAAGGGATCTATGCATTTCCCAAGGTCAGTAATCTAAGTGATCAACTAAATGTACTAGTAACCCTTGTCAAAGAATATGATGAGCAAGCATCACATGCATCTGTATCAGCTCTAGCATAGGAAGTCGAGTAATGGATATGGAAGTGTTATCTCTCGAAGTATGCTACATTGTCTAGTATAGAGAACATTGGCATAATCATGGAAGCAGGTTTCTGTGGCAACATAAACAAACCTGGCATTTCAGATTTGTATTCATATCAGTTACAGGTCCACAGCTAAATTTATGCTGCTATATCTTGCATAAGAGCAAGAAAGAAATGAATATGCAAAATATCCCAACATGAGAAAATTGTCAACCTTACCAACTACTGATCCCCAAGAAGAAATACTTCTCAATTCTTTACAGGCAACCTGTTAGAAGTGAATGTTCATAAACTTTTGCAGGCTTCTAACTTTGTTGAGATAACATAGACAAGCTGTTAGAAGTGAATGTTCATAAACTTTTGCAGGCTTCTAACTTTGTTGAGATAACATAGACAACATTTTGTATCATCATATTTGACAGGGAGTGGAAGCTTTCGCCTCAGAGACCTCCAGTGGAAGGAAAGTCAAGTAAAAATAGTGTAGGGTTTCATTCTAAGGGAATAGTGGAAGTTTATTATATAAAAATGATGAAGAATGTGGTAAACAGTTCAATAATTGTGAATGGTATGGACGATATCACTTATAACTGGCCATAGTACAAAAATCTTTGCAGAGATGAATGGGCATTGGCATTAAAAGGACAAAATCAACAGAAGCAATATTTGTACTTTGCTTACAGGTATTCTCCTGAACTAGTGAAATAAGAAGGGCAAACAGATGGTTCATTAGGTATTGGACCTTGAAGCTCTGCACATGGCTGGGGATAAACTGCCTCCGAGAAGCCATTTACATTTGAACAGTTCCATGGAGATTCTGAGGTAACATTCAAATAAATATTTGAGAGGCAAATGGCTCTAAATGGAGCTTCTTGAATTCCCTCTATGGTACCTGCAATCATGATACCATCACCCACAATATCATTAAAACTTAATTTATACATGTCTGGGAGGGCACTTGGATCATAGCCATTATCAGGATGATCACCGTAGGATCCTGTAAAATCAAATGCAATTTGCACATTCTTCATTGTCATGTTGGATATGACAACATTCTTCACAAAACCACCTCTGCCTGGAGCTGTTTTTAGCCTGATACCCAATCTTGAATTGTAAACATTTAAGTTTTCCATATGCACATCTGTGATGCCACCAGACATTTAACTTCCAAATGCAAGGCCAGCACTTGTGGGTGTTTCTCCAGTAACACGGCGAATAATGATATTGGAGCTAGGATGCCCAAAGGATATGCCATACTGATCCCAGCCGCTTTTGATTGAGATGAGATCATCGCCAATGCTCATGTAGCAGTCCTCAATGCAGACATCATTGCTTGAATCTGGTAAAAGAAAAAACAAGCACAAGGTTATGCCAAATTTCTCTTGGAACATATTAATAAATTGTCATTCCCCTAGATCAAGCAGTGGAAGATAATAAGAAAAGCATCCAACATAAATCTTCTGGTTTGCAAACCAGTGTGTTTATTTTTGAAAGAATATGTAAAAGCAAAATAAAGCAACTGATAGTTGGCACTCATGCCTCCTCATCAAAACTGATAAAGACCAACTTGCTACGACAATAAATTCCTGAAGTGTTCTCTCCAATTTGTACACAATGTAAGCTTCAACGGTGGGTTTGGGGAGTTCAAATTTTATTTCATATGAAGTCTTTCATAACTTATCCAAGTTTGGATCCAAAAGATAGTTCAGTTGGACTAGAATAATTTCTAACAGGTAAAGTTAGCCAAGTACCCTCAAGCTTCTCTAAAAAAATGCTTGCACATGCTAGGATTCTATAAGTCAACTAATATCACTTTGTTTCCTGTCACAATGGAACATTTTCAAAAGAAAAAATACACAGCATTTTAATAACATCTTCAAATCTGCATTATTTTAGCTTCTATTCAATATTTTTTCTTCTGCTGGAGAATTTAATTCTTACTGGTGGAAATGGAATGTAAATACTTCATGTAATTCTCTCTTTGATAAAATTGGTTTCATTTAGTGACTACTGGACATTAATGTAATTTCATTTCAATAAGGAACCAAGAGAACTGTATTTTTCCATTATCCCCCCGTAATGGCAAATCTCCCACACCAATACAATTGAGCAAGCTGGTAAAGGTGGCCTTGAGCTGAGATTGGGTGAAGATATCAACGAGTTGTTCAGTTAAAGGGGCAAAGATTGGTACGAGTCATCCTTGAGAATGGAGGTTCTACTACTGAATATAGTGCATCCAGATATCAAATAAGTTGCATGGTGCTTTGATTGTCACTAAAGAGAGTGGTGGGAGTTTCTTGTGGAAGACCTAATTGGTCAAAAATCATTTGCATCCAATGTAGGTCCTTACCGGCAAAAAAATGCTAGCATATTCACATTCCATGGAAGACAGATCCACAAATTTCTGCTTTTTGGAACATCAAGACACACGTCCTAAACCTTGAGTTAATAAGTACCTTGAAGTGGATTACCTCCCTTCTAGATCACCAACCCAGTTAGTAAAAAAAAAACCAGGAAAAAGAATCAGAGCATCAGCTGAATAGTGTATGCTCATGTGAATAATGCTTTTGAGATGGTGCAAAATACAGTTGGTAGCTTGCCAATGACTCACTTAAGGCTCCTGCATATATTTGGAGCACATGCTGACAACAAAGACAATGTTTGGATGAGTATGAGTAAGCTCGAGTACATTGAATACTAGAAATCACTAAACAATAGCATCAAATAAAAGAGAAGGGAAATCTGCCTTAAATTTCATACCATAAGCAAGAAGGGTGTGGACATGCTTACAATCCTTCATCCTAAAGCTATGAAAAAGGTATGGTATATACTAAAGCTAAGAGAACGATATCCCATGGAACGCTAAGTAAACTGGAGATTGGAGATTGATAAAGTAGTGTAGGCCAAGATTAGTCATCCCAAAAGAGTCTTGAGGCTATATCTTCAATTCTTTAATCATGGATGACCATTTATGATGATGTCATTAATATAAAGCACAACAATGAGTTTCTGACCATCATGATGGTGAATATAGCAAGGGATAACACAATTGAGAGAGAATGTGTGGATTTTTCCCATACCAAGCTTGGGGTGCTCATATAGAGACTCTTTTAGTTTGCAAACCAATGATGTAGGTCCATTTTGAACAAATCTTGGTAGTTTTTGCATATACATTTCCTCTTATAGGTCCCCATGAAGAAAGGGACTTTTGACATCTATTTGATGAACTCTGCAATTAGTAAAGCAACAAAAGATAGTATCATCTAAATTAAGTGCATCTCAATGTAGTCAACACCCTCCTTGTGAAATACCTTAACTCTGCAATTTAGTAAAGCAACAAAAGATAGTATCATCTAAATAAAGTGCATCTCAATGTAGTCAACACGCTCCTTGTGAAAATACCTTAGCAACAAGACAAGCTTTATGCTTTCACCTTAGAGTCCTCAACACATGCGACTGGGGATCTATATGGCATGGGAGCCCAGAGACCTTAGAGTCCTCAGACACAAAGCTCAAGCAGACTGGGAGCCCAGAGACATACATTTCAGACTTCTTGAGGATTTCCGTGATGGTGCCTGATCTATCCGCGGCTCGGATGGTCTACATGTTTGTGGAGGGGATGACAGAGCCACTACGTGGCCTAGTCCGGTCGACTAGACCAGCTACACTTCAGGATGCCATCAGCAAGACTCGGGATTTACAGGATGTCTTACCCAGGACTCGGACACCTTACCCCCAGAGACAGGCCTTCCAGCCTAAGGGGAAGAACACAAGGATTCCGCCTCCCAAGGTGAATCCTAGGCGAGGGCAGTTTGATGATGAGGCCAGGAGAGAATTGAGGAGGAAGCGGTTGTGCTTCACTTTCCAGGAGCCATGGGCACCGGGACATAGATGTGCTGCAGGAAAGGCACATTTCATTGAGGTATTCTCCAAGAGAAGCGGGGAAGAGGATGAGGGGGATGACGTGGAGGCAGGAGATTGTTATGCAGCGCAGGGTGCCTTACCACCTCCACCACCCGTAGCAGGTGGAGCATCATTTGCACCTACTGGAGGGGCTCTAGCCGCATTGCGGGGAGTTCCCAAGTATTTGACGTTGCGCGTATGGGGGACAGTACGTGGACAACGGGTCTCAGTTTTGGTTGATAGTGGGGCCACCCACAACTTTATTGATGCGCAGATGGTTGAGCAGAGAGGCATACAGACTAAGAGTTTTGATGGATTTTCCATTTTGGTCCCAGGAGATCAGACTATGGTGTGTGCTTGGTATGTTCCAGAGTTATCAGTGACGATGGGCACTTATACATTGATAGATCATTTTTTCGTGGTGGATATCCCGGACACCAACATGATATTGGGTGTTCAGTGGCTCATTACTCTGGGGAAGGTCACGATAGATTGGAAGGCCCTAGAGATGGAGTGGGATGATCCCAAGACAGGGAGGCATGAGAAGATACGGGGACAGCACACATACCCACCTCAGACAGTGTCGGCACATAGGATGGAGGCAACCTTCCGCAAGGGAGACATAGAGTGGGCCATAGAGTTGCGAGCTTCAAAGGCAGTAGATACAGGTCAGGCAGTGCATCCTGAGTTACAGACTATCCTCGACAGGTACGCCATAGTGTTCGGGGATATTCCACCAGGGCAGCCACCGGATCGGGGGTTTGAGCATACTATTGAGCTTGAGCAGGGTATACAGGCAGTGATCACCACACCGTATAGGCATCCCAAGGCCTATCGGGATGAGATAGAGCGTGCTATTCAGAAGTTGCTGGCCCTTGGTCACATTATGCCGAGCACGAGTCCTTTTGCTTCTTCCGTGGTGTTGGTGAAGAAGAAGGACGGCACATTGCGGATGTGCATTGACTACAGGGCTCTGAATAAGAAGACCTTGAAGAACAGGTACCCCATCCCCAGGATCGATGAGCTGATGGACGAGTTGAGAGGAGCACGGTTCTTCTCAAAGATTGACTTGAGATCCGGGTACCACTAGATACGCGTGAGGGGACAGGACATTCCCAAGATTTTGGCATCTGCGTTGGGCCTGGAGGGACAACGTTTTCCTTGAGGAGGGCTTCTGGGGTGTTTTTCGAAGGTGGTCCATTTTCTTCATGGTTTCTGGGTTTTGTCCGGAGCAGAGAGTACAGGCGATCTACCGATTTTCAGCTCGTTCCGGTGAGGGGATCAACCCCTAGTTCCAGTTCATTGCAGCAACGGCATCTTACGGCAGATTCTTCCAGCAGCTGGGACACAGTCTCTATAGTAGCCATTTCCTGTTCTGATAGGGTTCTCCACTTGCCTTGTGCAAGGATAGGTGCACTTATTCTGATTATCTATTGTACCCATATATATTCTCAGACTAATAAAATGGCTTAGCATTTCTGGTATTTTTATGTGTACTTGCTCTATATTCTATTTCCGGCATTTTTCCTATATAGTTGCATGCTTGTATTGCTGTATATTGCTGTCTATTTCCGATTGCGGATATTACAATTGGGCACAATGACCTGACAAAGAAGATGATGATGTGGCAACACAAGGCACTACTTTCGCTAATGAGGTTAACTAAACGTGAAATCAAGGAAAATCTCAACAAACTCAAGTGAAAACCATGCAAAATTCATTGAGGCATTGGAGAACCAAGCAAAAAGGTGCCAATTAAAGTTGTATTAATCATTGGGGTCAAGGAAACTAGTCATTTGAAGTCAAAAAACCTAGTTGTTGATGGGTCAAAGTGGAATGTTGGAGGTCCAAGGGGTCATTGACATTTTTGGTACATTTCTCCTCATTTCTTCGATTTATGGGACAATTACAAGGGAAACATTGTATTCTCAAGGGATTTGTGAACCAAGTCGACTTCTCAAAGCGGGAAAAAATTATTGTAATAAAATATTTATATAAAAATTATTACTTAGCCTCCGACAAGTGGGAGATAGGTAAATTATTTTCCTAGAGGACCATCAAACTAGCTGTTATCTAGTTCTTTAAGAAGAACTATAAAGGCTAGCCTTTCCTCTAGATGTTGTTGTTGTTGTTGATTTGTGAGATCATATTATGCCATAATAAAGAACTCATTTTACAAGCCTTCGTGTAAAAGCTTTGTGTGAGTTGTATTTTCGTATATTTTTCTTTCTTGATCAATGTTTTTTTTTTTTTTTTTAACAAGAACGGTTATGGTTTATATTAGAATTTGGCCAAAATGCCTTTCACCGGATACATTTGATCGGGCATAGCCCTTAACCTTTCTTTCACTAACTGATCACAGGCCCCTAAACTTGGAAAACCGGAAGATTTACTCGAGACTATCGAGTCTATCTCCATTATTTTCCCTATCTTAAAGAGACAAACAAACTGTTTCAGCAGAATGCAGAAAAAACATGACAAACTTTATGGAATGGGGTCCAAATTCTCAATTCCATCTGCCAAGAGACAACCAGCTGGAAGTGAAACTCCCCTGTTGGCTTCCAAGTCAGCAGCTTTATTATTTTCCCTCAAAACATGAAGGAAGGAAGCAGTCCGGAAGGATTTCAGCAAATTTCTGGTTCTTGAAATTACTCTTGCCAGTCTAATGTCTACAGGAGAGGAATCCTCCACTAGAACTTTGATAATGGATTGAGAGTCTCCTATGATACTGATATCTGAAAGACCGAAAGCCTTTGCTTGCTTGAGACCTTGCAGAAGAGCCAAGGCTTCAACTTGCATGCTGGTAGAATGCCCTAAACCCCAAGAGAACTTTTCCACGGTAATACCCTCTTTATTTTTAATAATTCCTCCTGCCCCAGCCAAACCAGGATTGCCTTTCGCTGCTCCATAGAAGAATAAAGAGAATCTGGAATGCCTGAGGAGCAGATCCGAAAGATCATTCTCCTTCCCTCTGAATTGCCACTCTTTTGTGGCCTTGTAATGCCTTATTTCACTAGAGAAATGGAGGTCCATCGAGGCACCCCATTCTAAGTCTTGCTGACTCAGATTTAGATCCAGCAAATGATCCCCCAGACTTTCTTTCCAAAGGCATTTTATTTTGGTGATGATGAACTGAGCGTTTAGACTTTCATCTCTGAAAACTCTTCTGTTGCGCTCAAGCCAGATCTGCCAGCAAGCAAATTTCGGCAAAGAGAGCCATGCAGCTGTGAAACTCTCATTTTTTGGAAGCGATCCTAGGTAGGAATTCCGCCAGTTTGCAAAAAGATCAGATATGGACGTGGGTAAGGTGAATTCAGAATTCCAGAAGCTCAGAAGGCCGTGCCAGATATCTCTTGAAAAGTTGCAGTCCAACATAATATGTTGAGCGTTCTCCTCACAATCACAACATAAGTAGCATCGAGAAGGACCGTGAAATCCTTTCTTCTTCAATCTATCTGCAGTTAAAATCCCTCTGTGGCATAACAACCAACAGAAAGAGTCGACCTTAGGCATGGTTTTGCGATTCCAGATCCCATTCCAGACTGCAGGATTAGGAGGGACGTTAGGGCGATCATGAAGGCATTTGTATCCCTGTGCAACCGTGTAAAGCCCTGGGGCAGCTCCCCATCCTCGGGCATCCTTCTTACCCACGCGCAGAGGCGCCATACCATTTAATAAAGAAAGGAAAAGATCTCGAGCTTGGGACAGTGCAGGAGGGACGGGAGGGAGCCTCCATCGCTACCAATGTCTGCCTTCCCATTGTGAAATGTCCTAAAGAGTGGTGCATTCAGCGTTGTCCAACCACAAACGCATCGCGTGCAGAGAGCAGTGGGACGATAGAGGAGGTTGCATCATAATGCTGTCATCCCAAATTTTAATTTCTTTGCCGTTTCCAGGGATCCAATACGCTCTGTCTCTGATTAAAGGGGCTGCTTTATGACAGAGCTTGATCAGCTGCGAACCTGAGGAGGGTAGGAGGGCGTCTAGACATCTCTTCCTCTTTCCCATGAAGTATTTACTCCATAGGGATTTTTGCGCCCAACCTGGATTTGGGCCAATGATTCTCCAGAAGATATTGGCTCCCATAGCTATGTTTTGGAGGCTAAGATCTTTGAAATTGAGGCCTCCTTCATTCTGGGGCTTGCATATTTTCTCCCAACTGACTAATGGGATTTTCCTGTCATTGTGATTGCCCCCTTTCCAGAAGAACTTGCGAATGAAGGCTTCCATTTTTTTTATGATGCCTGAAGGGGCTAGAATTACAGAGAATTGAAAGATGGGGAGACTGCTAAGAATAGATTTGATGAGAACAGTTTTGCCGGCTAGATTTAACCAAGAGAATCCCCAAGCTTGAATTTTGGCCTTGAACTTGTCCAACAGAGGAATCCAATCTCTACTGTATGCCAATTTGCGAAAGATGGGAAGGCCCAAATATGAAAAGGAGGACCAGTTGAGAGTGGCAGTAAAGCCCAGAATTCTTGAGATGGCAGAAAGGGTGGGAGCCGAGATGTTCCAACAAAAATATTTGCACTTACCATTGTTTAAACTGCTGCCAGTAGCTTCACTGTAGTCATCCAAGACCTCCTTGAATCTAAGAGCAGATCTGGCAGAGGCAACCCCTAACAAGAGGGTATCATCCGCAAAGAGGGTGTGATTAACATTTTTGACCCCTCTGGCTATATTGAGCCCCAAGATCTGTTGGTCAACCAGTTTCTGATCTAGGTAGAAACTCAGGACAGAAACATGAAGGACGAAGAGGAGCAGAGAGAGGGGGCAACCCTGCCTAAGCCCTCTTGAAGCTTTAAAAAAACCAGCTGCTCTCCCATTCACCAGGGGGGCGATCCAAGGATCAGCAATACAAGAACGGATCAATTTTAGAAAGCCCATTCCAAAGCCAAATTTTTTCAAGACTTCCCAAAGAAAGCTAAGTCTGACCCGATCGAAAGCATTAGCTAGATCTAGTTTGATAACCATACCTTTCTCTTTGCGAAGCTGGCTCGAGTGAATCGCCTCTTGCACTAGGATGAAGTTGTCAGTGAGTTGTCTCCCCTGAACAAATCCACCTTGGTTCTCCGGGATGATGGCTGGAAGAATACCTTTAAGTCTATTGGCAATAATCTTTGTGATTAATTTGTATCCAATATTACAAAGAGAGATGGGGCGGAATCGATTAAATTCTTTAGCACCCTTTTCCTTGGGTATGAGGGCAAGAAAAGCTGAATTGGTGCTGCCCCCAATTTTCTGGCAGTCTTGAGATTTCAAAATCATTTTGTAGAGGTCTTTCTCCACAATCTGCCAGCAGGTTTGAAGAAATCTTGCTGTAAAACCATTCAGGCCTGGGGCTTTGTCAGGCTCCATGTCTGAGAGGGCATCCTTTATTTCCTGAATAGAGATCTTTGCTTCAAGCTACTGATTCATTGAAGGTGAGATCCTAGGGGGAACCACCTCCAAGAATTTGGAGTTTGGGTCCGTCACTCCCTCTTCTCTATACAGGTTTTGAAAGTGGTTGAAAGCTGCTCTCTTTATGCTGTCAAAATCTTTGTGTGTCAAATTGCTATCTTTGATTTCTGCAATAGAATTGAAGCTCTTTCTGGCTTGAGCTTGCTTGTGGAAGAAGGCCGAATTTCTATCTCATGCTTTAAGCCATAAGCTTTGTGGAAGATTTGCTGGAGCTCAGCTTCCTTATCTAAAACTTCTTTAGTGATTTCTGCATCTTCACAATGGGCATGGTGCTGGGCAAGATTATCTTGAGCCTGCTTTCTCTCTTTTGCAGGAGAGGGAAGAGCTTTGGCCCAAGATTTAAGCACCGTTTTCATTCTTCTAAGTTTTTCTTCCCAAATGAAGAAAGGGGAACCTTTCACTGGCAGATTCCAGCAGTCATGAACTAAGTTCAGGAACTCAGGTTCTTTGACCCAAAGAGGGTTGAATCTGAAGGGGATGGGGCCAAGATTTTTGTGGCCCAGCATCTCAAGCAAGATGGGCTTATGGTCAGAAACACTGCATGGGAGGATATGCAATCTGAAATCTAAGCCCAACAAAAGAAAGGAACTCTGAACCAAACATCTATCAAGTCTAGCAGCAATGTGACCAGGACCTATTCTTTTGTTAGACCAGGTATACTTACCATTTGCTGGAGGGATGTCAAGCAGATCCCAATCCCGCATGAGGTCTTCCACCCATTCCCTTGCAGGGTCCCTTACGATTGTGCCTCCTCGCTTTTCCTCCATGCGCAAGGTGAGGTTAAGATCACCTGCAACAATGATGTTTTCCAAATTTTCTGACTCCGACAGATGTCTGATGGAGTCCCAACACTCCCTTTTCTCCCCTATATTTGTTGGAACATAGACATTGAAGAGACTGACTTCCACCCTCGAGTCCAAAGGCCGGAGCTTCAAAAACAACCAGTGGGTGTTGTGCAGCACGGTGACCAATCTGAACTTGAGAGGGTTCCAAAGGGAGCCCAGTCCCCCAGATGCTCCCCATGCTGAAACTGCATGTCCACTGCTACCTTTCCAAATTTTTTTACTGATTTGGAGAAACTCCTTGTCCTCCATTTTGGTCTCCTGAATTAGAAGAATGTCTGGAGCTTCTCTTCTTATAAGGCTTCTCGTTGCTTCTTCTTTCAATTTGCTCCCCATTCCCCTACAGTTCCAAGAGACAATCTTCATCATTTATTTTTATGATGATGGGCTCCCTTGAAACCCTGCGCTTGGTTTTTTACCATCTTCGGATTTTTGCCAAGAAGTTTCTCCAGAGTGGGCTGACTACCCTGAAGCTTGTCTTTGTAAGTTTCCTGATCTCTCTTTTCTCTAGCATATTTGTGGCCCCTTGCAGATCTTCTGAACGATATCTGCGTATCTCCTATTTCTCCATCCTCCTCAGACTCCTCCGAGTCATGTTCCTCCTCAGAGGCTTCTGTTTGCTTATCCTTGTTTCTTGCCGTGACGCTTTCTTTCGGTCTTGTTTCTGCTGAAGGCATTTTTTCTAAAGGTTGATCTTGCATATCTTCTTCCTGAGGAGTCTCTTCAGCAAAGCTTAAGACCTCATAACTTTTTTCTTGGCTTTTTGGCAGGGGAACATTCTGGATGGAGGCAGGTTGGGGTCCATGAACCCCAGATTTCTTGTGAGATGTCTTTGGCCTCTTGACCTGGTTCCAGCCCTCTTCCTTTCCTTTCTCAGCTTCCCCTTTGTTCGGGCACCCTCTTGCAAAATGGCCATATATGTGACATTTTCGGCATTTGAAGGGGAGTTGCTCATAGTCCAACACTTGCACATGTGTCCAACTGCCCACCTTTAATTTAATGGCCTTCGGAAGCCCCACCTATAAGTCCACCTCGACATAGATTCAGGCGCAATCATACTGATCATTTTTGTTTGCTCTGTCAATGAATTTTCCCAGAGTATCTCCAATGTGCTTGAGGGACTCCCAGTTCCAACAGTGCACTGGTAGATTGGGGAGCCGAACCCAGACAGGGACTGCCGTTGGGACATCCACAGCTGGATCGAAATCGGGGGTCCATTTGTTAAGGTGGAGGCCCTGGGGTCCCATGAAATAGGGCCCATTCCTGAAGATCAGGTCCTTATCCTCCTTGGAGTTGAACTCGAACAGAAAGAAGCCTCTACCCAGAAAATAAGAGGTGACTTTATTTTTTATCAGCGGAACCCAGTTCTTAACGACCCAGTTTTCCGTGGATCTTGGCGAGGGCCAAAGGCCCGTGAATTGACCCACCAGGGCCCGATCTGCCAGGGACCTTGATTGGGCCCTCAGGAGGGAGGTTTACCTCCGGAACATCGTCGAGCCTTTTGACGAACTTAGTAGCTTCAGATTTCTTCTTTTTGGAAAGCGAAGCAAGAAGAGAGGAGAAGGTTGCTTCAGCTTCCGGGATAGCGGCTTGCGAGGGACCGGTGGGCGAGCCTTGGGTCTCCATGGCAAGAAGATCAAAACAGCAAACTCGATCTGCACCAAGCAAAGGAACGAGGCATCTCAAGGCCGGAAATCCAAATAGTCCCTGCAATCAGAAACCCCGAGGGCGCAGACCCAAGCAGAGCTGACAAGAGATCGAGGGGCTCAGCGAGATCTTGAAGCAAGGATAATTTTAAGGATGGAAAATTATCTTGAAGTTTAAAAAATTGGCGAATCTCACTAGTCCCTAATATGTAGACTATAAAAATTTTATTGATGTATTGTAAAAAATTCAAATTTATAATGATATTATATACATTGTCTATATAATGTTGGCGATTTTTAACGTAAAATAATTTTATATTGTAAAATTTGGGCGAATCATTTTTATAAAAAAATGGAAATTGGCGAATCTTTTTTTTGGAAAAACAATAAAAAATTAGCCCACCTGCGAATTTTAGCCCCTAAAATTTTCCATGTCTTGAACCAGGGCAGGTGGAAAGAAGGGAGCCTAGCAGAACCGAGAGGCCCAGAGGTCAGGAGGACCTGGGGCAGAGGTAGAAACGGTCCTTTCTTGATCAATGTTGCCACAACTTTTAATATAAAATATATCCATAATAAGTAAGATCACATAGAAATTGGAGGGACAATTCATTGAGGGGATACATAGCCATGCAAAGAAGGTGGACTAGGCTTCATCATTTTGTTGTAGGTGGATTGTTTGGATTAAGGTTGGACCAATCTTTTGAGGTCCAATCAATGATTCCATTCATCATGATGCAATTTTATCTGCTGTAAATATTTTGGGTTGTGCACCCAATGGGGTTTGACCCGATAGCCTCAACAAGGCAATTTCCAGATTGCTGAAAATTGTATTTTGTTGCTGGCACTAGGCTTGAGAGTGATCGAAAAATATCTATCCTATATCCTTCAGCCTTCCCATGTCTAGATCTTTGATCTAAAGTGCTAAGACACTACTTGGGTGGCTATTTTCTAGGGGAATCATGCCTATTTGCTTGTATCTATCACTGAAATGATTTATATTGATGTATATTTTTCTATTTTTGGTTATATGCACTGAAAAACCCAGAGTCATTGAGTTTATCAATAATAGTAAGCTCCCTTGAGAGTTTATTGACATTTAGGACAACATGGAACTCACTAACAAGGCTTGTAATCTGCAGCCTTCTTTGTTGTCATTTCCTAAGTAGAACAGCCTCCCTCAAGCCTTGTTAGATGCTATAAACCCAAGGAATATACAAGTCACTGGTACCACCTTAGAGTCATATTAAAATCCATCTAAACCTCATTTTGATTTTATTTCTGTTTCATAGATCTGGAAATTACATGAGACTACTTTACTCCATTTCTGCCATAAAGGTCTAATTGTACTCAGCAGTGTATATCTGAAGGCTAGACCAAAATATGAATGTATAAATCTGCATAATGGGTGTAATAGCAGCATACTTGTACAGCATATTTACACATACATATCTTTTCTTTTTATGCTGGAAATGAAACCTGAAGATTGCTGTCATCAATTGACTTAATTTCTGCTTGCTAAATTTGGAAACTTGTGCTGTAATACATCTGGAAGTCACTGTTTATTGGAGCTGAATTTAGGTTAAAAAGAGCATAAATCTTTGTTTGTTAACCTTATAAACAGGGCCATAAAGGCAGAACTATCTATGTGTGTCAAACCATTTTCAAAACAACCAAACAGTCCTGAAGAAAGTACCTTTTATCTTTGATAACTCACGGCCTATAAAGACTAATGGTCATCTTAATCATCCCACTTAAAAAATGACTGAATAGGCGGATACACATTGACCTATATCCTTCAAGTAAAGACAAATCCATAATAAGATTATTGACCATTCTATCACCAAAAGACAAAGAGAAGCCCCCCCTAGTAGTGATCATAAGGTCAACACCTTGTTGCTTAGATTCTAGAATAAGTAATAGAAAGATTGCTTTCTTCATATGATTCTGTAATTTCCAAATTATATTCCACCTCCAAGTTTACATGGCTTCCCTTTTTCTACTAAGTGGTATAGCCATATGATAGCCTTTGTTGACTGTGTATTCACCTTCTAACCTTTTTGCAGCCCAAACCAATTTTACATGATATTAATACTATTTATGAGTATGAAACATATGCTCTCCATTCCTCAAAAAGATCATCCTACAACCCTAACTGATCTTCTCTTTTCCGGTTTGAGACCCAAGCATTGTTTTTATCATAACATTATCTAGGAAAAATAATTTCAAAATTGAATATTGTCCATTAACTCCCTATATATCTAGGATTATTCAGACCCCCAAACCAAGGGTCAGTTTGCAACCTCCCCTACTGACTTTTATCAGCCAACTAAGCCAAATGATCCCCTATGAGATGGTATGTCAATGGTCTCGATCATTTCTCTCCAACTGATTAAACCTTCTATGACAGGTTTTCTTGAACACCTTATAGACTTTTCAATGTTAAGGGGCTCAACATACTTCTTAGTCATGACATATTGTGGAAATCCGTCTCAAGTGATGATTCCTCCAAGTCCCTCTAGCTTCCAAATAATTTGAAAAGGGATTAGATGTTTGATCCCTGTCTTCCCTCTCTCTTTGGTTTAACGATTTTATTCCACTTGTCAAGGGGTATTTCTTACTCTTGACTTTTTTCAACACACTGGGAGTGATAAGTGAATTTTCTAATTGTGTTTAATGGATTAGATCAGAAAATCAAAACACAACACACTGAAACTTGACTATCGATCTCAAAGGCAAATTACACAAGTTGATGCGTAGGGGTATACCATTGTCATATTAAAATTCATGTGCGTCAAATCTCTATACAGCGTTCATATTTCAAATAAAAAAACCTTTGTGTCTTTGTCATCAATTATTAAAACCAAACGTATTCATTGTGTCACTATTAAATGGGTTTTTAAAAGTTAAATGGCTCTCGGACGAGAGTTGGAGAAGTTCTCGGACGAGAGTTGGAAAAACTCTCGTCCGAGAGTTTTTCCAACTCTCGTCTGAGAGTTTTGCCAACTCTTGTCTGAGAGTTTTCCGAGAGTTTTGTGACACAACTCTCAGACGAGAGTTGGAAAAACTCTCGTCCGAGAGTTTTTCCAACTCTCGTCCGAAACACTTTCCCGAGAGTTTTGTGACCACAACTCTCGGACGAGAAAATGCATAACTCTCGTCCGAGAGAATTTTAACTCATGTTAAACCCGACCAAACTCTCGTCCGAAATATTTAAAATCTCTCGGACGAGAGTTATTAAAACTCTCGGCCGAGAAATTTAGTTGACTTTTTTCTCGACCGAGAAATTAAAAATTTCTCCCGAATTCTAACCATCCGCCAAAAATTGTTTCCCAACTTCGCGATTTGACCCATGACTAACAATATACGCCACATCATGATGATCATCAACATGAAAATTAAGTACAACTATAACATGAACATAAAATACGACATGGACCACACACACACACACACACACACACACATATATATATATGAATAATGTTAAAAATATACAACTGCAATATAAATGTCATGGATCAGGCACTGGTGGTAGTATAAAAACATCAATAACACTAGTACAAGTGGATGCGGCTTGCTCAGTAAAGCTGGGTGCAGCCTCGACAGTCGATGGTCGACTAGCTTGCTCATGATCATAATGATCACTAGTACTGATGGATGTATCTGTTGGTGGTAGTAGAACATGATCAATATGAGGCGCAGTAGTAGTGGAGGCCTGCTTAGTCAATAGTACTGCAGCCTTGGCGGTCAGTCTCATGATGGTTGTGACTAGTACTCATGATGGATGTTGTAGGCTGCTGACTGGACGTGGCCGATGGTCCAGCCTCATCTCCATAATGACTAATGTCAGATGCTGCCAATGGAGCCTCATGTTGATCATCAGGCGCGCCGCAAGGTGAATGATCACGAGATGCATTTGAGTCACTGCTGGTAGACTGTCCATCATGTGCTGCAGCTCGACTATGCCTATAGCTACGGACAATCCTCCTCAATCGCGTAACAGTTGTCGTAGCTCCTACGACATGCCGCATTAGGCCATACATGTCACGCGGCATGCCTCTCCACATCTGTAACAGTTTGTCATCGCCCTGTATCTGTCTGTAATGAGCGGGCCTGATGCCCGCATCTGAAATCAATCCACAGAGTTGCCTGCCCAACTCCATCCGGTATCTGGTCTCAGGTCAACCACGCCTAGTAAAAGGCGGTACTGGTGCACCATGAGGCACAAGATCAACATGTCTCTCTGCTGTGCCACCGGCCTCATCCTTCAGCGCATCAGCCATCTCTTGATCGTAATCATTAGGATCGACACCTGGATCATGTGGGGGATCTGGCATCTCATCACCATCAAAAGAGCCAATGTCTGCAAAATATATACAAGTACACAACAATAATTAGACAATTTCATTACACAATTTAATAAAAACAAGTTAAAGAACATGTTAGAATAAATATAAATAAAACAATAATATTACCTCTATCATCTGGCAACTCATCAGGAGTGAAGAGGATGTTGGGACACTGTCGCCAATCTAGTCCAACATAAGGACATGGGACCATAATGAAGGGATGCAGCCCGCCAACACTGGCTAGTAAGTCCAGCGAATCATGTGATATCCTCGCTGGAAACATAGTGTCTCCCCTCTTGGGCATCATCTGCCCCCACATGCACATCTAGGCCTCGAACATCTGCCTACGAGGTTGTCGAACAAAACTAGGTCTCATCTCTAGAAACCTCTCAAAAAATAAACAAAACAACTCTGAAGCAAAAGGGAAGTTGACCCTCCCTTGTGAATCAGCACGACATCTATCTAAGGTTGTACAAAACTGTCGCAAAAAATGGCAGACCACCTGACAAGTCGTGGCTATTGTACTAAAGAATCAACGTAATATAAAATTGAGAAACTAATGCGTTGCCCATCACTGGTGTTGTGCGAAATGATCGAAGCAATAATAGAGAGGCACTGCACGTCCTGTCTACCAAAAGCACCTATACGTAATTGACCTCCAGGTACCTAAAACTCTAAAGGAGACAGTACATGTGCTCCAATGTATCTCTGGGAGTAAACTAACTGACTCCCTGCTACACAACCAACTGGCACGTCTGGGAATGAGGGAAAATACACCCCTCTCCTCGACAGTCCTGTAATAAAATAAATGTCCTCCTTAGTCGGTGTGTACCACTGGTCAGGACCAACCTGAAAAGCCTGTCGGTGGTCATTCCACCTGCCAATAAGATGTCTCAAAAGCACACTATGGGCCTTTAGGCCGAAAATAGCCTCCTCATAGAACTTGAGGAGGCCAACCTGCATAAGGATCTCCTAGGTATCTACAATAATAGGGCGAGGGCATCCATCTCTCTCCCTCTCTCTCGCCTCCCATTGGCGAATCATGTCATATTGTTCTACTTGTTGTTGCTGCTGTTGCTCTTGTTCTCTCTGAATCATTGCCATATTAAATATTTTTTTTTTATTAAAACGAAAATGTATTTATAAATATACATATATAATTTTTATTGAAAAAAAACAAACATACAAGTCGGTGCTCCATAAAAATAGTCACGCACTGGTGCCGATGCATCCTAATATTTTAGCGCACCATCCTCGGGGCCCCTAATGAAATAGACTGCACCGGATTCGGTGTAGATGTCTATTTTTCAAGCATTGTGGACTGTGTATAATTAAGAATAGCGGTGCGCTAACTGAAATATACGCCCCGAAGCGTATAGTTGTGTCAGCGCACCGACTTCATGACAATGATATAGTTCACGGTGTCGTCGTTTACCTGGCCACACCGTTGACTCTCTCGGAATGCAAAATGCGGTGTGCTGACATAAACCGGGGTGGAAAATGAAGTCAATGCATCGCACTGTGATTGCTGGGGTCAACGGTGTGCCTGGATAAATGAGCGCACCACCTTTTTTTTTTTTTTAGTTTAAAATTATTCAAGGCTCCTTCCGGCACCGCCCCGGAAACGGTGCGGTTGCCGTTAGCACTGGTAGCGGTGCTGTCTGTAAATTTTATAGGTAGCACCGCTATGCGGTGCGAGCCGAACAGTTCGAGCGCACCACGCGACATTTTTTTCTTTTTTTCTTTTTTAATGGTTATTTTTAAGTTTATTTCAATTTCTAATCTGCTAAAAGGCTTAATTATAGAAAAACTAGAAAAATACCTGTACATTTCGCTGTCGAGGAGGCATATTGGCTGTAAAATTTGGAAAATAAAATTTGCCCACTGTTTTTCAAAATGCAAGCTGGAGATTCGTGGCCAATGCAGAGCAGCAGTGCATGCAATGGGTGCAATGAGAGCACCGATGTCAGCGCGGCTCAGAAATACGGAAATAGCACCGGGGCTTGAGAGCTCTGGAGCACCGAGGAAAGTGAATAATGAAGTTTTTTTACTGTAATTCTTTTTTTAACTAACCCTATTTCAGTGTGCGGGGTTTCATAAGTGCACTGGTGCGGTTCAATAAAACCGCACCGGGCGGTATCAATTTTGGCGCGTTTCCCTAACCGCACACCGAGATGTTTCAGTTTCGGCGCGAAAATTTTATGATGCACCGGGGCGGCGTAATGGTAAAGCACTGATGCGTAATAGTCGCAAAGCACCGGTTTTTTGGCCTTAATTTTTTTTTTTATATATAACGCTATTCCAGTGTGTGCAGTTTCTGGTGCACCGATGCTCTTAGGGAAGAACGCACCGGCTCGTTTTTGTTTTGGCGCAGTGTTTTATGATGCACCGATGCAGAAGAGTATTGACCACCCAGTGCGTTACAGTAATTGGACGCCCCAGTGGTGTGTGTACTTTGCGCACACTGTCTGGTGTGCCAATGTTCGGTGCACACCGATGCGTTCTGTGGTATCGTGCGCATCGGTAATTGATAGCTCAGAAGCACTAGAAAACTGAAAAATCTGAGTTTTTTGTCATATTTTTTTTTTTTTAATTTAACCCTTTACCGATGTGCATTGTTTATAGGCGCACCGATACTCTTTCCTACAAAAGCACCAGTCAATTTGTGTTTTGGCGCATTTTTTATGATGCACTGGTGCAGTTTCTGTCTATCGCACTGGTTGGTTTCGGTGTTGGCATTGTGTTTTATAATGCATCAGCGCGGACAAGTTGTGAGGCACCGGTGCTCTATTATATTATGACGCACAGGGCGGGTGTGTATGGAGTGTGATCTGAAATGTGAGAACTTCTTATTTCTAATACAGAGATGGAATGTAGGGGCATTTATAGGATATGTCACCTTTAAAGAAAGGATGAGATCCTGAAGCTTGCTGGCCCTTTACAAACTCTGCCTAAAGAAATAATAGAAGTAATCACTAATGATCTGATAATGAAACTACTTGTTTGCTGGTGCAAGGTATTCATTATCCATAAACTTATGTGTGCAAACTATTTAATGTGTTTTGCAATTGGAACAAAATGCTTTTGGTGAATTTATGAGTCTTTTGTGTATAGGAGGCTTATTTCATTTTATTGTTTAACATCTTTAACTCTGATAAAACACATCAAATAAATCACAGAATATAACACAGCATGTGATGAGGCATTTCACCCCTCCTGAGCTACATTTGCCAGGTCCAAGGCCCCAAAATGGGCATTTCCTTGCTCTTATTATGCTCAAATTTGTTAATAAAGTGATCAGAAAGCCTAAACAGGAAAAAAAAGCTGTGAAAATGAGTTTAGAGCACAGAAAATAGTAAATATAGGCTTTTTTTTTCACCTCCAAAGGTTAACCATAGCCCAATACATCTCCAACACTCCCTAGGCCCTGATGGCTCTCCAAGCTTCTCTACTAAAAAATTACCTAAAGATGATCTCTGTTGCCTCTGAAAACTACACCATTGGCTCTAGAATGCTCAAATTACCCAAAATAGACTCTTGGTTCACCTCAAATGGTTAACAATAGCTCAGCACAACTTCAAACCCAAAATGGCCCGGGTGGCTCAAAAAGATTCTCTGGAGCTAAACAGACTGAAGATCAGCTCCAATGGCTCTAAAACCTGTCTCAATGGCTTCAAAATGTTGAGAAGACCCAAAATAAATAAAAAATCGCTCCAAATGGACTGTCCTACCGAAAGTTATGTCCAATTGAAGTTTTTGCCCAGTTTGCCCTAGAAAAACTCCACCAAATTTGGTGGAACTACAATTAGCTCCACTAATTAAGGAGGTGGCACCATTCTGGGTGGAATCCACCAAAATTCCTGTCTTCTAAACTGTGCGGTCAAGTAAGAAATAAATGTTACCGGAAGTCGTGGCCACATGGCAGTTATGCCGGCAGTTAAGCCGACGGTTTTGGAACCGTCACAATCCATCAACGTAAACATCGCCGAGTTATATGTGACCTCTCCACAGCATTAAAAACTTAACCGTTAGCTATTAGAACTCCTGCCATAGTGTTTAGCCTAGCCCTTGGTTTTCCGCCCAAGGTTTCATTGTAGAGGGGGTTGGCCCCCTTACGGGCTGCCCAAAACAAATTTAAACTTCAAATAAAACATTGATCCTATGAATGTTAAGAACTTCTGATAGCTCGCTCGGTCGGGCTGCCTGGCTAGCAGGGCTCCGACCTGGGTTCGAACCCACCAAATGCCATATAATTTTACACAAATCATAGACCACTGTTTGACTTCTTCGGGCCGCGTGGCGGCCTCTGGGCAGATCACGTGGCTCCCTGTGATTGGTCTGCTGCAGAATATTTCATGGAATATTCTATGGAATATTTTGTAGAATATTCCTAGAATATTCGGTGGAATATTCCTTTTTTAATATATATATATATATATATATATATATATATATATATATATATATATATATATATATATATATATATATATATATATATATATATATATATATATATTTTAATTAAAGTCAAACTGAGTCAAATTGGGCTTTTTGCCTGAAATTGAGAAACTTCAAGCTTGAATATCTTTCTCATACATCATCAGATTTGAGTGTCGTTCACGGAGTTAGGATCGTATCACCGAGGCCTATCAGGTCGCTAAGGTTCCAACCAATATTTAGCAATTCCAATTTTGAGCATTTTTACGACTTAGAACATGATCACCTGATCACACCTCCCAAATGGGAAGCTTTTGGACCCACAAAAGCTCTCTGATTATAGAAAATGAAGATGAGGAGACTAATTCTCCACTCTTCCAACTTTGAACCACTGAAATCTTCCCGACTTCATCAAATTGAGCTTCTCATAAAATGATAAATTATCTCTTGAATTCACAGATCAAAATTGCTAAAAATGACTGAGTCACGATGCAAATTCCTAAAATTTGCAGAACAGAAACTATATTTTGCAGAAAACAAATTGTTTCTACAATGATCAAACTTCAAAGAAGACTTAAAACAAGATTCACCTTGCCAACTGTTCACATGGCGAATTTTTGCTGAATGAGCCATGCACTTGTTCCGAATCCCGACCAAGTTTTCTCGTCATAAAAATCTGCCATTCTGAAACCAACATTGACCCATGCTGAACTATGTGCCCTCGTTGCTTGCATGCCTTTCCATATCATGGAATCTTGCACTGCTTTTCACTGACACTTCGTCCTCTGCACCCATCGTCACCAAAGGTACCTTGTGCAACATAATGTCATCTTCTTTCAAAGACGAACTATTATCAGACTAAGACATATCATTATCAATATCATGAAAAGGTAAATGTAAAAAATCTTGTCGTTTCAACCTCAACAAAGTTAGATTTTGACTTTCATTAACTAGCCTTTTCAATTGACCTGCATGGATTAAAGAATATTCTAGCTTCTTCTTATGTGCTCTCACAATGTACTCTTTTCCATCCTTGAACAAGTGATACTTATTCTCATGGCGATAGAATATTGCCTCTCTGTCATATAGATATGGACTACCCAACACAACACCTATTATGTCAAGCGGTACTACGTCCAGTTCAACCCAATTAACATACTGAGTTGTTATAGCGAAGCACAAGATGCACTTTCTTGAGACTTGTAAGTTTGCATCCTTGCATATCCACCCAAGTGGATAAGGCTTTGGATGTGGAATTGTCTCAAGTTTCAGTTGTTTGACCAAGTCTTCTAAGATGAGATTAGCTTGAGACCCACTATCAAAAATTGTTTCTGTCTTTGTGTGGTTTGAGATTATCCTCACATGAAAGAGTTCTATCCTCCTCTTTTCATCTTGATTTTCTTTGTGATAGTTTAATGAGCTAGAACTGGGATTTGATTCTTGTACAACCTATTTCCCTTTGATGTTCTTTAATACCATGGTGATACTTTTTGTCTCATCACCTGATTCAGATCCTAAGTCTTGTTCAACAGTTGCTACAGTTTTCCTCTTTTCTTTGGTCTTGTCTTTGTTTTTATATTTCTTTGGTTTCAACTCAGGATAAAGCTTCCAACAGTGGTCTTCATCATGGCTTGTTTTTGAATAGTTCTTGAAAAATATTTTTCCTTTTTCCTTTCTGGAATTTGTAACCCTTTTTCTTCCTTTGCCTTTAAAATCACTATCCTCATTCAGGGCATCAAAATTTTTTTTCCCTCTAGCCTCTAAATGCGTAGCTTGTACACAAACTTCGTCTAGACTAGTAGGATTAAACATAAGAATAGTGTGTTGAAGGTCACTGTGAAAACCACCTATGTAATTTAACAAAGTATCTTGGCTTTGTAAATCTACCCCAAGTAAGAGTGCTATTCTCCTAAATTCTCGGATATAGTCTTGCACACTTTATCCTTTAAGCTGTCTAAAGTTTTTCCAGTTCATTATAGCCTTCTGAAGGTGAGCAAAAGGATAAAATTTCTTCTTGATTGTAGTAATAAACTCAGTCCATGATAAAGAAATCTTACCATGTTTCTTGATTTCCTCCCTGGTCTTGGCTTCCCACCATACCAAAGCTGCTCCTTCCATCCTTAATGAGGCTAGCTGAATTTTGGTGTCATCATCATGCAGATTTTGAATCCTTAAATAGAGCTCCAGTTGTCTGATCCAATTATCTAATTTATCTACATTAACATCACCATTAAACATTGGCAATTCAAATTTGACATCAAGATTTAACAAAGGATTTTTACCAGTTGTTTTTTACTTATGTGACTGATTTACTGAAGTTGAAGAGGATGATGTTGAGGAAGAGGATGACGATGGAGATGGTGGATCACCATTTCCTCCATTCCCTTTATTTGACTTATAATTGTGCTTCTTTCCTCCTGAAGAATCTCCTCCTTCTCTTTAGTTTTTAGATCCTTCTCTAGAAATCCTATCATTTCTTTCTTGATAGAGGATCCTTACCATTTCAGTCATATCCAAGAAAGCTTTCCAAAATACCCTTTCTTCTTCCTTGGGAACCATATCTTCATGAGCTTCACCTTCTCTTGAAGACATGCTTGTAGCTGCTTCTAGGGCTCTTGGAGGTGGTTCTCTGACCCTTCTTGGTTGTGGATTAGTTTGTGCACTAACTAAGTTTCCTTCACCTCTCTTGAGTTTTAACCTAGTAAGCATCAAAACTTGCAAACAAATGACTTTATATTTGCACACAACAATGCTGAGTAAAAACTATAGCTCAAAACCATAAGCTCAACCTGTGCTCTAATACCAATCTGATCTAAAATGTGAGAACTTATTATTTCTAATAAAGAGATGGACTATAGGGGCATTTACTGGATATGTCACCTTTAAAGAAAGGATGAGATCCCAAAGCTTGCTGGCCCTTTACAGACTCTGCCTAAAGAAATAATAGAAGTAATCACTAATGATCTTATAATGAAACTACTTGTTTGCTGGTGCAAGGTATTCATTATCCATAAACTTATGTGTGCAAACTGTTTAATGTATTTTGCAATTTGAACAAAATGCTTTTGGTGAATTTATGAGTCTTTTGTGTATAGGAGGTTTATTTCATTTTACTGTTTAACATCTTTAACTCTGATAGAACACAACAAATAAATCATAGAATATAACACAGCATGTGACGAGGTAGTTCACCCCTCCTGGGCTACATCTGCTGGGTCCAAGGCCCCCAAATGGGAATTTCCTTGCTCTTATTATGCTTAAATTTGTTAATACAGTGATCAGAAAGCCTAAACAGGAATAAAAAGCTGTGAAAATGAGTTCAAAGCATAGAAAAGAGTAAATATAGGCTTTTGTTTCACCTCCAAAGGTTAACCATAGCCCAATACAGCTCCAACAATCCCTAGGCCCTGATGGCTCTCCAAGCTTCTTTGCTAAAAAAGTACCTGAAGATGATCTTTGTTGCCTCTGCAACTTGCACCATTGGCTCTGGAATGCTCAAATTACCCAAAATAGACTCTTGGTTCACCTCAAATGGTTAACCATAGCTCAGCACAGATTCAAACCCAAAATGGCCCTGGTGGCTCAAAAAGATTCTCTGAAGCTAAACAGGCTGAAGATCAGCTCCAATGGCTTTGAAACCTATCTCAATGGCTTCAAAATGCTGAGAAGACCCAAAATCAAAAAATTCTCTCCAAATGGACTCTCCTACCAAAATTTATGTCCAACGAAAGTTTTTGCCTAGTTTTCCTTAGAAAAACTCCACCAAATTTGGTGGAACTGCAGTTAGCTCCACTAATTAAGGAGGTGGCACCATTCTGGGAGGACTCCGCCAAAATTCTCGCCTTCTAAACTGCGCGGTCAGGTAAGCAATAAATTTTACCGGAAGTCCTGGCCACATGGGCAGTTATGCTGGTGGTTAAGCCGATGGTTTTAGAACCGTCGCAATCCATTAATGTAAACATCGCCGGGTTATATGTGACCTCTCCGCAACATTAAAAACTTAACCGTTAGCTGGAACTCCCGCTGGAGTGTTTAGCCTAGCCCTTGGTTTCATTGTAGAGGGGGCTAGCCCCCTTACAGGCCCGCCCAAAAAAAATTTAAACTTCAAATAAAACATCGATCCTATGAATGTTAAGAACTTCCGATAGCTCACCCGATCGGGCCGCCCGGCTGGCAGGGCTCTAACCCAAGTTCGAACTCACCGAATGCCATATAATTTTACACAAATCATAAACCACTGTTTGACTTCTTGGGTCCACGTGGCGGCCTCCGAGCAGGCCACGTGGTGCCCTGTGATTGCTCTACTGTAGAATATTCCATGGAATATTCCTAGAATATTTCGTGGAATATTCCTTTTTTAATATATATATATTTTTATTAAAGTCAAACTGAGTCAAATTGGGCTTTTTGCTTGAAATTGAGAAACTTCAAACTTGAATATCTTTCTCATACATCATCGGATTTCAGTGTCGTTTGTGGCGTTAGGATCGTATCGCTGAGGCCTATCCGGTCGCTCAGGTTCCAACCAATTTTGAGCAATTCAAATTTTGAGAATTTTTACAACTGAGAACATGATCACGTGATCAGAGTGCACGATGTTTGGTGTGCCAATGATTTTTTCTGCACCGGTGCTTTCTTTTTTTTAGAGCACTGGGGCGAGTTTTAACGATAAGAGCACCGATAGGAAAACATCCGCAAAACCCTCCGCCCGCCAACCTCCTCTAGTAACCTCCACTAGAAACAGATGTATGGGGTATTTTTCTTTGTGGTTCCTCAAAAACATTCGCTAGAGGGTCTTTTCCTTGTAGTGGTGGGAGAATTTAAATTTTATTATGGTGGCAGAAGGATTTCAACACATTTACGAGCTTTTATGGCTACCATTCCGCTTCTTCTTCATAATTTGGTATTACTGGGTGGAGGCTCGTCTTACTAAGTGCCGCTCAAGGGGATCAAAACGAGAAACACCAAGTGTCCAATCGAGGGTGACTCTGTCAAGTTTGTAGAAATTGTGACAAGATTATTTGCGTGGTTGAGTGCTTGGAAAATTTCGAGGGTAAGGGTGCTCTCCCAACCCATGGTTATTTTATGCTCATAATCCCTTGCATTTCACCAGGGCCCTGGCTTCGTCCTTGTGTTTTATGCTTGTTATATTGTGCGAGTCGAACACCCGAGGTGAATTGGCTTTTATTATCTGGGCCCTGTGTCTTTTCTAGGAATTACACTTTGTGGTTGTTTATTAGTGGATTTCTATAGTATTTTTTCATTATCTTTTGTCTATAGTTATAATTAGTGCCCTAGTAATCCCTCTCAAGGGAATTAAGCGAGATCGTTTTCTTAGTCCCTGGTTTTGTAGCTGCCAACTGAGTTGTGACCCTCTCATTTATTGTTGTCTGGGTATTTCTTGACTCTCCTTTTCAAATCCCTTTGTGGTTATGGTGAAGACGTTATGGGCTATATGGGCATCATGCCTTTTTGTGGTTCGTGTGGGTGTTTTATCTAGCCCAGTGGGTGAGTGGATGGCTGGTGGTTTTTCACCCTAGGAGAAAGGACCGAAGCTGAGGAGTCAAAATCCTCACATTCGTTCTTTGGTGGTTGTCTTCTTGCATGGTCCTTAACTGCATTTCGGGTGGTGTTTGGTGTTTAAGTGATGTCTAGCAGTTCTGGGGCACTCACCTCCAGATAGGCTTCGTTATGTGTGCGTGTTAAATTCATGTATCCCTTTCACTGATATTTTTAGTATCTTTCCTCCATCACAGTGGCAGATAGAGGTGGGGAAGAAGCGCAAATATTGGTGGATTAAAGAAGAGTAGTGGTGTTGTATTGGATGAATGACTATAGGCACCTGTGGGATCATGAAACCCACATGCAGGACTACTCATCCTAGCAAGGAAACCTCCACCTTGATGGAGGCAACTCCTCGGGGGCATGGCTAGTGGTTTGTGGCTACTGCGGGTCGAGAGAGATCTCACACAATGCGAATCATGGAGGTAGTGGCGAGGGTCTTGGTTCTAGTCATGGTTCGGGTAGCTGACCATCAAGAGCTAAAATTGAGAAGATATCTTTGTGGTCTATATAGGAGAAGTTATAAGAGTAGGAAATAACTCAGTGTGAAGAGCATGAATCATTGGGTTTTTCTCTCCATTAGTTTTAGTACTTTCAAGATCATCTTCGTGAGTGAGTGTTCATTGTGTCGCATGGAAAAACTCTTCTTTCAGAGAAAATCAACAAAATGGAAGTATGGTTGGCACATATGGAGCAAAATTTCAAATGTACCTATGGCCCTCCTGCCCCTCTAGCTGCAGGGCCAAACAATCTGGCATCCATTAAATCTGATGAGTACGTACAGTTTCTTGGGTTATGTTCATTTTGCGAGTATTTTGGATTTACTGGCCTACAAGGCTATGGACAACAGTTCTCTACGTATTTTGGCTTGTATATAATTATCAGATAGCTAGGGTCAACAAACCTTGTCAAGGTGAGACCTACAGACTCTTGGTTTCTTATGTAATTTTTATCAACACTTAATAGAATGTATGGCTTACAAAAAAAAGAAATTTAAAGTATTTTGATTGGTTTATAGATTATGACATCGAAATTGCATGAAAAATTCATGGCCACTTTTAGGCTGAAATTTCCTCCAATGTGAATTTTGAGGTTATTTTGGAGGAAATTAGGCTTTTTTCCTTCCCAAAACACCAATCATTGGGTATAAAACCAACCTTCCTCCTCCTAAACCCTAAACCTAAAGAAAACCTTAAATTTTTTACATCTACGATTAACTGTTTCAAGATTTTTTAGAGTGGTTCCAGCCTTGGACATCATAATGAGAAAGTATAATTTCATATACCACTCAAATTTTGACATCGTTAACGATTTTCCATATTTTAGGATCGATATGCTTGTAACAATTTCATGGAATTCTATCATGTTATGGGTATGAGATTGGAATTTAAGCAAGGTTATGAAGCCCTTTATTTACCCTGATGTTGGTGCTACTGAATGTTGAACTCCTCTAACATTGGAGATATTGATTGTTGAACTCCTCTACCATGTCCTTAACAAAAATGTACCCTTCATTCATACCAAAATAATTGGTTAGGCAAGCTAAGCTTTTTCTGCCCTATTATAAGGTTAAGGAGATGAATCCTTCACTTAAAAAAAAAATCATTTTTTAGGCATGTTAATCTTTGTAGAATTGCTTTAGAAGCAAATTGTGTATTAAATTAACCATGTCTAACATTTTGGGTGGTCACCCCCAAAGATTTACTGGTAGGTATGTGTTAGGTGAGTTTTCGAGTTCCTCTAGGATACAAAATAATAATAATAATAGAAGCCATTGGCTTGGACTTGGGGTATGTGTTAGGTGAGTTGTCGAGTTCCTATAGGATACAAAATAATAATAACAATAAAATTCATTGACTTGGACTTGGGGTATGTGTTAGGTGAGTTGTCGAGTTCCTATAGGATACAAAATAAAAATAGTAATAAAAATCCATGGACTTGGATTTGGGGTATATGGTAGGCGAGTTGTCGAGTTCCTTTACGATAAAAAATAATAATAATTATAAAATTCATTGACTTGGACTTCGGAGTATGTGCTAGGTGAGTTTTCGAGTTCCTTTAAGATACAAAATAATAATACTAATAATAATAATTGACTTGGACTCGGGGTATGTGTTAGGTGAGTTGCCAAGTTCCTCTAGGATAAATAATAATAATAATAATAATAAAAGTCATTAACTTCATCTTGGCTTTTTACATTAAGTGAGTTGTTGAGTTCTTTTAGGATACAAAATAATGATAATAATAAAAATCATTAACCTGGACTTAACTTTTTATATAATTTTAAACTAAAAAAAAATTCTTTATAATTTTGCCAATAATCTAATTTATCATAAAACAAACCATAACAGTTCAACATTAATATAAACTATATTTATGTGTTAATAACAAACTAGTAAAATTTGAAAAAACTTAATTTTTTCCAAGAAAAACAAGTTGTTTAACCAACAAAATAATAATAATAATAAAAGGCATTCACCTTATTTGGTTTTTTATACTATTTTAAACTTTCAAAAAAAATCTTTGTATTTTTGCCAATATTCTGATTTATCGTAAAACAAACCATAACCGTTCAACTTTAATATAACTATATTTATGTGTTAATACAAGACCAATAAACTTTTGTAAAGACTCTAAATTTTTTTCCACTGAAAAAGGGAGAAAATCAAGTTTTCTTTTTCGATGCTTATAACGTCGATATTTAGCAATATTAGTTATACGATTCAATTTTTTATAACTCCTGAAATAACGCGATGCACGTACCTCTTAGGGATAAAAGTGTGTCGCATTTCGATGCTCCAAGATCACAATTAGTTAACCTATATGTTTAAGTTATGTTTTCATCCCTATCCTAACGATTTCGTCAATGAATACACTTCGGATTCTTTCAGTATTATTTGTGGAGTATGTGTTTATGTCTTGTTAATCCACATTATTTTATTGATGAAAGAATGTGATATGTGGCAAAAGTTTGGCTAATATAATGTTATATCGTTAATAGTTTTTAAATTTTTTATATATAATTTTATAATAAAATTATTTTTTATTTATTTAATATATATTTTTAAATATATAAATAAATTATTAGTTTGAAGGATTAGTTTAATTAGTTGATTTTTCATTGCTAAAGTATTTTTTTAATGGATATTAGATCAATTTTGTTTTACGACTTTAACTTTAATGATTTTGGGTTTAGGTTAAATTCATGAAATGTGGTCTCAAACCTGTCTAAATATTTCTTTTAAATATATATATATATATATATATATATATTTGAATTTTGAAAATTTATTTTAATATATAAAAAATTAACAACTCAATTCTATTATTTTAATCAATTTCAAAAAGCATTCATTCTTTACACACACATATATAGAAACTTACATATTTTAATGACCTCCCTCTAAAGAAAAACCCTATTCTGATTCTCAATGTTATAAAGTCAATATTCAATCAATGCTACTAAATGTTATTAGTTTTGTGTAACATATAACCTAAAGCAAAAAGCAAACTAGTGCCATGTTCCTTAATGCTATAATGTTAATATTTAGTCAATGCTATTAAATATTATTAGTATTATATGACTATTATATGTTTTTTAGTTTTTGGTTTTTTGGTTGAATTTTGATTTTTTTTTGTTAAAAATACTGTCTTGATTACATATATGAATTCAACACTTTAAACTATATTAGGATTCTGTTGAGTTCACAACTCAAATTTCTGATTCCAATAAATCTATACAAAATTCTAAACAAATTAAACTAAAAATAAAATAAAATAAAACACTCCAAAACAAAATTGTTTAAATTTTTGAGATCACCTTACTAATTATTTGTATACTTGGACTAGATAAACTTTTTGAGAAATAATATAATTAAGACTTTCTGAATAAATATTTGCGAAGATGAAAATAAAGTCAAATAACAATCTAAGAGTGAAGATGCTGCTCATCATGTTCCTCATTTGATGCTGCTCATCATGTTCCTCATTTATTATGTTTGTTGCTCGAGATTGATAAAGATTTTTTGAAAAATTATATCATTAAAACTTTATTCAGGAGTGTTCCCACCTTAAGATTCTACATAAGAGATGGGAATTGAAAAATTATATCATTAAAACTTTGTTCACGAGTGTTCCCATCTTAAGATTCTACATGGGAGATGGGAATACAGTCAAAAAGTAAGCTAAAAGTCAAGATCAAGTTACTATGTATATATTTCCATTTGCATTTATACATAATTATATATAAATAATCGCTAAATAATATATATGGAATTGTGTACTAAAACTTAAATCAAAAAGTTTTTTTTTTTAATGTTTTGAAATCTGCAATAGAAATTAAGTTTATGTAAATGTTAACAATTTAATTTATTTTAGAGATGGAATAACTTATATTTTTCAATTAATTTTTTTTAGATTTCAAATAAAGTTATGATATTTTTTTATTTAAAATACAAATTTAATAAATAAATAACTTTAATACTTTTGAAAATTTGGAAAATATTTTAATTTTAAAAATTAAACAATTTAAATTCAAATTTTAAAAATTACTTGCAAAATAATAAAGCAGGAAAACCACACGAGAATGCAAGATATTTGGGCGTAATAAGGCATGAATAGCCTGTTTTCTCTTCTTCACTTCGATCATGTGATACTATTTGCATTGATTATTCTACAACAAAATCGAATTATCGAATTATTGATTGCCTTTGCTTGCTTCCTCCTTTGGAAGCACCACATGCCACGGTGCATGGTATGGAGCTTAACCTGATTGTATTGTAGAAGCGTTGACTTTGTAGGTGCCTTGTGAATGATTAGAATGTGTAATAAAAATTATAGGTATGGACAAGGTCACGAGACAATTTCAATCCTTACCATTTTTTTTCATCTGGGAAGTTTGGCTTGCCAGAAATATGTTTATTTTTTATGGCAAGCGGATCCACATTCCCCATTTACATGCTGCAATCATGAAGTGGATCAATGATAGGAACTTGCTAAGGAAAAAATGTGTGATGGCCCACGAAGGATTAGACGTCACCCCATCTCCCTTCCTGCGATTTTTTTCGATGGGGCATGTCAGGCGAGTATGATGGGATGCTGAGCATGGATCAAAATCTCACAGATGCCATATCCTAAAAATATGTTCTTTCCTCTCCAGGTTAATGGGGATGGCTCATGAGAACCAAACAACTATGGGCCAAGATGCACAAACCTCCCTTGTACCACATTTTCAGAGAAAATAATACTAGAGCTGATGGTCTATCAAAAAAGGGTATTAGTATTGATTTTGGTATTTTGTAGGTTTCCCCGTACAGAGACATACAACTAATCTGGTCTTCAGAGATCCCCATTCCATGAGATATCATTTTGAAGAGGGTTACTGTCTTTCTAGATCAAGCGAGCCTGCTACTTCATGTTTTTGTATATGGTTACAATCTGGATGTTGAGACGAGTGCAAGCGAGCCTGAGAACAATCAATTTGGAGCCTTATGTGTGCTGGGTGTTTTCATACTCAGCAATATGGTGGATGAGTAGATATATTATGTCTATTATGAATTTTGCTTACTTAAATGTATTTCTTGTATGTTATGATGTATGTCCTGTGAATATTTGAAACATTTGACATGATGAATCAGAGCTTATATGTAGGCTATAACTCCTCAAATATGCTTCTAGATGGATGCTTACAATGTTGATCTATATCAAGACTGCGCTTATAGCCAGCATATCAAAGTAATGCTTGGAAATATAATGTTTATAATAAATAGCATTTTTTTCTCTCTAAAATAAACTGAACAACCATTACTATTGCAGATCCATTCCCGAATTTTACAACATATATTTTATAATTTAAAAAATAGCTTCTGTGATCTATAGTTTTTATGCAGATATCTTTCTAATGTGATTTTTCTGAAAGATATCTGCATACAAACATATACTCTAAAAAAATAACGCCTAGAGGATGATATATATTAATAAACGAAACCTCGGTATCATTTCACTGCCAAGCACACATTTATTCATAATCTAACAAATAACATTGATATATATGTGAAACTGATATTTGATCTAGAAAAAAATACATATTATATTCAAACATAACACAATATACAAATATTAAAACATATTATATTCAAACATAACAAACTATACAGATATTCAGGGATGCTGATTTTTATTTAATCTGATGCTTAAATTTGATATTCTAACTATGAACCACGCTAAACAATTCGAAATAAGTCGGCAATACACTTATAATATGATTTCTACAAATAGATTTATAATTATTTAACCCTTTATTGAACTAATTGAAACATTTTCCTCGATTATCTGTTGAGAGTGATTGAATTATTAGTAATTTAAACCTTTTTATAATAATTAACAACTACTATTTTTGTTGGAGGAAGTTCCTCTTATTAGAGATACTTTAGATATCTTTTCGTGTTGTCATGTATACAGGGAGCTGAAGGTGCTTGCAGATTTTTTATCTAAAGAAGGTGTTACGTTGGTTTATGGGTAGTGGCTAGTCAAAGAGTAAAGAAAAGTTGAGGATTATGAGTTTTATGACAATCTTTTCATAGAAGGGGTTGTTGAGTTATTCAATTCGTAGAAAACTAAAAAATTTCTAGCATTTTTTAAGGGAAAATGTTAGTTTCTTTTACCAAACATGTGATTTTTGGATCCAACCATGAATATATGCAATAATATGGAAAAATGTGATTTTGTATTATTTCCTCCTTAAAAATAAATAATTTAAGAATTAACATGTATTTATGCCATGTGCAATTTCATGTTGAGTATGAAATAGCATATATTTTTAGATACAATAGAGCTTTCAACCTAATGAATTTGGAAATTGTTGCAATTATGATGAAAGGTGGAAACATCAATTTGAAATGCATGTGCATTCTCTTGTTACACTTGTTTTTGAGTTCAATGGAAACATCTGAACCCATCCCACTACTCCTTGTGCCTTATTTTGTCAATTCTAGTTTTTCCAATGGAATTCTTTGATGTTCCCATGTTCTCTTTCCTTCGTTTTCTTTGATTTTCATGGTTTCTCACTCTTTGTGGTGGGGTAAAGTACCCACATGATGAACCAAGGTGGTATTGGTAGCAAAGGCTACCATGAATTCCTTCCATTGAACTTTTTTTTAGCTATCAAAAGGAATATTTGAGCAATGGTAGAAGATATTAAGGTGGACAAAATATGTAAGGAGGATGTGAATTGATCTATTAGTCAAAGAATTTGCCCTAGGCCTCGAAAACATGAAACACTAAATCCTTTAGGAATTATACCTAGAAATTTGTGGTTCACGCTATTAAGACCTACAAAGAGAACAAATTTGAGGTCAATTAGTGCATGGAAAAAATGAAGAAACAAAATTGGCTCCTTCTCACCCTACATACATGGTTGTTGATGAAGCATGGAATATTCTTTCTTCCAAATTTAGTTGGATGGCCCAACTACCATCCTATTAACATGACCTATGTTCTAATAGATTAGGAGCCTCAACTCAACCATTATCTTAGGTTTCATGATATCTGTGTTCGAAATGAATTGTTCTAATGTAAATTTCTTTTTGCCTCTATAGTAAATAACCTCTACCTAGGATGAATTTGGTTCTTATAGTCTATACAATTTTCATCTATGTCCTTTAGATCTACTTTTGCATGTTTTTCTATGAATAACCTATATTGGTTCTTTATTTTTTGATAAATTAGATATACTCGTAAGCTCGTTGCAAACATTTTATAATTACTCTAGTTTCGTGAGGAAATGAGACCCTGAAGCCTTCTTTATTATTTGTAACTATGTATGTTTTTACTTTAAAGGAAATAGAATATATTTATTACTTACCAAAAAAAAAAAAAACACATGGAATGAATTACACCTCTCTTTCATATTGAACAACGCATCATTAAAATGTTCTAACAATAAATATTTTTTACTTTTAATTGCTTATATTATTATTATTATCATTACTAGTATGGGTCTAAAGATTTGAAACATGTATTTTCTCGTAAGAGGTCAAATATTTAAATATAGAGGGGATTCTTGCACATTGGGGTTCACTTCCACATAAACAAGGGTGTCTCATATGCCCCTTTGGTGTTTTTCTTGGTTGTGACCTCAAAATTAAATTAGTATTACTATTGTTGTTATTATTATTATTATTCAAAGTAGAGATGAATGATAAAAACAAAAACATTTCTTCCCCGATCAAAAAAATAAATGAAAGGATCCAACTTTAAACCTTCCAAAACTTAATCTACTACATCCTAATTATAAGAGTAGATTCTTACAAATTGCTTGCACATAATGATACATAAACATAGAATAATCAAGAATAGATAAAAATGCATCCCCCACTAAAACCAAGGGAGTTTAGAGTTTGAAAGAGTTTAAATTTCCTTCCTTGCCATTTTTCTTGCCTCATATTAGAGGATGGTAAGAACATGGGATTTCCTTTATCACTTTTGAAAAGTTGGAGAGAAGGGGAGAGAAGAGGCCATGCTCATCTTCCTTCTCTTTTTCTCTTTTTGCAGGTGGATCTTTTTTTCTATTACTATGGCCTTACCTTGAGAAGATCTTGAAGAACCCTAAATGGGAATTACATTCACTCTTGAAGAAGTTATATTCTAATTTCACTTGAACTCATGATGGCTTGGGATCATGAAAACTGTTATTATTATAGTGGATATTGAAACATTTTGTCAGTTATTATTATTATTTTAAATGATAGCTTCAACTCCATACTATGAATTTAATAAACTACACCTCCTTAGACTTGGAAGCAAAGGAATAAAAAAATATGGACATTGAACTATTTTTTGTTATTAAATTTTAATAAATGCCACCTAGAAACATCATATCAATTTATAGTCCATATTGAACACCTCCTTAGACTTGGAAGCAAAGGAATAAAAAAATATGGACATTGAAGTATTTTTTGTTATTAAATTTTAATAAATGCCACCTAGAAACATCATATCAATTTATAGTCCATATTGAAATATTTTGTTTCTTATAAATATACTTTCTTTTTATTACCACTTGTCACTGTATCTTAAGCATCGAAATCATTAGAGAGAGAGAGAGAGAGAGAGAGAGAGAGAGAGAGAGAGAGAGATTATCATATCAATTTATAGTCCATATTGAAATATTTTCTTTCTTATAAATATACTTTCTTTTTATTACCACTTGTCACTGTATCTTAAGCATCAAAATCATTAGAGAGAGAGAGAGAGAGAGAGAGAGAGAGAGAGAGAGATTGATTATTACATGTTGGTGAGAGAGAGAGAGAGAGAGAGAGATTATCATATCAATTTATAGTCCATATTGAAATATTTTGTTTCTTATAAATATACTTTCTTTTTATTACCACTTGTCACTGTATCTTAAGCATCGAAATCATTAGAGAGAGAGAGAGAGAGAGAGAGAGAGAGAGAGAGAGATTGATTATTACATGTTGGAGAGAGAGAGAGAGAGAGAGATTGATTATTATTTTATCTCTTTCTATATAAAGTTTTGTTATTTAAGGTATATGTTGGTATTTAACACATTAACCATTAAATTTAGCAACAAAATGCATAAAATGAAGAAACTGAATCAAACATAAGAACACAAAATTTACGTGGTAAAACCTTAACATTTTCAAGGAAACCCGCACGAGGAAAGGATTGGAAATCTTATTGATCAAGAGATGATTCTCCTCCTTTACAAGCCTCTTAGGAAATCCTAATTAATATGGACTACTTTGTTACATAATTTCTTTTAGTTGTAAAACTCACTAAATGGTAAAAAATAAATTTACCCATAATTACATTATTGACATAATTTTTGTCATTTTTCTGCAATCTCCACCTTCACAACAATTTTCCTAATCCCGTTCCCATGCCCATTCATCATCTCTTCTGCAAGACAAGAGAGGCCAAACACCATCCCAACTTCTCTACTGTAACTGGCTTCGTGAATATGTTTGCATGATTCTCCTACATATGGACCTTCTTAAGAGCCACTTTGCCGCCATTGATCACATGTCTCACAGAATGATACCTTACATCAATGTGCCTTGTCTTGTTTTGATAAGTTGGATTTGTAGCCAAATGAATAGCACTCTAACTGTTGCAGAACACATTCACTTTTTCCTATATCCTTCCAATCTCATCAAGTAGACCTTTTAACTTGATTTCCTCTTTACAGGCATATGAAGTAGCTATATGATTTGCATCGATAGTGGAAAAAGAAACTGTTTCTTGAAGCTTTGACATCCAGCTAATTTCTCCACCTGCAAGAGTAAGGACATAACCTCTAGTAGATCTCCTTTTGTCAAAATCACCTGCATAATGAACAACTACGTATCCACAGGTTTATCCTTCACTACCGTTAAAGATATTGCAATGGTCACTTGTGCCTCTCAAATAATGAATAACCCATTTCACTACTCGCCAATGTTATTCCCCCATATTTTCCATGAACCTGCGGACAACTCCAACTACATGTGAAATTTTAGGTCTTGTAGATGCCATCACGTATATTAAGTTGCCTACCGCATTTTCATATGGAACACAAGATATATACTTATTTTCTTCATGAGTTTAGGACTCAAAACTGAAGAAAGCTTAAAATGTGAAGCTAATGGAGCATTAACAGGTTTCACATTATTCATATTGAACTTTTCAAGTACTTTCTCTAGATACTTCTGTTGTGATAACCAAATCTTACCAATTTTCCCGTCTCTTTGTATCTCCATGCGCAATATATTTTTTTCCACTCCAATATACTTCATGTCAAACGTCCTAGAGAGTTGATCCTTTAACTTGTTGATCTCTTCCACACTTTTGCTTGCAATAATAATATCGTCAACATACAATACCAAGATAATGAATATTCCATTGAAACCCTTAAAGTATACACAATGATCATACTCACTTCTAGTAAATTTTTGGCTCACCATGAAGGACTCAAACTTCTTGTACCACTTCGTAGGAGACATATAATCATTTCCTAAGCTTGCAAACTAATCTTCTGTTGCGACCCTGTACAAAACCTTATGGTTGTTCCATATAAATATCTTCATCCAAATGACCATGAAGAAAAGTAGTTTTAACATCTAAGTGTTCTAACTCAAGGTCAAGTAATGTAGTTAGTGCTAACATAGTACGAATAGAAACAAGTTTTACGACTGGTGAAAAAATCTCATGAAAATCAATAGCTTCAACCCGAGAATACCCTTTTGCAACCAACCTTTCCTTATACCTTTTGATACTTATATCAACATTCTATTTGAATTTGAAGACTCGTTTTCATCCAAAAACACTTCTCCCTTTAGGATGTTCGACAAGATCTTGTGTTTTGTTCCTGGCTAAGGAATCCATATTTCTTCCATAGCATTTTCCCATTTTTCACTATTTGCATCATCCATTTCTTCTCGATAACAAGAAATTTCCCCATATTTAGTAATAAATGCAATAGATGAAGCAAAATATTCAGACCTTTTGGGTGTTCCTATTTCCCTTGTAGTCCTTCTTAGAGTGACTGGCTGATGAACTACTTATGGAACTTATACAGTATCCTTTGCATATTATTCACCACTCTCTTCAAATGTCTCTCCTTCCTTTCAAATTCTTGAAAGGGTTTAACCTCCAACTAAATTTGTTGATTCAGTGATACTTTTTCTTGTTCAACTTTCACAACATCTGATTTTAGAAGCGAATATTCATCAAATGTTACATATCTACTAATGACTATCTTACGTGAAGAAGGATCCCACAACCTATATCCTTTCACTGCATAATAATACCCAAAAATGACATAAAATTTTATTTTGGATCTAAATTTGAATGATGACCCTTTGGAATAAGAGCATAGGCATCACAACAAAAAATCATTAAATGTGAATAATCACAAGACTGAATCGAACAAACTTCTTCAGGAATTTAACAATTAATGGAAAATAAAGATGATCTGTTTACTAAATAACAAGCAGCAGATATTTCTTCTTCTCACAACTCCTTTTGAAAATTAGCATTTTTAAGAATGCTTCTGGCCCTTTCCATGAGATTCTGATTCATGCATTCAACAACGCCATTTTTCTTAGGAGTATAAACAATAGTTTTATGTCTAACAATCCCTTCATCTTTACAATATTTTTGAAATTCTAAGGAAGTAAATTCACTGCGATTGTCAGTTCTTAAACCTTTAATTTATTTTCTTATTTTCTTTTCCACCATAGCTATAAATTGTTTAAAAACATTAAATACATCAACTTTTCTTTTTAACATATAGACCCAAACTTTCTTGCAGAAATCATTAATAAATGTTAATAAGTAAATACACCTCCATAAGATATAGTAGGATATGGTCCCCAAAGATCATTAATATAGTCCAAAATTTCTTTACTATTATGACTTCTAGTTTTCAATTTATGTTTATATTTTTTATCATATACACAATGTTTACAAAAATACAACCTCAATGATTTCAAATCAGGAAGCAACTGGTGATTCATCAGTACCTGAAGACACTTCTCTCTCATGTGACTAAGTTGTTGATGCCATAGGCGAGTACCTTTTTCCTTCTCGGATATAGTCCTTGTCTCATTGAACTGAGTGCTTCCTTTAATTCTGTAAAGGTTTTCATTGTTTTCTACCTTCATATCAGTAAGAGCGCCTTTTGAAACTTTCAACATTCCATTCTGACCTTTGAAATTGTAACCTTCTCAGTCCAACACTCCCAAAGAAATCAATTTTTTCCTTCACTCAGTTACATGTCTAACATCAGTGAATGTTCTAACTATATCTTCATACATTTTGATTTTTATATTTCCCATCCCAATAGTTTGACAAGATACATTATTTCCCATAAACACAAAATTACTGTTCAGAACTTCTTATGAGGTAAACCAATTTCTGTCCAAACTCATGTGATAAGAAGCACCAGAACCTAACAACCAATTTTCATAATTCTCAGAGAAATTTCACACATGTCAAGATTCATCTACCATACCTAATTTAGTGGATAAAAATTCATCAATCATACTTTAATCAACTTGATTTGTTTCTTTCTTTTGGTTTTCAATGGACTCCTTTCTTTCCCAACAGTCTTTCTTGAGGTGTCCAATTTTGTTGCAGTACTAACATTTGACTTTACACTTCTTTCCCTTTGATTTTTATCTGGAAGAACTCCTTACTTTCTCCCCTTTCTCCTTTGACCGGCCGCTAGCTACCATGGCTTATGGTGCAAAGGTTTCAATACTAGTCTTCCTCTTGAGTTATTTAGATAACAAAGCTCCCACAATTTAATCAAATTACAAAGATTCAGTTGTGCTAAAACTTATAGAAGTTACAAGGTGGTCCAAAAATTAGGAAGAGAACACAACAAGGTGATAGCTTTGTCTTCTTCCTAAAATTTAACTTCCATATCTGACAATTGGAAAATAAGCATATTAAAAACATTTGAGTGTTCTACAGTTTTTGTACCCTCCTTCATTCGAAGGTTATATAGTTTCATTTTCAGATAATTTTTTTTTTGGTTAAATATTTGTTCATATATAGTGTTTCCAATTTCTCCAAAAAACTTGCACTGTAGTTTCTTCCACAATATTGAAGAGAACTTCATGCCCCAGGCATAACCTGATGGTACTGAGAGCTCGGGCATCCAAGTCCTCCCAATCCAAATTTTTCATGCCAATAGGTCTTTTATACACCCCATATAAAGCTTTTTGCAACCGTTGTTGCACCAGGAAAAACCTAAATTTTAGTTTCCATAATTAAAAATTGTTCTTGCCGGTGAAATTCTCCACCTTAAAGTCTGTGGGGTCTTTGTTAAATGGTGATGAGGCGAGCTGTTATAGCACTCATCACAGGTTCAATTCCCTTCCCCGATTGGGGTGATGTATCTGGACATGTTAATGAAAAATGATGTAAAAAAAAAAGAGAAAAGTGAAAAATGAAAGGAACTACCAAGCTTACAAAAAAAAAAAAAAATATCTCCACCTTAAACTTAGAATTTGTAATTTTTCCCATTTTCTTCCTACAAAGTTAATAAAATTCTTCTTCTAGATTTTCCTTTTAGGGTTTATCTTTTTGCAAGGTTTTCATTTTCTGTATTTATTTCCCTTAATTTCTTTAGAACAAATTTTGATTATGTTCCCATTTTCATTAAATTTCCAGAATTTATATCAATCATGTTCAAGATTCTTCATACAATTCTTTAAAATCTACTCCATTTACAAATTTAAAATTATATGAGATTTACAAAAGAAAAATTTCCATAATTTTCACAAAAAATTCAAACCCTATTCCAATTTTTTTGTGTATCCTTTTCAGTTCATATTTTCAGAAAAAATACCCTACTCATCATCAGTTCTAAATTTCCCTACTCCAATTAGAAAAAATATCTTTGTTTTTGCTGTAAAAAAAATAAAAAAATACCCGGATTTCTGCAGGGATGTATGGAAGTCCGCTCTTCTATTTGTATTTCTTGGTGCACCTATTCTTCGGCAACAGGCGGAGTGACTCTCTCACTTGAGCAACGTTCATATGCAAGCTCTTCCTCAACTTCATTCTCAAGCTCTTAGACTATGATACCACTTGTAGTTATTTAACACATTAACCATTCAATATAGCAAGAAAATGCCTAAAAGGAAGAAATTGAATAAAACATAAGAACACAAAATTTTGTGGTATACATTAACCATTAAATCTAGCAAGCAAAGGCATAAAAGGAAGAAACATAATCAAACATAAGAACACAAAATTTACAAACCTTGGTAGTGTGTCTAGGAAACCTCCACGAGGAAATGGATTGGAAATCTTATTGCTCAAGATATGGTTATCCTATGTTACAAGCCTCTCGGGAAATCCAAATTAATATGGGCTACTTCGTTACATAACTTCTTCTCGTTATAAAACTAATTGAATGATAAAAACTAGAATTTTCCATAATTACATTATTTACATATTTGTTGTCATTTTTCAATATTTTACACTAATTTTTGGTTGAATATATACATTATTTCTATTAAATATTACATATCAAATCCATCTTGAGCACATAATGAATTACACATCACCCTCATATTAAGTTGTAGAAAGCATCTTCTGTCACAGAAAAAATCTAAATAATAATATCTTTAGATAAAATCCTATTATGATAGTCACAAGATTTCAAATTATGAATTTAGCATATATTTTTTCACAACCCAAGCTTCATTTTCTCATCTTCAAACACTCTTACAACACTTTTATTTGGAGTTATTTAATGGAAGTGAAATTTTAAGAAGATATGTCATCACTAAGAGGAAATAGACAAAGTTACCTCTTAATTATTCCTATGAAAGTGAAATTTCAAAAAGATATGTCAACACTATGGAGAAACAGACTATAATTTTATTTTTAAAAATTGGTTAGCGTGACCCAAAAATTGGTAAAACTATTTGATTAGATAGACCTACGTATCAAACTCTTTAAGTAACTAGACTATAGGGTTGGTTCATACATGTTAGATATAAAAGTGGTGCTAATTGGTTGAATAGATCTCACATGTGTAAGGGGAGCCTTGAACACAAGGTGGCACTAGAGGAAATTTCAGCATGATAGTGATCTCCTAAGGAAATACAATCAAATATTAGTTAAAATAATAAAACAAGAGTTTTGAATTTTGAAGGGAAAAAATAAAAAACTACTTTTTTTAATTGTAATTTTGGCTTATATCCTTATATTTTTAATCAAATTTCAAGTGTACAAACTCTGTGGATGCATAATAGAATTCCACATCCAAAGTGTACTCATACTTTTGAGAAGACCCACATTGATAAAAATTGAAGGTACATTAAAAAACGTGTTCAACATACTTTTTTAATGTATATTCATTTTTTATGAATGTATGTCTTCTCAAAAGTATGCATAATGGGTACACATTGGACATGGAATTAAATTTTGCATCCAATGAGTGTCTACACTTGAAATTTGGGTAAATATATAAGGAGATAAGCCAAAAATACAACTAAAAAATACATGTTTTCTTCTTTTTCCTCCAAAATATTTGCATGTACCTCTTTCTAAATTTAAAGGATTTTTCCCCTTGAGAATAAAAATGGAGGGGGAGATCCTCTGACATGGAAACATGAAATGTGTTAAGAAAAAGGATGAGAGGCTGGAAGGAGAATCGACTGCTTGCTTGATAGATTGGGTAATCAAGGTGGTGAGTGTGTGTGGGAGAATGTTGATTTTATTGTGGTCCAAAAAAGGCTGCAACGAGTTGAAGAGATTTTATGGCTACCAGTCCATGCCTTCTTCAAAAGTTGGCATTACTAGGTGGAGGCTCGTCTTACTAAGTGCCACTCAAGGCGTTTGAATCGAGAAACAAAAAGCTTCTAGTCTAGGGAAACTCGATCAAGTTTGTAGGCATTGTGAAGAGCTGCTTTGTGTGGTTGAGTGCTTGGAAAAATATGAGGGTAAGGGTGCTTTGTCAACCCATGGTTTTTTTATTCTCATAATACTTTACATTTCACCAGGGCCCTGGCTTGGTCCTTGTGTTTTCATCTTGGTATATTGTGCCAGCCGAATCCTCAAGGTGAATTGGCCTTTATTATCTGGGCCCTAAGTATTTTATAGGAATCACGCCATGTGGTGGTTTATTAGGGGATTTCTTTGGTATTTATTCATTCTCTTTAGTCTACAGTTACAGTTAGTGCCCTAGTGATCCCTCTCAAGGTAATTAAGAGAGATCATTTTCTCAACCCTTAGTTTTGTAGCTGCCAACAGAGTTGTGACCCTCTCGTTTGTTGTTGTTTGGGTATTATTTGAATCTCCCTTTCAAAGCTCTTCGTGGTTATGGTGGAGACGTTATGGGCTAGATGGGTATCATATATTTGTGTGGTCCATGCGATTTTTTTATGTAGCTTGGTGGGTGACTGAACGGTTGGTGGTTTTTCACCCTAGGAGAAAGGACCGAAGCCAAGGAGTCAGTGTCCTCACATTCTTTCCTTGGTTTTTGTCTGCTTGCATGGTCCTTAGTTGTAGTTTGGTTGGTGGTTGGTTTTTAAGTGATGTATAGCGGTTCCAGGGGTGCTCACCTCTAGGTAGGCTTGGTTATGTGTGCATGTTAAATTCATGGATCTCTTTCATTGGTATTTTTAGTAGATTTACCCCCTCACAACAACAGGTAGAGTTACTAAAGCAGCTCAACTTTTGTTGGATTAAAGAAGGGTTGTGGTGCTATATTTTGGGAACATCCATAGGCACCTGGGGGATCATGAAACCCACACACATGAGTACTCGTGTTGGCAAAGAAACATCCACTTCGATGGAGACAACTCCTCGATGATGTGGCCAGCAGGTTTTGGCTACTTGGGGTTGAGAGAGATATGAAAGTAGTGTGAATCCTGGAGGTCGTGGCGGGGTTCGTGATTTTATTCATGGTTTAGGTAGCCAACCACCAAGAGCCACAACTCATAAGATATCTTTGTGGTCTATATGGGAGAAGATGGAAGAGAAAGAAAAAACATGGTGTGAAGAGCATGAAGCACTAGTTGTTGTTCTCCATTAGTTGTAGTACTTTCAGGATCATCTTCGTGGGCGAGTGGTTGTTGTGTGGCATGGAAAAATATTCTTTCAGAGAAAATGGACAAGTTGGAAGCATGGCTAGTTCATATGGAGAAAAATTTCAAATGTACCTTTCGCCCTCCTACCCATCGAGGTGCACAATGAGAGAATCTGACGTCCATTAAATTAGATGAGTAGGTATGGTTTCTGGGGTTATGTTAATTTCCCAAGTATTTTTGAGTTACCGGCCTACGAAGTTGTGGACAACACATCTCTACATATTTTGGTTTGTATGTAATTATCAGATAGCTAGGATAAAAAAAATTGGTCGGGGTGAGACCTACAAACTCTTGGTTTCTTATGTATTTTTTATCAACACTTAATAGAAATTCTGACTTACAAAAAAAAATTAAAGGATTTTGATTTGTTTATATATTATAACATAGAAATTACATAAAAATTTCATGGCCACTTTTAGGCTAAAATTTCCTCCAATGTGAATTTTGAGGTTGCTTTGGAAAAAATTAATCTTTCTTCCCTTCCCAACACACCACTCATTGTGTATAAAACCAACCTTCCTCCTCCTAAACCCTAAACCTAAAAAAAAACTAACTCAACCCTAACGACATTGTAAATAAATAATAATGTTAATGACATTTTCTTCATCGTTCCTTTCCATTATTTTCCTTAAATTTTTAACATCTACCATTAATTTTTTCAAGAATTTTGAGAGTGGTTCCATCGTTGGACATTATATGGAGAAAGTAGAATTTCATACACCACTCAAAATTTGATAGCATTAATGGTTTTTCATATTTTAGGATTGGTAGGCTTGAAAACATTTCATTGAGTTCTATCATGTATGAGGGTATGAGATTGGAATTTGATCAAGGGTATGAAGCCCTTTGTGTACCTTGATGTTGGTGCTATTGAATGTTGAACTCCTCTAATGTTGGTGTTATTGATTGTTGAACTTCTCTACCATGTCCTTAAAAAAAATGTACCCTTCATTCAAACCAAAATGATTTATTAGGAACGTTAAGCTTTTTCTAACCTATTATAAGGTTAAGGAGATGAACCCTTCACTTAAAACAAAATCATTTTTAAGCATGTTAATCGTTTTAGAATTTTTTTAGAAGCAAACTGTGTATTAAATTAACCATGTCTAATGTTTCGGGTGGACACTCCACCCATAATCAGGGAGAGAGATAATATGTTATGAGAGTGAGTTTTGATCAGTCCTTAAATAAGGCTAGGGATTAGGATAATGTTTTAGAATAAATTATTATAAAAAAGTGATGATTGGTTAAACAGTATAAAGTATACATATTAATTTTTGGAATCAACCCCTATGTGACATGAGTACATCACCAATTCATTTACCAATTCCTCTAAATATGAAAAAAAGAGAAAAATTGGTATCATGATTTAAAATATTTAAAGAATATAACATTAAATTATGTGTGTGTGTGTGTGTGTGTGTGTGTGTGTGCATTAAATCCAAATTCAATTAAAAACTCTTAGTAATTATTTATATGGGTTTGAGTTAATTAATCATTATGTTGATATAATTTTCTGGATATATGTTGTGTGTGATTTTACTGATGTCCTTTGTTTCAACTGGTCCCACTACCCATCATGAGGGACTCCAGTTAAGCATGACAAATCAGAAAAAAAAAAATATTGGGGTATTTATAAAGAAACAATCAACCAATGATAATTAATATGACTATTAAAACATATTTTTAGGAAATAAAATATTTTACCACAATTTGAAACTTTCGAAGTGTGAACTCATGGGATTCATTCCCACTATTATTTTCTCCATCACCTCAAAAACCTTTCCTCGCACATCCAATTTACAATGGAATTGGCATAGTGATCTTCCCTTCCCTTTCTAGATGACCTTGTTTCTCGCCTCTTTGATGACGCCTTTTCTAATCTAAAATTATGCAAGAACACAATAAAATATACAAATAGACAAAAAAACAGATATGCGGCATAAATAACACTTCATTTCATTAATATCAAATAACTAAAATATGCTTACAGACAAAATGGAAATAAACTAGCTGGGGCGTTGGTAGCTTATCTTTGAGGAGAGACGTGGTGGCTAGAAGCCTCTGAATTGTGTTAAAATAAGGCTCAAGGACCTTTTTATTATTAAACAACATAATAAAACCCTAAACAACCAAAAACCTAATCCCGGGAGATGAAACACGAAGGGTTTGTGGGCCCCATTGGGGTTAGTTGGGAAGTCAACTTCCCAGTGTTGTAACTTTGTCATAATATCTCTGTTCGGCGCGTACAATATATCATCGAAAATATCTCTCTAATTAATATAGGTTTTGATGCATGCCCTGCCCATGGCTATGGGCCTGCTACACACCTCAAAAAAATGTCGTTTAGGGGGGTCAAAACTGCTCCCGAAAATCAAGACCTGACATACTGATAGAAATAGTAAATGCTGCTATAAAATGGGCAACTGATGAAATTGAGTGGAGGTATGGGTGGAATAGGTGGTTGGCGACCAATATTCACCTGGATCATTCCTCCGCCCTTAGGAATCAATGGTCTCCATTACGTGCAGAGCCTCCATGAGGTGAGAAAATTTCTTTTGAAATTAGTCCCTGGTGAACCACTTGCCCTGGTGGAGGATTTGGTTGGCTTTGACAACTTAATGTAGCCAGATCCTCTACTGGCGGATGTTCCTGATATTTTTTTCCATGATATGATAAGTTGTGTCTTGTTCCATGCAGTCCATTTTTAACTCTATTGGTGTGAGTTTTTCTTCCATGTCGAATGTGTCCATTAGAGGTGGAAATTAGGGTTGAAGGTGGTCCACATTAAACAATTTGTTCAGACCAACGAATGGTGGAATACTGATCTTGAAAGCATTTTCTCAAATCAGGTGCTCAGATTTATGCTCAAAAATTAAAGTTCTTAGAATTGCTTGAAACTTGAATGACCGCGTATTTCTTGTCATCCTAAATCTGACACAATTTGTTTCGCATGAAATGGGCTTCATATGTTGCTAGAAATGAGTTTTGTTCGCTTTTCTAAATAGGAAAAAAATGTCGACGAGGAGCCTAGTCAGCAGTCCATACTTCTGACGTGGCATGCTAACTGGGAGGGGTCAATTTTGGTCAATTTTCCTTCGTTGAATGTGTGACTACAAAGTGGCATCATCTGGTTGGTTCAGAATTATGGTGATTTGGCAGTTTTGTATTGGTGGAAGTTCGGGCCAATGAGGAGGAGGCACGTGGTTGAGCCTAGAGCCACCACATGTCCCCCTCATGGAAAAGAAAATTTTTTGGTTGAATACCGAATGGAGGCATTGGGGTTCAACCCCACAACCTACTATGCACAAAGCACGCCATTTACCACTTCGCCTATGCATTAGATCTTATTTATATACATTGCCAGATTGTTTTATGTTTTGTAAAGTCCACTGACAAGGGGAGAGGGGGCCAACCCACAATACACGTGACCAACACCTATGACCACAGGCGGTGTGCTAAACGCTTAACCCTAAGAGTGAATATTAAAACCATTAATCCACAATTAATTAACTTCTAAACCTACTTAATTAATATTAAATCAGATTAACCACAGAGAACCGGTTTAAGTGCTAATCACACTTAATTTTTGGTTAATGCGGGTTTAACACTAATCCAATATTAATTGGCAGTCCGATAAATTTGGTGGAAAGGGCTAAATTTGGTGCCAACTAGCCCAGATAGTGGCTGTTAGCTAAATTTAGGGGAGAAAATTGTGGACAAACTGTTAGAGGTCATAGATTTTGAAGTTTTCAACCAAATCAAGAGCAGAAAGAGGCTAGATGACCATTTTTGGGCATTCTGAACTCATTAGTGTAGGTTTCAGGAGCATAAACAAATTTTAAACATATCATTTTTCAAATTTTAGCATAATATAGAGGCCCAAGCCATGGAAGCTGGACCAAGGAGATGTAGCCCAGGAGGGGTGAAATCCTTCATCAAATACCTGTGTTGATGTGTTGTATGGTGATGTACTATAATTTTATTTGTTTTTTTTCAGTATTTCTTTTATGTTAAATTGTTCATAAAATTAACATGAAAAACACTCATGAGATTCAATAACTTGCAAGAGAACTTGAACCCTTGAGCACATGTAAGACATTTGTTTTCAAAATACGAAAGGTGAATTAGCACAACATAACTAACATACCTCATTCAGATCATTTTTAGTATCATAGCTTTAGCTTTTTTGTGTAGGAATGGATCTAATTATTTGCAATTTTGTGTCATGCTTACAAGGTTAAAACACAAAAGAGGAGAAGGGAAGTCGGTTGAAAGCCCTGCAGTTGGGCCAAGAGGAAGAAAGGCAATGTTTCCAAAGTCCTCAACACTAGCACATCCTCAATTTGAAGTTGATTATTCAGTGAGCATGTATCATGAAGGAGAACCTACAATGACAAAATATGAGAGAGCATTCAGAAAAGCATATTTGATATGACTGAGATGGTAAAGGTCCTTTATGAGGAGAGGAAATTAAGGATGAAAGGAGAATTTTGTAGGCTTGTAATAGGAGAGGGTTATTTATGAGGAGGAGGCCATGGATATTTTATGAAACCACCATCCACTTCACAATCATCCTAACCACCATCTACACCTTCCTACTCATCATCTTCCACTACCACAACCTTTCCATTTGTTCATACACGTACTTCAAAAGGAGCTGGTAAATCACCCTTACTTAAACTAGATGTCAAATTTGAGCTACCAATGTATAATGGTGAAGTGAATGAAAATAATCTAGATAATAGTATTTTTCAATTGGAGGTTTATTTTAGAATTCATAAACTTCAAAAGGATGACATAAAGATTCAAATGGCTTCCTTGGGAATGGAGGGTGCAACACTTGTATGGTGGGAGGCAAAAACACAAGATGAGATTAAAAAACACGGTAAGATCTTAATGTCTTGGTCTAATTTTATTGCTATCATTAAAAGGAAATTCTACCCTTTAGCTTAAATGAAAAAATCCATTATGATTTGGAAAAAATTTATACAATTGAAAGGTCAATGTATGGAAGATTACTCTCATGAATTTAGGAGAAGAGCTCTTATTTTGGGTGTCAAATTATCTTCTCAAGAAACTTTGCTAAATTATATTGGGGGTTTGCACAACTATCTTAGACATAATATTCTCATGTTCAATCCCACAAAATTAGATGAGGTTTGTGTTCAAGCCACACATCTAGAAGCAAGAGGGAAACATAGTACATATGAGAAAAGTGATAGTTTCCTTGAGTGTTAAGATAAAGGAAAGGGTAATTTTAATGGAAGAGGAAACAAAAATGGTTCTATTAAAACAGAGAAAGAGAAACTCACATGTAAACATTGTTCAAAAAATGGCCATGATGAAGACCATTGTTGGCACCTCCATCTAGAGTTGAAGCCAAACAAATTTAAAACCAAAGAGAAGGAGAAAACAACAACAACCATTGAACATGACTTAGGTTCAGATTCAGGAGATGAAACCAATATTACAACAATGGGTTTGAAAGCTAAGAACATTAAAATCACAAGTTCTTCAAGTTATTCCAATGTAACTCAAGATGAAGATACAAGAATTAAACTCTTTTTTATTAGAGTTGTTTCAAAGCATACCAAAATAGACACACTATGTGATAGTGGTTCTCAAGACATTTTTATTTCTAAAGAATTAGTTAAGAGGTTAAATCTTGAAACTATTACACATAAAAGCCCTTATCCTTTAGGCTAGATATGCAAAAGTGCAAACTTACAGGTAACAAGGAAGTGCATCCTAAGGTTTGCAATCAATTCAAAATTTCTTGACAAAGTTGAACTTGATGTAGTTCCGCTTGATATTTCAAGTATTGTGTTGGGAAGTCCTTATCTTTATGATAGGAGGTTAATATTTCATCGCCATGAGAATAAGTACCACTTTTTCAAGAATGGAATTGAGTAAATAGTTATATCACATAAGAAGAAGATAATTTTATCTCTTATACATGCAAGATAGATGAAGAGAATAGTGAATGAAGTCAAAATTTGGCTTTGTTAATGTTCAAGAATAGTGATCTTTTGAATGAGAACTTCCAAAAAGATGCATAAAATGAATAAGATGATTTCATTGAATTTTATAATTTTTATAAAAAGATGTTTTAGGGCTCTAACATGTTTCCTTTGAAAAGAGGTAAACAAGATGTGAAAGATTTGCAGTAGTCCACATCAGTGTTGAACAGTGATGGGAACAAGATGCCAGTGCAAGAGAGTGCAAAGGTCAAAGAGAAAGCGCAAAAAAAAATTGACAAAGAAGGAAGACATTCCACATGTACTTGCTTTTTGTTTCAAAATGGTACATGGAAATGGAGAAAACAATTGGTCAAAAGTTGACCAAAGTACAAGGAAAGACAAACTAAAAATCGCCAAGTAGACAATGTTCGAGGTGAGACATTTCTCAAGTTTCTTTTGATTAATGACTGAGGTGGAAACAAGTTTTTTTCTTCAAGGACAACTTGTTGTTCTGCGAATTCTAGAAAATTGCAACATGACAGTGTCTACAACAGCAATACAGGGTCTTCAAAATCAAGGAAAAGGAGCAGTTTTTATGGAAAGCTCAAATTGTTGAAATTGGGAAAATTCTAGTGGATTGAGGCTAGAAAGGTGAGGGAATTATACCCTCATCCACATTATCAATAATGAAAGACATTTTGGCATCAAAAAGGCTTCTACTTAGGAGGAATGATCAAGTTCTCATATTTATGCTAAAAATTTAAAGTTCTCAGAATGGCTCAAAACCTAAATGGCCACGTAGTGCTCGTCGTTCCAAATCCGGCGCAATTCGTTTCCCACAAAATGGACTCTGCATGCTCCCAGAAATGAGTTTTTTTCATTTTTCAAAATAGACAAAAAAAATGATGACAGGGAGCCTAGTCAACAGTTTGTACTGTTGACGTGGCATGCTGACTTGGTAGGGTCAATTTTGGTCAATTTTCCTTCTTCGAATGTGTGACTACCAAGTGGTAGCATCTGGTTGGTTCAGAATTATGGTGATTTGGTAATTTTGTATTTGTGGAAGTTTGGACAAATGAGGAGGAGGCATGTGGCTGAGCCTGGGGCCAACACGTGTCCCCCTCATGGCGGAGCAAAATTTTTGGTTGAAGATCAGATAGAGGTGAAGGGGTTCGACCCTTCGACCTTCTAAGCACAAAGCACACCATTTACCACTCTGCCTATGCATTAGATCGTAATATATATACATTGCCACATTGTTTTATGTTTTGTAAAGTCTGTCAACAAGGGGAGAGGGGCCAGCCTCGTGGGGCCAACCCCAAATATACGTGACCAGCACCTATGATCATCGGTGGAGCGCTAAGTGCTTAACCCTAAATGCGAAGATTAAAACCATTAATCCACAGTTAATTAACTTCTAAACCTGCTTAACTAATATTAAACCGGATTAACCATACAACGTCGGTTTAAGCACAAATCACACTTAATTAGTGGTTAATGCAGGCTAATCCAATATTAATTGGCGGTTTGATAAATTTAGTGGAGAAGGCTAGATTTGGCGCCAACTACCGTAGATAGTGGCAGTTAGCTAAATTTAGGGGAGAAAATTGTGGACAAATTGTTAGAGGTCATAACTTTTGGATTTTTCGACCAAATCAGGAGCGGAAAGAGGCTAGATGACCTTTTTTTGGCATTCTGAACTCATTGGTGCATTTTTCAGGAGAAAAAAATAATTTTAAACACATAATTTTCAAATTTCAGCATAATATAGAGGCCCAAGCCATGGAAGTTGGACCAAGGAGATGTAGCCCAGGAGGGGTTAACTCCTTCATCAAATACCTGTGTTGATGTGTTGTATGGTGATGTACAATATTTTTATTTGTTGTTGTTCAGTCTTTATTTTATGTTACATTGTTCATAAAATTAACATGAAAAACAGTCATGAGACTCAATAATTGGCAAGAGAACTTGAACCCTTGGACACATGTAAGAAATTTGTTTTCAAAATATGAAAGGGTAATTAGCACATCATAACTAACATAACTCATTCAGATCAGTCCCCTACAACCTTGAGGATGGTTTGTGGCCTATATCGGAGCACGTGAAGCGTGCGGTGGGGTCTAGCAAGGTGCTCCTTCTGCAAATGTATCCACACTTTGTCGCCCACCTTAAAGTTGTGTGGAACTAGAAGTTAATCATGTTGTTTCTTGTACTTAGCATTGGATCTATCTAATATTTCATAAACCTATTGGTAGATGTGTTGAATGGGCTCAATGAATTTGTTTGCCTTGTCAGCTTCAGACTAAACATGAGCCAACTCTTTCTGAGTAGCCGTAAATGGCATGGCTATGTGAATGAAACATAGTGGCTAGAAACCCAAGCCCATCAAAAAGGGGATGTGGCCGATTGAGCTGTGGAGAGCTTGGTTATATTTTTTTTTTACATTAGGGAGGATCTCATCCCATGTGTGTGGATGCTTTGAGTTGTACATGTGCAAAACATGTACGATCATCTTGTTGACGATGTTTTTTTTTTCATCAGTTTGGGGATGGAAAGCTATGGAATTAGTGTGCTTGGTGTCTAGCATCAAACAGAGGTTGGACCTAAATGTACTGAGGAACTTGTTGTCCCAATCTGAGATGATAGATTATGGGATCCCAAACTGTACCCACACACTTTCAAAGAGGGGTTTAGCATTGGCTTCCGCTGTGATATTCTTCTTACAGGCCGCAATAATGGCCATTTCGAGAATCTGTTGACGACCATAAAAACACAGTCGTTTCCATGAAGCGGAGTATAGAGGCCTTGCTTGTTGATGGCCAGTTTCATAATGGTGCAGGAAATGCAGGATCTTATGTACTTCCCGAAATCCTCTCAAAGGTTCGACCAATATAAATACTTCTGCAGTACTGCCATTATTTTCTTGACCCCAAAATTCCCAACAACCCAACTGTAGTGTGCTTCCCAAACCATCTTGGCACGCTCGCTTGAAGACAAATAAAGGTGTCCTAGGTGACATAACAGTGCATCCTGGAGGTGAAAATTTAGAACTTTCTTACCTTCCATGAGAGTCTTGTATGTGTGATCTAATATTGGTTCGCTTTTTCAGAGAAGCGGCCAGTCGGAAGTCTCGTGCCCACAAGAGTTGTGCATGGTGGTTAGTGCCATGATCGGTGGTCGGTTGAGACAGTCTATAACATTATTGGTGCTACCATTTTTATACTCGATGTTCATGAAATTAAACTGTTGCAGGTATGTGGACTAATTCTGATGACAACCATTCTACAACTTCCCTTGTGTCTATATGAACTGCAGGGGTCGATGGTCTATGTTGATGACCATTTCCTTCCCAAAAATGTAATGCTTCCATTTTCGGTAAGCCTGCACAATGGAATACATCTCTTTTTCATAATTGGGATACTTCTGAACTGTGTTGGAAAGTTTCTCACTATGATATGCCACTGGATACCCCTGTTTATTAAGAGATGCCCCAATAGCAGAGTCAAAGGCATCTGTCTCGATCTCAAATGGTTGTTACAAGTCTAGTAATGTGAGCACTAGTGAAGATAATAGGCGATGTTTCAACTCTAAAAACGCATTCTATTGAGATTTAGACCAAAATAATTTTTCTTTAGCTCCTCCATTGGTGACTTGAGTTAAGGGCCAAGTGATATGAGAGAATCCCAACATGAACCTGCGGTAGAAATTGGCAAGACTCAAAAAGCTGTGGAGCTCTGTTACAGTGGTTGGGGATAGCCAATCTTGAATGACTTAGATCTTGGATGGATCCGCATGCACCCCTCGCTCATCAATAATTTATCCCAGATATGGAACCTGGGTCATTCCAAAAGTGCACTTCTCCAAATTGGCACACAACTTATGTTGACGTAATGTTTGGAGGACTTGTTAGATGTGGTGGAGGTGCTATTCCAAAGTTTGGCTAAAGATCAAGATGTCATCCAAGTTCACCAACACAAATGAGTGGGTGAATGGCCGCAATATGTCATCCATCAGCCTCATGAAGGTTGTGGGAGCATTAATCAATCCGAACAACATGACCAGCCATTCGAAAAGGCCCTCGTTAGATTTTAAGACAATATTCCACACATTGGAGGGTTCGATTGGTACGTGGTGATACCCGGACTTCAAGTCAATCTTGCTGAAATATTTTTCCCCCTTGATTTGGGCCAGAAGTTCATCAATCTATGGGATTAGGTACCTATTCCAGAAACTGATCTTGTTCAACCATCGATAGACAATACAAAGTCTCCAAGTCCCATCCTTCTTCTGCACCAATACGATCGGGCTCCCACAGGGTGATGAACTTGGACGAATGTGATATTTCTCCAGAAACTCTGGAATCTACCTCTTGATTTCATCATTCTCCAGAACAAAGCATCGATAGATTGGTCCATTGGGCAGTAGTGCACCTTGGCTCAGATTGATGGTATGCTTGACGTGACATTGCAAAGGCACCCCTCTGGGTGAGCTGAAGATGTTCTCATACTCCTCCACAACTTTGTCTATATATTGTTGTTGTGTTGAGGAGCCCTACCTGGAGGTCATGGTCAAAGCCTTCTTCTTGCCTTGAGGGTGGATCATGAGGAAAAAAAATTTCACGTTTTTGGAAATGAGCTTACTGCATTGTTTTGCAGTAACCAAAGATATGGTGGTAGGTGATGCTACCTCCGGTAACATGTACAACTTATTTCCCAAAGTAAGAATAACAACATGAAGCCTCAACTCATACACATCATTTCGCTTCCACAAGTATGGTTGGCCGAATAATACATCACAAAAATCAAGAGGAACAATGTCACATAATAATTGATCCGTGAAGGGCTTGATGTTATAGGGAAGCCAACACTGCTGGCTGATGTGGGGATCCCGTCCTTGGTGAAGCCACCCGATGGTGTACGAATGCGGATTTTTTGTGGTCGGCAAGCCCAACTGCTTCACGACCTCTGCTAAAATGAGGTTCTTTTGGCTCTTGTTGTCACTAATGAACTACAACGAGGAACCCTTTACCGACATCTGGGAATGGAAGAGGCGCCCCCCCTCCTCTGGATCTTCTGGTTCCTCCTTCTAGATCTTCATGGTGTCAATGGTGGCATTGGGCTTTGCATCAATAATATTCTTCCCTTTTTCATTCCCCTACTCGGGTTCTTATTCAGAATCACAACATGCATCTGATTCAAAATCCTTCAACTCGACCACCAATGTCTACTTGGCCCAACACTCACTTGTGTTGTGAGTGGAGCTCTTATGGAACTCACACCACTTTCTCATTACCTTCTTTGGCTTCATGATGTCGTTCTTTTCTTGTGGCTTTGGCGTGTTGTTCCAAGCCACCTTGCCTTGGTTGTGTCCTTTGTTATGCGGTTTGGGGGCACCTTTCCCTTGCTTCTAATTTACAGATCCAAAGTCTCACTTCTTCTATTTGAATTTCTACTCAATCTTGCCAGCATACTGGTGTGCTGCACCAAGTGAGGAGATGTCGAGGAATTCCATTTCCTCCTGAATGTATCTCTGCAGACAACTGTGGTGCTTTAGCACCAAATGTTTCTCTGAATATTTGATACCCAAGTTGGTGCACAAGGTATGGAAAAAATTCATCATCTCATGCACACATTGATCCCTTTGTTGTCGCAACGTAGTCCATTGTATGTACTTTCCATCATAGATCCCCATAGGATAATATTTTTCTTTAATGGCATCTCATAACCAATCCCAAGTGGGTGTGGCAGAGAACAGAGAGGGTTCCCTCTCGTCCTTTTAATCTTAGTATATTTCCCACCAGTCTTGACATGGGGGACAACTTTGAGGAGTAAAAATTTAATCTTTTATGGGTTAGAAAAGTCATGAACCGAGAAATATCCTTCTAATAGATTCAACCATCTATCTATGATGTTTACATCTATTTGGACCTAAAATATGGGATTGTAAAAGTTTACTTGTACCTTAAAATGAGTGGCACCTCTAGAGTGGTTTCTGGATGTAGATGTGTCGCCAGTAGGCATCCATTGAAGGATCTTGGAAAATTTATCCATCATCGTGTTCCTTTGTTTCTCGAGGGCATCCTTGAGAAATATTTTGACAGGATCTCCTACTCCCTCATATTTCTTTTCCTCCCCCATGGGCAGTCGTCATGGTTTGTGAGGTTGATCTTGCAAAGGTTCAACCATATTGAGCCCTAAATCCTTATACCTTGACCTTGTTGGGGACATGCAAAGAAGGATTGAGAAATATAATATCGCTCTAATACCATTGATCTGGACTTATGCAAGAACACAATAAAATACAGAAATACACATAAACGTAGAGATGCAACAAAAATAACACTTCATTTCATTAAAATCAAATAATTGAAATATGCTTACAGATAGAATGGAAATAAACTAACTAGGCGTTGGTAGCGTATCTATGAGGAGAGATGTGGCGGCTACGAGCCTTTAAACTATGTTACAATGAGGCTTAAGGGCCTTTTTATTATTGAACAACATAGGAAAACCATAAACAACCAAAACCATAACTCCATTAGACGAAACACTAATATTTTGTGGGCCCCATTGGGGTTAGTTGGGCAGCCAACTTCTCGGGGTCGTAACTTGTTCATATTATCTATGTTTGGCACGTACGATCTATTATCAGAAAACTCTCTCTGAGTACTACAAAATTTTTCGTAGGCCCTTCCTATGACTACAGACCTAGTGCAAACCTCAAAAAAACGTTGTTTAGGGGGATCAAAACTGCTCCGAAAGTTCAGGACCCGAAGAACTGTTAAAAATAATAAATGCTTCTATAAAAAAGGAAACTGATGAAACTGACTGGAGGTCTAGGTGGAATAGGTGGGTGGCCACCAATATCCACCTAGATCACTTTCCTTCCAAGTGTATCAAAATAAAACCCACACTGACCAATACCTCCATGCTAACTCTCATCATCGCCCTCCACGATATACAACCATCCTTAAAACCCTATTCAAAGTTGTTAAAAATTTTGATCGTCAATTTCTAGCCTCCAAGAGAGCTCACCTAACCAAATCCCTCATTAAGAATGGTTACTATCCTCCCCAAATCAATAAAGTCTTTAAATATTCTTGGTCTCCTCACCACCCCAAATACCCTCTTCTCCCTCCCAGGGCTCCCTTTTATCTTCCTGGCATAAAAGGAACCATTGATATCATCTCTAAATTCTAGCAAAAAGGAACATCGAAACTTTATTTAAACCCAACAAAACATTAAAAAATTATTCAGGCCTCCTAAGGATAGTCTTAATCCAATTTTTGGCCTTGGAGACTAACAAATTCCATGTTTAATCTTTGACCAACCAAAAATCCTTGTCTCTGCTCCTTTCCATCCTATATGCCTCATCTGTGAAGCCATAGATATCAAAAAACACCCAAATAATTCCAATAGGGAAGATGGGTACAAGCTCAGTGACTTGTGGAAACCTTTTATCCACCACCTCAGTCACTAACTTTACCTTTCCCTTCCCTATTCATTTTTCCATTTTCAGCTTCCTTTCCCCTTCTCCCACCCCCTCTTCCCCTTTATTTCTCCTTATTTTATATTTTTTTTTGCTTAACCACCTTTGTGATTCTTATTTTCTTTGTGTTTTTTCTTCTCCACCTTCCTTTCCTTTCCTTTTTCCTCTCCTTCCTCATTTTTATCCTTTCATTATTATCATGATTAATTTTTTATTTCTATCATTGTTATCTTGATCATCAATTTAACCAATCCTAATTTTTGTTCTTTAAAATTAAAACATCAATTTATGCGATCCTAGATTTTCTTCTTTACAATTAAAACTAAATAAATAATTAAATATTAATCATAAAATCAAATTTATAATAAATAATTAAATATTAATCATAAAATCAAATTTACATTATTGAATGAATCTAGACTCTATAGTCAAATTAGTTTTTTCACATTCTCAATTTATTTCTATTTTTTTTAAATTATAGTGAAATCTTTTTAATACAAATTTAAAATTAATAAATAAATTCTAAAAAATAAATAATATTAATATTAATAAAATTATTTTGTTTTATTTCGGGGTCAAAACTTTATTAAATAATAAACATTTTCTTTTAATAAATAATAAATATTTTCCTTTTATAAATATATTAATTTAATTTAATCTATTTTAAATTTGGCTGAAAACCTTATTATTTATATTTTAATAAATATATCTTATTTTTAATTTATTTATTTTATTTTTTTCAAACCTTTTAAATTATGATTCAATTAAGAAATATATTAATTTAGTTTAATTTATTTTAAATTGTGATCAAAACTTTATTATTTATATTTTAACAATTTCTTTTAATTCGTTTTAAATTGTGTTTAAAATCTTTCTTTTTGGGTTAGCTAGGTGTAGAATAGATTGTGATGGGGTGTACTATTAAGTCACTCCATAATGTGAAGTTCATCACTTTGAAAATTAGTGGGTAAACATCCAATCATGTTAAGGGTTGGTAAGTTGGTATGGGAGTAACAGAGTGTGATCTCTTAGTAATTTTGATGATTTAAATGCCCTCAAGTAACTATTTCTAAAGTCACAAGCCAAATCTAATCTAATCTCTGAACTATTTCACAAACAAAAAATATAGATAATATATTTTTAATAAAAATTATTTTTTTAATTTCTTTATTTTATATTAAATTGTAATCAAATCTTTTTAATCTATGATATATATTTTTTAAAATTATGCTCAAAACTTGTATTTCCATCAATATTGTTAACTTGTAGTTCAGATTACCATCAATATATATTGTTGATTCTTTCCTTATAAATACCTCAATACCTCAATATTATTTTCAGATATGTCATATTTTACTTTACTTGAATCCATGAGAGCATTCAAAATATAAAACATTAATCCAAAAAATTATAGAAATGTTCACTCACAAACCATTTATATTCTTTCTCCAATACTTCTACCCAATCACGAGAAGCACGATATCACAAATTTTTGGAATTTCTCTCTTCGACGTGCGTACTAACAAGTTTATATTGATACTTGTTAAACAAAAATTGGTCTTGGATAATGATGAACTTACCCAATTTTAGGTTTGATTGTTAAGATTGTTAGTTTTATTTTTTTAATTAATAATTAAATTTTTTTAATGAAAGTGTTTTATTATTAATAGATAATTTATGATAAAATTTATTTTTTAATAATATTTTATTTTTCATTTTTAAATAAAAAAATTGGTAATTATGTTATTCAAATAATAATTTATTTTTTTATATATTATGATGAATTAGTAATTTATTAAAGTAACTAGTAAAAGTCTAATAATTAAATTTGGTATTATAGTATATTTAATGTAGGAAAAATAATTTATGATTTAGTAAGTAGAAAATTACCAATCTTACTAGAGTGAGACCTATCCCAAGGGTTATTTATTTTTCAAGTCTTATCACAATGGGTTAAACATGTTTATTGGAATTAAACTCAATGGATGAGAGAAAAATCATGCACCCAACCACTCAATTTACGGACACAAGACTAAATGGTTGTATCATAATTAACAACAAAATTACTTTACACATAATGGATGTTGAGGTGGTTATGATGGCCTCAAAAATGATAATAAGGCCATAAACATCTAATATCCTCACATTTCAAATCATTTATAAAGACCTGGAATAACATACATAGTTTATATCTACTCTCAAGAGTTCCCAATTCTTAATGCATTATATTCTCTAAAAAATAAGAATGTATTATATTCTATGAAAAATACCTAAAATATTGATAATCTTATCAAAAGCAAAACCCTATTCTGATTCTCAATGCTATAAAGTCAATATTCAATCAATGCTACTAAATATTATTAGTTTTGTGTAACATATAACCTAAAGCAAAAAGCAAACTAGTACCATGTTTCTTAATGCTATAATGTTAATATTTACTCAATGCTATTAAATATTATTAGTGTTATGTGATTATTATATGCTTTGGAGTTTTTGGTTTTTTGGTTGAATTTTGAGTTTTGTTGTTAAAACTACTGTTTTGACTACATATATAGATTTAATGCTCTAAACTACACTAAGATTGTGTTGAGTTCACAACTCAAATTTCGGATTTCAATAAATTTGTACAAAATTCTAAACAAATTAAACTTAAAAAAAAAAAAAAAAAAAACTCCAAAACAAAACTGTTTAGATTTTTGACATCAATACTTATCATGTTCCTCATTAATTGTTTTTTTACATAAACTAGATGAACTATTTTAAGACTTTCTTAATAAGTATTTGCCAAGATGAAAATACAGTCAAATAACAATCTAAAAGTGAAGATGCTGCTCATCATGTTCCTCATTTATTATGTTTGTTGCTTGAGATTGATTAAGATTTTTTGAAAAATTATATCATTAAAACTTTGTCACGAGTGTTCCCATCTTAAGATTCTACATGGGAGATGGGAATACAGTCAAAAAGTAAGCTAAAAGTCAAGATCAAGTTACTATATATATTTCGATTTGCATTTATACATAATAATATACTTACTATATACATAAATAATCGCGAAATAATATATATGGAATTGTGTACGAAAAACTTAAATCAAAAAGTAAATTTTCTTATGTTTTGAAATTTGCAATAGAAATTAAGTTCAGGTAAATGTTAACAATTTAATTTATTTTAGATATGGAATAACTTACATTTTCAATTAGATTTTTTTAGATTTCAAATAAAGTTATGATATTTTTGTTATTTAAAATATAAGTTTAATAAATAAATAACTTCAATATTGGTAAAAGCTTAGAAAATATTTTAATTTTAAAAATTAAACAATTTAAATTCAAATTTTAAAAATTACTTGCAAAATAATAAAGTAGGAAAACCACACGAGAATATAAGATATTTGGGCATAATAAAGCATGAATAAATTGTTTTCTCCTCTTCACTTCGATCATGTGATACTGTTTGCATTGATTATTCTACAACAAAAACGAATTATCGAATTATTGATTGCCTTCGCTTGCTTCCTCCTTTGGAAGCACCACATGCCACGGTGCATGGTTTTGAGCTTAACCCGATTGTATTGTAGAAGCGTTGACTTTGTAGGTGCCTTGTGAATGATTAGAATGTGTAATAAAAATTATAGGTATGGACAATTTCAATCCTTGCCATTTTTCTTCATCTCAAAAGTTTGGCTTGCCAGAAACATGTTTATTTTTTATGGCAAGCCAATCCACATTCCCCATATACACGCTGCAATCATGAAGTGGATCAATGACAGGAACCTGCTAAGGAAAAAATATGTGATGGCTCAAGAAAGATTAGACCTCACCCCATCTCCCTTCCTGCGACTTTTTTCGATGGGGCATGTCAGGCAGGTATGATGGGATGCGGAGCATGGATCAAAATCTCATAGATGCTATATCCGGAAAATCTGTTCTTTCCTCTCCGGGTTCACGGGGATGGCTCATGAGAACCAAGCAACTGTGGGCCAAGATGCACAAACCTCCCTTGTACTAAATTTTCAAAGAAAATAATACTAGAGCCGATGGTCTATCGAAAAAGGGTATCAGTGTTGATTTTGGTATTTTTCAGGTTTCCCAATATAGAGACAGACAACTAATCTGGCCTTCAGAGATCCCCATTCCATGAGATATCATTTTGAAGAGGGTTACTTTCTTTATGGATCAAGCAAGCCTGTTACTTCATGTTTTTGTATACGGTTACAATCTGGATGCTGAGACTACTGCAAGCGAGCCTGAGAACAATCAATTTGGAGTCTTTTGTGTGCTAGGTGTTTTCATACTCGGCAATATGGTGGATGAGTAGATATGTTATGTCTTTTATGAATTTTGTTTACTTAAATGTATTTCTTGTATGTTATGATGCCTGTCCTGTGAATATTTGACACGATGAATCAAAGCGTATTTGTGGGTTGTAACTCCTCAAATATGCCTATGGATGAATGCTTACAATGCTGATATATATCAAGACTGCGCTTATAGCCAGCATATCAGAGTGATGCTTGGAAATGTACTGTTTATATTTTTAATAGACATCGTTCTTTTCTCTCTAAAAAAACAACTGAACAACCATTACCATTGCAGATCCATTTCCTGATTTTACAACATATATTCTATAATTGAAAACATGGCTTCTATGATCTATAATTTGTATGCAGATATCTTTCTGATGTGTTTTTTTCTGAAATATATCTACATACAAACATATACTCTAATAAAATAACACCCAAAGGAATGATATATATTATTAAACGAAACCTTAGTATCATTTCACTGCCAAGCACGCATTTATTCATAATCTAGCAAATAACATTGATATAAATGTTAAACTAATATTTGATCTAGAAAAAAAACATATTATATTCAAACATGACACAATATACAAATATTAAAACATATTATATTTAAACATGACAAACTATACAGATATTCAGGCATGTTGTTTGACATGTTGTTTTTTATTTAATCTTATGCTTAAATTTGATATTCTAACTATGAACCACACTAAATAATTTGAAATAATTTGGTAATACAATTATAATATGATTTCTACAAATAGATTTATCATTATTTAACCCTTTATTGAACTAATTGAAACATTTTCCTCAATTATATGTTGAGAGTGTGTTAGGGTCTTATAATAATAGGGTTCATAATTTTTGAATTGACTATGATTAGTCTTGTAAATATGTACATACCTTGCTTTCTGCAACTTGTTTTCCCATATTTGAAAAAAAAAAAAAATGAAAAGTGGGTAAAATTCCTAAAAGAAATATCAAAGGACTTGAAAAGAAAAGATCAAAAAGAATAAAAAATGGACCCCAAAGACAAAAAGAGATAAGAATAAAACATGAAAGTGATGCAAGCCAAAATGCCACTACTCTTTACTTTTACTGCAAGAATAATGATTATGTGCAGCTTGTTCAAAATGCCATAATCCATGATCAGTTAAATAGTTTAGTCTTAACTTTTTCATGCTTTGAATTTTATGTTTATAGATATAGAATAAAGATCTGTCAAACAATTTAAACTTGAAAAATCAGCAGATAGTTAGAGAATGAATGAGGAGCTCAATAGTTTAATCTGAGCCCTCGGATGAAATAAGGTTAGAATTAGATAGTTTCCTGCTTTGAAAGAAAAAATGGATTTAGGGTTGCAATTTTAAATGCACCCATGCAAATAATGAAAAAATGTTAAAATAATGATGGGTAGGTAGAAAGCAGTTGTACAAAGGCATGTAATAAAACTTCATTTGGCAACAATTACTAATTTACCCTCCCCTCAAAGTATTCAGTACTCAAAACCTTCAGATAAAAAGGCTCAGAGCATTTGTCTGACTTTTTTTGGGACCGAGCCCAAGGCTTGATAAGTGATTGGTAATAAGTGTTGAAATCCCTTCATAAACACCCTTTTCCTCAACATTATTCCATTTTCCTAAGTTAAAACACTTTTTGCTTTGGGAAAGTAAAAAATCCCCTTTAACTAATTTCATTTCATGCAAAAAACACTCAAAAATCCCACAAAATACAATTTATCCTAAGTGTTATGTGTAAATATTGAAAATAGGACCATTATTGCGCTCAAATACCTATTTTACACTTTTCTTAGTTGATATTATATGTAATTCTGCTCACATTATACTCATTTCATATTATCTCTAATATAATGTATTAATTCCTTTATAACTACCCCTTCCCATAGATATATTAATTACTTTATTTAAAATATCCCAAACCCACTATATTAACATTTAACCTGTGGTCTAAATACCCATGTGTTAAATATTACCCTGCCTATCCCCCAAAGGTTAAGCCAAAAGAAAGCCCAAAATTGAAAGTTTAAGCTAAAAGAAAGCCTAATTTTACCCTTTGTTGTTCACTGAAGACCTCTGACAAGTCAAAAATACCTTCTGTAAACAGTTTAAGCTTACAAAAGAGTACAAAAAAGCCTAAATATAGAGTTTTAATCATCCAGAAGGCTAAAAGTGTCAAAATTAAACCCAACAATGGCTTCCAAAACCACTATTGTTATAAATCCACTACAACCTCCTGTTGTAGATGTGGATCATACACCTCTAGCTAATTTAGATTACAAGATAACTGATCCGGTGATAGAATTCAATCTGCTAGATCTCCACTGCTGGAGTCTAGAAAAATCATTAGATCAGGGAGATGAAGTTCATATTTGGGAGTCAAATCTACCCAAATATGTAGTCCCACATACTCATCAATGTCCAGAAGTCATTAGGCTGTGTCAAACCTATTATTCACCTGACCAAAGAGCTACGGTTAATGCTAACAAAGAAGTGTTGTTCACTATTACTGCAGAGTCTATAAACATGTTGCTTCAGCTGAAATCAGATCCCAATGCAGTTCCATTATCCATAGAAGCTCTCACAAAGCTTTATATTCAGTTAGAATTTCCTAAGATATTTTAGATTTTCCAAAATTTCATGCCCGCATATGTTGAAATCCCAAAGATAAACCCTCCTTATTCTACTTCCAAATTTCCTAAAGGGTCAAGGCATGTCATTTCTATGTTATCGTTTATCCTAGGTTATTTTACTGATGAGCATACAAATGAGTCAATTCTTGGTTTTATATCTACCTTTGTGTCTGGTCAACCTCCTTCTATCATTTACAATTATGTTGAATACATAGCTGATAATATCCATGATCAGCTTGTGAAGTTACCCACTGAAGGAGTTTTCAGATACTCATCCTTCCTCTTTCACATGTTCCTTTATTTTCAAGCAAATAAGTTCCCAATAAACCTTCAGAAATTGGATGTAAAAGGGAATCCACTATCATTCATCTTTTGGACATCTCTAATTAGAAAAGAATCAACAAAATTCACTTATGTGGATTTCATAGATTGTTTTTTTCATCCTTTGATAATCATGTTGACAAACACTGTACAACTAAGAATCAGTGATGAGATAAAGAAAGTGTTACAGCTGTCATAACAAATTAGAACTGGAGATTGGTACCTATACCAAAATCATATAGTGATCAGAGTTTTTGGGTCAAATCTTTTACCCTATAAACTACCAAAATACTTGCCAATGAGATTTTTTGCCTTAGAGTACATCAGGCAAATACTAAATTCAGATTCTATCAACTTCTTGGCTGCCAAAAAGAAGGCTCAATTCAAGTTAAAGAACTAGGTAGGACCTTTCATTTGCAATCACAGGGATGCAGGTACAGAGGCAACAAAACAGTTGTTGGAATACAAATTTGAAGAAATTTTCTTATGGAATTGCGATCCTCATGGAATTCTAAGTAAAATGAGGGTAAAATGCAAATTTACCCCTTATATCCATGATAAAAGGCCTGAGATTGAACAGTTTTCTAATCAAGCAGAGTGGCTAGAAAATACCTTGGTCTAGATACAGTTAAACAGGGTGATACTAATCACACCTTGAAAACTGTAAATCAAGAAGATAAAGCTACTAAGAGAATCAGGGAAGCAGGTACCTACACTGTTGAAACAACAACATAGACTAGGTTTAAACTCAAATATAATAAGGAGCCTAAGCTCAATCCAGTGAATAAGGAAAAAGAAACAATTGAAGTGCTAGATGAAGAAAACACGAAGAAGAACACAGAAGCTGCCACAGTTATTGTAAATGAGAAGGAAAAGGATACTCTAGATACTCAGATGGTTGAAGACAACAATACATGGAGGCATCCTCATCATAGCAAGCAGAGAATACAGATTTGGACATCAAAGAGAAATACAAGGAAATCAAGGCTAAGAATGAAGAATTAAAGAATGAGATTTATTCATAGTATCTAAAGCAAACTCTAGGAAGTCAAAACAGATTATTATCATCTTTTTATTACACCAACAAGAAATTTCTTATGGAAATACTACAACCAACAATGCTTAAGCCTACAACAGTAGCAGACTGCAAAAAACTTGACTTGGAAGTACCAGTTGATAGAATTCATCCTTTAGATCAAATTGAGTTTCATAAGCAGAGCTCTGAAATGCTCTATTATACTATGACTACCAAGGCAATGAGTGCCCAGAAGCTTCAAAACACTGTAACCTATTTGAGAGATCAAATCAGGATTGAAAAAAATCTTCTTCTCTTATCAAGGACACTAGAATCAAGTCTTTAGAAGAATTAGTAATTGAAGTAGGGTATGACCCAGCAAATGTAAAGGCTGCAGAAGAGATGATAAAGAAGAAAAATGTTGACATAGAAGCACTTAGAAAACAATTGAAGCTTACTCCAACAAAACATCCACAGACTAAAGAGATTCTACAGGAGGCAAATCAAAAAGATGAGATGATGAGTCTCATTCTCCAAATGACAACATAGATTAAGGAAATGGAGATAGAAATGGACAAGCTTGTCTAAGAGAAAGAAGCAACAAAAACTCAGAGTGCTCCTCCCACAGTCATCCCTATGGTAAGCACAACAGTTCCATCAACCTTAGCATAGGAATTAGCACCAAAAGCCCCATTGGCAACAGTTGTGCCAATGACATCTTCCACTACCTTTGCTACAGAATCATCTACATCAGCAGTGCAACAAACATATGAAGCCAGCAAGCTCATAAAAGCTATGGAAGATATGTCTATACAGAGTAATGAGATCAATAGGTTGAAAGAACAAATTAAAAACTTGGAAGATGCCAAGAAATTAGCCCAAATCAATGCTAAAAATGAGGAACAAAAAGCCAAAAGGGCAAGTGAAGAGTTGAAGAAAGTTGAAGCAGAGTTAACTTTGAAGGAACCAATGACCTTCATAAAAAATAATTTTTGGTCCAAGATCATTGAGTCAATAAATGATAATTGGCCTTCCATTCAAGTCATTTCTGAATAGAAAGACTTGGTTAAAGCAGCCAAAGAAGAAATTGTGAAGACAAAGGAAGAGCTTAGTGCCAAACCTGAAGAGGCCCAAGAAATAATCAAGTTTCTCAACACCAATAAAAAACAAGAATTGGATGAGATAGGCATAACTGATAGAACTGAAACAATTCTTGAGGTGAGAAAGGTAATTATAAAGAAAAACTTGATGAAGCAACTTGAAGAGAAGTGCCAAAACATGAATGTGGCAATAACTAGATTTATGGTAAAGTTTGATATATTGAGGCAAAAATTTTTGCCAAACATTCTTGTTCTAAATGAAAAATTAATGAAGCAAGAGGATTACAATAAGAAAATAAGAGATTTTGCCAAAGAATAGGTAAATAAAGCAGATTGGAAAGGAATACCTATAGGAAAGGTCTTGCACAAAATAATTGAAGACTTGTTCTATTTGCAGCATGAGATAAAACATCTCTTTGTGTTCAAACCAACCTTTGTTAGGTACATAGAGGCTGACGAAAAATATAGAAAACTTACCAAGATCAAATTACCTAATGAAGAATTTTGGCAGTAACTTACTGATTTGTTGTAAAAGACAGTTTTATAGTGGAAAAGGATAAATTGCAGATTGATGTTTTTACATAGTAAAAACAGAAATTTACAACAGTGAGATAGTTAAAACAGTCCTCAAGCATATGAAAGAGTATCAGAGGTAAAATGTATCAGATGAAAGAGTATCAGATAATAAGATAGAGTTTCAAAACATATTAAAAGATCTTTTGCCAGCGTTGGAGACAACAAAGCAGCCAGCTGCACCCAATCCAAAACAGCACGTTTATTTTATTTCGATAAAGAGGACAACTTGCTAGCTGTTAAGCAGCTATCACTATATTTTTGTAAAAGATATTTTTATTTTCCTTAGAAAAATCCTATGAGTATTCTAGGATGTTTTGTAAACATTTTTGTATAAATACTTCAATCTTTGAAGTATTATTGTGGAATAAATTGTTGAAAATTTCTATAGTCATTTTTGTTGTACCTGAAGGGTTTCTTGTAGCAAGTTCAAGTAGAAGACTAGATCAAAAACATAAAGCATCATATTTCAGGATTCATGTGATGAGCCATTGAAGTGAAGTACTTTCTACTATCATTGTTAATCTTCTTATGTTTTACATGCATCCTTATATGTGTTCTAAATTTGAATGATAAATCAGGAATATTATTACAGAATTTGTTAAAAGCACTCTGTCTTTAAATATTTATCATTTATATGTTTTATGCCGATTTCCAGAGTAGGGAACCCTTAATTGCTCCCTCTTTCGATTGACCTCTTTCTTCTCCTTCCTTATCCAAATCAAAGAATCCTTAACCGCTCTTTATCCCGATTAATCCACTTCACCAATAAGCCTTCAAAGATCTTTAGTGACTTGTCTATCTTACCCTGAAAATATTTGTCTTTTGATCTTGATCTTGAGTTGTCTGTCTGACATATTGACTCCTTTTTCCCAATGGAAAACTAGATCTATTACTATCCATCTCTTTAAGTGATTTTTCCCACCAACCAAACAAAATCTTAAAACTAAATTTTCCTTATTACTAGCCTAACATCAAACATTAAAACAAAGTTAAATCTTATAGAGAGAGCCCTCTCTGAACCCTAGGAATGCTAGATCCTAGAGTTTAAAAGTAGGTTTGTGGTCACCTCTAATATTCTTTAAACTAAAAATCAAAATCTCACAACTTGGAGAATTATTAGAGTGATTACGAAGTGATTGAATTATTAGTAATGTAAACCTTTTTATAATAATTAACAACTAATATTTTTGTTGGAGGAAATTTCTCTTATTAGAGATACTTTAGATATCTTTTTGTGTTGTCATGTATACAGGGAGCTCAAGGTGCTTACATATTTTTTATCTAAAGAAGGTGTTACGTTGGTTTATGGGTAGTGGTTAGTCAAAGAGTAAATAAAAGCTGAAGATTATGGGTTTTATGACAATCTTTTCATAGAAGGGGCTATTGAGTTACTCAATTTGTAGATAACTAAAAAATATCTGGCATTTTTTTGAGGTAAAATTTTAGTTTCTTTTAGAAAACATGTGATCTATGGAACCAACCATGAATATATGCAATAATATGGAAAAATGTGATTTTGTATTATTATTAAATGAAATAAAATTACCATTTCCCTCTTAAAAATAAATAAATTAATAATTAACATGTATTCATGGTGATTTTTTTATGCCATGTGCAACTTCATGTTGAGCATGAAATAGCATATATTTCTAGACACAATAGAGCTTTCAACCTAATGAATTTGGAAACTGTTGCAATTATGATGAAAGGTGGCAACATCAATTTGAAGTGCATGTGCATTGTCTTGTTACACTTCTTGTTGAGTTCAATGGAAACATCTAAACCCATCCCACTACTCCTTATACCTTATTTTGTCAATTCTAGTTTTCCAATGGAATTCTTTGATGTTCTCATGTTCTCTTTCCTTCGTTGACTTTGATTTTCATGGTCGCCCACTCTTTGTGGTGGGGTAAAGTACCCACATGACGAACCAAGGTGGTATTGGTAGCAAAGGCTACCATGAATTCCTTCCGTTGAAATTGTTTTTAGATATCAAAAATAATATTTGAGCAATGGAAGAAGATATTAAGGTGGACAAAATATGTAAGGAGGATGTGAATTGATCTATTACTCAGAGAATTTTCCCTAGGCCTCGAAAACATGAAACACTAAATCCTTTAGGAATTTGGAATTGTATTGGTATACCTAGAAATTTGTGGTTCACGCTATTCAGAGCTACAAAGAGAACAAATTTGAGGTCAGGTAGTGCATGGAAAAAATGGAGAAACAAAATTGGCTCCTTCTCACCCTACATACATGGTTGTTGAAGAAGCATGGAAGATTATTTCTTGCAAATTTAGTTGGATGGCCCAACTACAATCATATTAACATGACCTATGTTCTAATAGAATAGGAGCCTCAACTCCACCATTATCTTTAGGTTTAATGATATTTGTGTTCGAAATGAATTGTTCTAATGTACATTTATTTTTGCCTCTATAGTAAATAACCTCTACCTAGGATGAATTTGGTTCTTATAGTCTATACAATTTTCATCTATGTCCTTTAGATCTACTTTTGTATGTTTTCCTATAAATACCCTATATTGGTTCTTTATTTTTTGATAAATTAGATAGACTCGTAAGCTCATTGCAAATATTTTATAATTACTCTAGTTTCGTGAGGAAATGAGACCTTGAAGCCTTCTTTATTATTTTTAACTATGTATGTTTTTACTTTAAAGGAAATAGAATATATTTATTACTCACCAAAAAAAAAAAACACATGGAAGGAATTACACCTCTCCTTCATATTGAACAATGCATCATTAAAATGTTCTAACAATAATATTTTTTACTTTCAATAGCAAGAATCCCTTTATATTTAAATATTTATATTTCCTCGTAAGAGGTCAAAGATTTAAATATAGAGGGGATTCTTGCACATTGGGGTTCACTTCCACATAAACAAGGGTGTCTCATATGCCACTTTGGTGTTTTTCTTGGCTGTGACCTCAAAATTAAATTAGTATTATTATTGTTATTATTATTATTATTATTCAAAGTAGAGATGAATGATAAAAACAAAAAAATTCCTTCCCCGATCAAAAAAATAAATGAAAGGATCCAACTTTAAACCTTCCAAAACTTAATCTACTACATCCTAATTATAAGAGAAGATTCTTACAAATGGCTTGCACATAATGATACATAAACACAGAATAATCAAGAATAGATAAAAATGCACCCCCCACTAAAACCAAGGGAGTTTAGAGTTTGAAAGATTTTAAATTTCCTTCCTTGCCATTTTTCTTGCCTCATATTAGAGGATGGTAAGGACATGGGATTTTCTTTATCACTTTTGAAAATATGCAGAGAAGGGGAGAGAAGAGGCCATGCTTGTCTTCCTTCTCTTTTTCTTTTTTTGCAGGTGAATCTTTTTTCTATTACTATGGCCTTATCTTGAGAAGATCTTGAAGAACCCTAAATGAGAATTGCATCCACTCTTGAAGAAGTTATATTCTAATTTCACTTGAACTCATGATGGCTTGGGATCATGAAAACTGTTATTATTATAGTGGATATTGAAACATTTTGACAGTTATTAATATTATTTTAAATGATAGTTTCAACTCCATATTATGAATTTAATAAACTACACCTCCTTAGACTTGGAAGCAAAGGAATAAGAAAATTTGTAGATTTACCTTTATTTTCATATATAAAATAATTTTACTTAATATGGAAATTGAAGTATTTTTTTGTTATTAAATTTTAATAAATGCCACCTAGAAACATCATATCAATTTATAGTCCATATTGAAATATTTTGTTTCTTATTAATATACTTTTTTTATTACCACTTGGCACTCTATCTTGAGCATCAAAAACATATATATATATAGGATTAATTTATCTCTTTCTATTTAAAGTTTTGTTATTTAAGGTGTACGTTGTTATTTAACACATTAACCATTAAATTTAGCAAAAAAATGTATAAACTAAAGAAACCGAATCAAACATAAGAACACAAAATTTATGTGGTAAAACATTCACATTGTGTCAAGGAAACCTGCGCAGGGAAAAGGATTGGAAATATTATTTCTAAAGATATGATTCTCCTCCTTTACAAGCCTCTCAGGAAATCCTAATTAATATGGGCTACTTCGTTACATAACTTCTTCTCGTTGTAAAACTGACTGAATGGTAAAAACTAAATTTACCCATAATTACATTATTGACATAATTTTTGTCATTTTTCTACAATCTCCACCTTCACAACAATTTTCCTAATCCCTTTCCCATGCCCATTCATCATCTCTTCTGCAAGACAAGAGAAGCCAAACACCATCCCAACTTCTCTACTGTAACTGGATTTGTGAATATGTTTGCACGATTCTCCTGTGTATGGACCTTCTTAAGAGCCACTTTGCCTCCATCGATCACATGTCTCACAAAATGATACCTTACATCAATGTGCCTCGTCTTGCTGTGATAAGATGGATTTGTAGCCAAATGAATAGCACTCTAACTATCGCAGAACACATTTACTTTTTCTTGCATCCTTCCAATCTCATCAAGTAGACCTTTTAACTAGATTTTCTCTTTACAAGCATATGAAGTAGCTATATACTTTGCTTCAATAGTGGAAAAAGAAAATGTTTCTTTAAGCTTTGACATCCAGATAATTTCTCCACCTGCAAGATTAAAGACATAACCTATAGTAGATCTCCTTTTGTCCAAATCACCTGCATAATCAACATCTACGTATCTACAGGCTGATCGTTCACTACCATTAAATATTATGCAATTGTCACTTGTGCCTCTCAAATAATGAAGAACCCATTTCACTACTCGCCAATGTTCTTCCCCTGGATTTTCCATGAACCTACTGACAACTCCAACTACATGTGAAATTTTAGGTCTTGTAGATACGATCGCATACATTAAGTTGCCTATCGCATTTTTAGATGGTACACAAGATATATTCTTCTTTTCTTCATGAGTTTTAGGACTCAAAACTGAAGAAAGCTTAAAATGTGAAGCTAATGGAGCATTAACAGGTTTCACATTGTTCATATTGAACTTTTCAAGTACTTTCTCCACATACTTCTGCTATGATAACCAAATCTTACCAATTTTATTGTCTCTTTGTATCTCCATGTCCAATATATGTTTTTCCGCTCCAAGATACTTCATGTCAAACGTCCTAGAGAGTTGACCCTTTAACTTGTTAATCTCTTCCACGATTTTTCTTGCAATAATAATATTGTCAACATACAAGACCAAGATAATGAATATGTCATTGAAACTCTTAAAATATACACAATGATCATACTCACTTCTAGTAAAGTTCTGGCTCACCATGAAGGATTCAAAATTCTTGTACCACTTTGTAGGAGACATACAATCATTTCCTAAGCTTGCAAACTAATCTTTTGTTGTGACCTTGTACAAAACCTCCTGGTTGTTCCATATAAATATATTCATCCAAATGACCATGAAGAAAAGTTGTTTTAACATCTAATTTTTCTTACTCAAGGTCAAGTAATGTAGTTAGTGCTAACATAGTATGAATAGAAACAAGTTTTACGATTGGTGAAAAAATCTCAAGAAAATCAATAGCTTCAACCTGAGAATACCCTTTTGAAACCAACCTTGCCTTATACCTTTTGATACTTCTATCAACATTCTATTTGAATTTGAAGGCCCATTTTCATCCAAAAACACTTCTCCCTTCAGGAAGTTCGACAAGATCCTGTGTTTTGTTCTTGGCTAAGGAATCCATATTTCTTCCATAGCATTTTTCCATTTTTCACTATCTGCATCATCCACTGCTTCCCGATAACAAGAATGTTCCCCATATTTAGTAATAAATGCAATAGATGAAGCAAAATATTCATACCTTTTGGGTGTTCTATTTCCCTTGTAGTCCTTCTTAGAGTGACTGGTTACTGAACTAGTTCTAGAACTTCTACAGTATCATTTTCATATTATTCACCTCTCTCTTCAAAATTTTCTCCTTCATTTCAAATTTCTTGAAAGGGTTTAACCTCCAACTGAATTTTTTGATTCGGTGATACTTTTTCCTGTTCAACTTTCACAACATCTAATTTTAGAAGCAAAGATTCATCAAATGTTACATATCTACTAATGATTGTCTAATGTGAAGAAGGATCCCACAACCTATATCCTTTCACTGCATAATAATACCCAAAAATGACATAAAATTTTATTTTGGATCTAACTTTGAACGCCGACCCTTTGGAATACGAGCATAGGCATCACAAACAAAATCATTAAATGCAAATAATCACAAGACTGACTTGAACAAACTTTTTCAGGAATGTAACAATTAATGGCAACTGAAGATGATCTATTTACTAAATAACAAGCAATAGACACTACTTCTTCTCACAACTCCTTTTGCAAATTAGCATTGTTAACAATGCTTTTGTCTCTTTCCATGAGATTATGATTCATACATTCAACAACGCCATTTTTCTTAGGAGTATAAATAATAGTTTTATGTCTAACAATCCCTTCATCTTTACAATATTGTTGAAATTCTAAGGAAGTAAATTCACCGCCATTATCAGTTCTTAAACCTTTAATTTATTTTCTTATTTTCTTTTCCACCATAGCTTTAAATTGTTTAAAAACATTAAATAAATCAACTTTTATTTTTAACATATACACCTAAACTTTCCTGCAGAAATCATTAATAAATGTTAATAAGTAAATGCACCTCCATAAGCTATAGTAGGATATGGTCCCCAAAGATCAGAATTAATATAGTCCAAAATTTCTTTACTATTATGACTTCTAGTTTTAAATTTATGTTTATATTTTTTACCATATACACAATGTTTACAAAAATACAACCTCAATGATTCCAAATTAGGAATCAACTGGCAATTCATCAGTACTCGAAGACACTTCTCGCTCATGTGACTGATTCGTTGATGCCATAGGCGAGTACCTTGTTTTTCCTTCTCGGATACAGTCCTTGCCTCACTAAAATGAGTACTTCCTTTGAGTCTGTAAAGGTTTTCATTGTTTTCTACCTTCAAATCAGTAAGAGCGCCTTTTGAAACTTTCAACATTCCATTTTGACCTTTGAAAGTGTAACCTTCTGAGTCCAACACTCCCAAAGAAATCAAATTTTTCCTTAACTCAGTTACATGTCTAACATCAGTTAATGTTCTAACTATATCATCATACATTTTGATTTTTATATTTCCCATCTCAATAGTCTGGCAAGATACATTATTTCACATAAACACATAATTATCATTCACAACTTCTTATGAGGTAAACCAATTTCTGTGCGAACTCATGTGATAAGAAGCACCAAAATCTAACAACCAATTTTCATAATTCTCAAATAAATTGCACATATGTCAAGCTTCATCTACCATGCCTAATTTAGCGGATAAAACTTCATCAATCATACCTTAATAAACTTGATTTGCTTCTTTCTTTTGGTTTTCAATGGACTCCTTTCTTTTCCAACAATCTTTCTTGAGGTGTCCAATTTTGTTGCAGTACTAAAATTTGGCTTTACACTTCTTTCCCTTTGATTTTTATCTGGAAGAACTCCTTAATTTCTCCCCTCTTTCCTTTGACCGACTCCTAGCTACCATGGCTTATGGTGAAAAGGTTTCAATACTAGTCTTCCTCCTGACTTATTTAGATAACAGAGCTCCCAGAACTGAATCAAATTCCAAAGATTCAGTTGTGCTAAAACTTATAGAAGTTACAAGGTGGTCCCAAGACTTAGGCATAGAACACAACAAGGTGATAGCTTTTTCTTCTTCCTAAAATTTAACTTCCATATCTGACAATTGGAAAATAAGCGTATTAAAAACATTGAAGTGTTCTACAATTTTTGTACGCTCCTTCATTCGAAGGCTATATAGTTTCCTTTTCAGATAATTTTTTTTGGTTAAATATTTGGTCATATATATTGTTTCCAATTTCTCCCACAAACCTCCACTATAGTTTCTTCCACAATATTGAAGGGAACTTCATTTACCATGCATAACCCGATGGTACTGAGAGTTCGGGCATCCAAGTCCTCCCAATCCAAATTTTTCATGCCAATAGGTCTTTTCTGCACCCCATATCAAGCTTTGTGTAGCCATTGTTGCACCTGGAAAAACCTAAATTTTAGTTTCCATAATGAAAAATTGTTCTTTCCGGTGAACTTCTCCACCTTAAACTTAGCATTTGTATTTTTTCCATTTTCTTCCTACAAAGTTAATAAAATTCTTCTTCTAGATTTTCCTTTTAGGGTTTATCTTTTTGCAAGTTTTTCATTTTCTGTATTTATTTCCTTTAATTTCTTTAGAAACAAATTTTGATTATGTTCCCATTTTTATTAAATTTTCAGAATTTATTTCAATCACATTCAAGCTTCTTCATACAATTCTTTAAATTCTAATCCATTTACAAATTTAAAATTATATGAGATTTCCCAAAGAAAAATTTCCATAATTTTCACAAAAAATTCAAACCCTATTCCAATTTTCTGTGTATCCTTTTTTGTTCAGAATTTCAGAAAAAATACCCTACTCATCATCAATTCAAAATTTCCCTACTCCAATTAAAAAAAATATCTTTGTTTCTGTTGTAAAAAAAATAAAAAATACCCGGACTTCTGCAGGGATGTCTGGAAGTCTGCTCTTCTATTTGTCTTTCTCGGTGTGCCTGTTATTCGGCAATAGGAGGAGTGACTCTCTCACTTAAGCAATGTTCATATGCAACCTTGTCCTCAACTTCATCTTAGGCTCCTAGACTATGATACCACTTGTTTTATTTAACACATTAACCATTCAATATAGCAAGAAAATGCCCAAAAGGAAGAAATTGAATCAAATATAAGAACACAATTTTTTTGTGGTATACATTAACCATTAAATCTAGCAAGAAAAAGCATAAAAGGAAGAAAAATAATAAAACATAAGAACACAATATTTACAAACCTTGGCATTGTGTCTAGGAAACCTCCACGGGGAAATGGATTGGAAATCTTATTGCTCAAGATATGATTCTCCTCTGTTACAAGCCTCTCGGGCAATCCAAATTATATTGGGCTACTTTGTTACATAACTTCTTCTCGTTATAAAACTAACTGAATGATAAAAACTAAATTTTCCCATAATTACATTATTTACATATTTGTTGTCATTTTTCTATAGTTTACACTAGTTTTTGGTTGAATATATATATTATTTCTATTAAATATTACATATCAACTCTATCTTGAGCACATAATGAATTACATGTCAACCTCTATTAAGTTGTAGAAAGCATATTCTATCACAAAAAAAATCTAAATAATAATATCTTTAGATAAAATCCTATTATGATAGTCACAAGATTTCAAATTATGAATTTAGCATATATTTTTTCACAAACCAAGCTTCATTTTCTCATCTTCAAACACTCTTACAACACTTTTATTTTGATTTATTTCATGAAAGTGAAATTTTAAGAAGATATGTCATCACTAAGAGGAAATAGACAAAGTTACCTCTGAATTATTCCTATGAAAGTGAAATTTCAAGAAGATATGTCAACACTATGGAGAAACAGACTATAAGTTTATTTTTTAAAATTGGTTAGCGTGACCCAAAAATTGGTAAAACTAGTTGATTAGATAGACCTACGTATCAAACTCTTTAAGTAACTAGACTATAGGGTTGGTTCATACATGTTAGATATAAAAGTGGTGCTAACTGGTTGAATAGATCTCACATGTGTAAGGGGAGCCTTGAACACAAGGTGGCACTAGAGGAAATTATAGCATGATAGTGATCTCCTAAGGAAAAATAATAAAATATTAGTTAACATAATAAAATAAGAGTTTTGAATTTTGAAGGGAAAAAATAAAAAACTACTTTTTTTAATTGTATTTTTGGCTTATCTCCTTATATTTTTAATCAAATTTCAAGTGTGCAAACTCAGTGGATGCATAATTGAATTCCACATCCAACATGTACTCATACTTTTGAGAAGACCCACATTGATAAAAATTGAAGGTACATTAAAAAAACGTGTTCAACATACTTTTTTAATGTATCTTCATTTTTTATGAATGTATGTCTTCTCAAAAGTATGAATAATGGGTACACGTTGGACATGTAATTAAATTCTGCATCCAGCGAGTGTCTACACTTGAAATTTGGGTAAATATATAGGAGATAAGCCAAAAATACAATTAAAAAAACATTTTTTCTTCTTTTTCCTCCAAAATATTTACATCTACCTCTTTCTAAATTTAAAGGATTTTTCCCCGATGGGGGTGTGGGATCTTGAGAATAAAAATGGAGGGGGAGCTCCTTTGACATGGCAACATGAAATGTGTTAAGAAGAAGGACAAAAGGCTGGAAGGAGAGTCGACTGCTTGCTTGATAGATTGGGTAATCAAGGTGGTGAGTGTGTGTGGGAGAATATCGATGTTATTGTGGTGGAAAAAAGACTACAATGAGTTGAAGAGATTTTATGGCTACCAGTCGGTGCCTTCTTCAAAAGTTGGCATTACTAGGTGGAGGCTCATCTTACTAAGTGCCACTCAAGGGGTTTGAATCGACAAATAGCAAGCTTCTAGTCTAGGGTGGCTTCGCCAAGTTTGTAGGGATTGTGACGAGTTGCTTTGTGTGGTTGAGTGCTTGGAAAACTCTGAGGGTAAGGGTGCTTTGCCAACCCATGGTTATTTTATTCTCATAATACTTTACATTTCACCAGGGCCCTGGCTTGGTCCTTGTGTTTTCATCTTGGTATACTGTGCCAGCCAAATCCCTGAGGTGAATTGGCCTTTACTATCTGGGCCCTAAGTCTTTTCTAGCAATTACGCCTTGTGGTGGTTTATTAGGGGATTTATCTGGTATTTATTCATTCTCTTTTGTCTACAGTTATAGTTAGTGACCTGGTGATCCCTCTTAGGGTAATTAAGAGAGATCGTTTTCTTAGCCCCTAGTTTTGTAGCTGCCAACAGAGTTGTGACCCTCTCGTTTGTTGTTGTTTGGGTATTATTTGAATCTCCCTTTCAAAGCTCCTTGTGGTTATGGTGGAGATGTTATGGGCTAGATGGGTGTCATGTCTTTGTGTGGTCCATGTGGGTGTTTTATCTAGCCTGGTGGGTGACTGAATGGTTGGTGGTTTTTCACCCTATGAGAAAGGACCGAAGCCAAGGAGTCACTGTCCTCACATTATTTCTTTGGTTTTTGTCTGCTTGCATGGTCCTTAGCTGCAGTTCAGGTGGTGGTTGTTGTTTAAGTGATGTATGGCAGTTCCAGGGGTGCTCACCTCTAGGTAGGCTTGGTAATGTGTGCATGTTAAATTCATGGATCTCTTTCGTTGGTAGTTTTAGTAGATTTACACCCTCACAACGATAGGTAGAGGTACGAAAGCATCTCAACTGTTGTTGGATTAAAGAAGGGTTATGGTGCTATATTTTGGGAACAAACATAGGCACTTGCGGGATCATGAAGCCCACACACATGAGTACTCGTGTTGGCAAGGAAACATCCACTTCGGTGGAGACAACTCCTCGGTGATGTGGCCAGTGGGTTGTGGCGTTGAGAGAGATCTGAAAGTAGTGCGAATCATGGAGGTCGTGGCAGGGGTCATGATTTTAGTCATGGTTCAGGTAGCCGACTACCAAGAGCCACAACTCAGAAGATATCTTTGTGGTCTACATGGGGGAAGATGGAAGAGAAATAAAAAACATGGTGTGAAGAGCATGAAGCACTAGTTCTTGTTATCCATTAGTTGTAGTACTTTCGGGATCATCTTCGTGAGCGATTGTTTATTGTGTGGCATGGAAAAATCTTCTTTCAGAGAAAATGGACAAGTTGGAAGCATGGCTAGTTCATATGGAGCAACATTTCAGATGTACCTATCACCCTCCTACCCATTGAGGTACAGAGCGAGAGAATCTTATGTCCATTAAATCAGATGAGTAGGTATGGTTTCTGGGGTTATGTTAATTTTGCAAGTATTTTGGAGTTACTGGCCTACAAAGTTGTGGACAACATATCTCTACTTATTTTGGTTTGTATGTAATTATCAGATAGCTAGGATCAAAAAAATTGGTCGAGGTGAGCCCTACAAACTCTTGGTTTCTTATGTAATTTTTTTCAACACTTAATAGAATTTCTGACTTACAAAAAAAAAAATTAAAGGATTTTGATTGGTTTATATATTATAACATAGAAATTAAATGAAAGTTTCATGGCCACTTTTAGGCTGAAATTTCCTCTAATGTGAATTTTGAGGTGGTTTTGGAGAAAATTAAGCTTTCTTCCCTTCCCAAAACACCACTCATTGTGTATAAAACCAACCTTCCTCCTCCTAAACCCTAAACCTATAGAGAAACCTAACTCAACCCTAACAATGTTGTAAATCAATAATAATGTTAATGGCATTTTCTTCATCTTTCCTTTCCATTATTTTCCTTAAATTTTTAACATCTACCATTAATTGTTTCAAGATTTTTGAGAGTGGTCCCATCCTTGGACATCATATGGAGAAAGTAGAATTTCATACACCACTCAAATTTTGATATCGTTAATGGTTTTCCATATTTTAGGATTGGTAGGAAGCTTGCAAAAATTTCATTGAGTTCCATCATGTATGAGGGTATGAGATTGGAATTTGATCAAGGGTATGAATCCCTTTGTGTACCTTGATGTTTGTGTTATTGAATGTTGAACTCCTCTAACATTGGTGTTATTGATTGTTGAACTTCTCTACCAGTCCTTAACAAAAATGTACCCTTCATTCAAACCAAAATGATTTATTAGGAATGTTAAGCTTTTTCTAACCTATTATAAGGTTAAGGAGATGAACCCTTCTCTTAAAACAAAATAATTTTTTAGGCATGTTAATCATTTTAGAATTTTTTTAGAAGCAAACTGTGTATTAAATTAACCATGTCTAAGGTTTCGGGTGGACACCCCAACCATAATTAGGGACCTGCGAGATAATATGTGATGAGAGTGAGTGCTGATCAGTCCTTAAATAAGGCTAGGGATTAGAATAATGTTTTAGAATAAATTACTATAAAAAAGTGATGATTGGTTAAAAAGTATAAAGTATACATATTAGTTTTTGGAATGGACCCCTATGTGACAGGAGTACATGACCAATTCATTTACCAATTCCTCTAAATATGGAAAAAAAGAAAAAAATTGGTATCATGATTTCAAATATTTAAAGAATAAATAAATATATATATATATATATATATATATAGAATTCATTAAATCCAAATTCAATTAAAAACTCTTAGTAATTATTTATATAGGTTTGAGTTAATTAATCATTATGTTGATATAAGTTTGTGGATATATGTTGTGTGTGAGTTTACTGATGTCCTTTGTTTGAACTAGTCTCACTACCCATCATCAAGGACTCAAGTAAAGCATGACAAATCATAAAAAAAAATATTGGGGTATTTATAAAGAAACAATCAACCAATGATAGTTAATATGATTGTTAAAACATATTTTTAGGAAATAAAATATTTGACCACAATTTGACACTTTCGAAGTGTGGTCTCATGGGATTCCTTCCCTCTATTGTTTTCTCCATCACCTCAACAACCTTTCCTCGCACATCCAATTTACAATGGAATTGGCATAGTGATATTCCCTTCCCCTTCTGGATGACCTTGTTTTTTGTCTCTTTGATGACCCCTTTTCTAATCCAGACTTATGCAGGAACACAATAAAATATATAAATACACAGAAACATAGAGATGCAACATAAATAACACTTCATTTCATTAATATCAAATAACTGAAATATGCTTACAGACAAAATGGAAATAAACTAGCTAGGGCGCTGGTAGCTTATCTCTAAGGAGAGATGTGGCGGCTACAAGCGTATGAATTGTGTTACAATGAGGCTCAATGGCCTTTTAATTATTAAACAACATAAGAAAACCCTAAAAAACCAAAACCATAACCCTGGGAGATGAAACGCCAAGGGTTTGTGGGCCCCATTGGGGTTAGTTGGGCAACCAACTTCCCAGTGTTGTAACTTGGTCATATTATCTCTGTTTGGCGCATACAATATATCATCAGAAATATCTCTCTGATTACCACAAGTTTTGATGCAGGCCCTGCCTACGGCTATGGGTCTGCTACACACCTCAAAAAAATGTCGTTTAGGGGGGTCAAAATTGCTCCAAAAAATCAAGACCTGACATACTAATAGAAATAGTAAATGCTACTATAAAAGGAGAAACTGATGAAACTGAGTGGACGTATGAGTGGAATAGGTGGTTGGCCACCAATATTCACCTAGATCATTCCTTCTCCCTTAGGAATCAATGGTCTCCATTACGTGCAGAGCCTCCTTGAGGTGAGGAAATTTCTTTTGAACCTGGTCCATGGTGAACCACTTGCCCTAGTGAAGGAGTTGGTTGGCTTTGAAAACTTAATGTAGTTGGATCCTCTATTGGCGGGTGTTCTTGATATTTTTGTCCATGATATGATAAGTTGTGGCTTGTTCCATGCAATCCAGGTTTAACTCTATTGGTGTGAGTTTTTCTGCCATGTTGAATGTGTCAAGTAGAGGTGGAGAGTAGGGTTGAAGGCGGTCCACATTAAACACTTGGTTCAGACCAAGGAATGGTTGAATACTGATCTTGAAATAATTTTCTCAAATCAGGTGCTTAGATTTATGCTAAAAAATTAAAGCTCTCAGAATGGCTTGAAACTTGAATGATGGTGTATTTCTTGTCGTTCTAAATCCGATGCAATTTGTTTCGCGTGAAATGGACTTCATATGTTCCCAGAAATGAGTTTTGTTTGCTTTGTTAAATAGGAAAAAAATGGTGATGGGGAGCCCAATCAGCAGTCCGTAATGCTGATGTGGCACACTGACTGGGCAGGGTCAATTTTGGTTAATTTTCCTCCATTGAATGTGTGACTGCCAAGTGGCATCATCTGGTTGGTTCAGAATTATGGTGATTTCGCAATTTCGTATTGGTGGAAGTTTGGGCCAATGAGGAGGAGGCACGTGGTTGAGCCTGGGGCCACCACATGTCCCCCTCATGGCGGAGAAAAATTTTTGGTTGAAGACTGAATGGAGGCATTAGGGTTCGACCTCGCAACCTCCTAAGCACAAAGTTGCACGTCATTTACCACTTCGCCTACGCATTAGATCTTAATATATATACATTACCAGATTGTTTTATGTTTTGTAAAGTCCACTGACGGGGGTAGAGGGGGCTAGCCTATAGTACACGTGACCAACACCTATGACCACTGCCGGTGTGCTAAACGCTTAACCCTAAGTGTGAAGATTAAAACTATTAATCCACAATTAATTAACTTCTAAACCTGCTTAATTAATATTAAATCAGATTAACCACAGAACACCGGTTTGAGTACTAATCACACTTAATTTGTGGTTAATGCAGGTTTAACACTAATCCAATATTAATTGGAAGTCCGATAAATTCTGCAGAAAGGGCTAAATTTAGCGCCAACTAGCCCAGATATTGGCAATTAGCTAAATTTAGGGGAGAAAATTGTGGACAAACTATTAGAGGTCATAAATTTTGGATTTTTCAACCAAATCAGGAGCAGAAAGAGGCTAGATGACCATTTTTGGGCATTTTGAACTCATTAGTGTAGGTTTTAGGAGCATAAACACATTTTAAACATATAATTTTGAAAATTTTAGCTTAATATAGAGGCCCAAGCCATGGAAGCTGGACCAAGGAGATGTAGCCCAGGAGGAGTGAACTCCTTCATCAAATACCTATGTTGATGTGTTGTATGGTGATGTACTGTACTTTTATTTTTTGTTTTTCAGTATTTCTTTTATGTTAAATTGTTCATAAAATTAACATGAAAAACACTCATGAGACTCAATAACTTGCAAGAGAACTTGAACCCTTGAGCACATGTAAGAAATTTGTTTTCAAAATCTGAAAGGGGAATTAGCACAGCATAACTAACATACCTCATTCAGATCATTTTTTATATCATATCTTTAGGTTTTTTGTGCAAGAAGGGATCTAATTATTTGCAAGTTTGTGTCATTCTTACAAGGTTAAAACTCAAAAGAGGAGAAGGGAAGTCGGTTGAAAGCCGTGCAGTTGGGTCAAGAGGAAGAAGGGCAAGGTCTCCAATGTCCTCAACACTAGAACATCCTCAATTTGAATTTGATTATTCAGTGAGCATGTATCATGAAGGAGAACCTACCATGACAAAAGATTAGAGAGCATTCATAAAGGCATTTTTTGATATGACTGAGATGGTAAAGGTCCTCTATGAGGAGAGGAAATTAAGGACGAAAGGAGAAAGTTTTAGGCCTATAAGAGGAGAGGGTTATTTATGAGGAGGATGCCGTGAAGATGGTGGGAAACCACCATCCACTCCACCATCATCCTGACCACCATCTACACATTCCTGCTCATCATATTCCACTACCACAACCTTTCCATCTGTTCATACACATACTTCAAAAGGAGCTGGTAAATCACACTTATACTAGATGTCAAATTTTAGCTACCAATGTATAATGGTGAAGTGAATGCAAAGAATCTAGGTAATAGTATTTGTTAATTGGAGGTTTATTGCAGAATTCATAACCTTCAAGAGGATGACATAAATATTCAATTGGCTTCCTTGGGAATGGAGGGTGCAACACTTGTATGGTGGGAGGAAAAGACACAAGATGAGATTAAAAAAAGTGGTAAGATCTTAATGTCTTGGTCTAATTTTATTGCTGTCGTTAAAAGGAAATTATACCCTTTAGCTTACATGAAAAAAACCATTATGAGTTGGAAAAACTTTAAATAATTGAAAGGTCAAAGTATGGAAGATTACTCTCATGAATTTAGGAGAAAAGCTCTTATTTTGGGTGTGAAATTATCTTCTCAAGAAACTTTGCTAAAGTATATTGGGGGTTTTCACAACTATCTTAGACATACTATTCTCATGTTCAATATCACAAACTTAGATGAGGTTTGTGTTCAAGCCACACATCTAGAAGCAAGAGGGAAACATAGTACATATGAGAAAAGTGATAGTTTCCTTGAGTGTTAAGGTAAAGGAAAGGGTAATTTTAATGGAAGAGGAAATAAAAATGGTCCTATTAAAATAGAGAAAGAGAAACTCACATGTAAAAATTGTTCAAAAAATTGCCATGATGAAGACCATTATTGGCACCTCCATCCAAAGTTGAAGCCAAAAAAACTTAAAACCAAAGAGAAGGAGAAAACAACAACAACCATTGAGCATGACTTAGGTTCAGATTCAGGAGATGAAACCAATATTACAACAATGGGTTTGAAAGGTAAGAACATTGAAATCACTAGTTCTTCAAGTTATTCTAATGTAACTCAAGATGAAGATACAAGAATTAAACTCTTTTTTATTAGAGTTGTTTCAAAGCATACTAAAATAGACACACTATGTGATAGTGGTTCTCAAGCTAGTTTGATTTCTAAAGACTTAGTTAAGAGGTTAAATCTTGAAACTATTACACATACAAGACCTTATCCTTCAGGCTAGATATGCAAGAATGAAAACTTGCAGGTAACAAGGAAGTGCATCCTAAGGTTCGCAATCAATTCAAAATTTCTTGACAAAGTTGAAGTTGATGTAGTTCCGCTTGATATTTCAAGTATTGTTTTGGGAAGTCCTCATCTTTATGATAGGAGGGAAATATTTCATTGCCATGAGAATAAGTACCACTTGTTCAAGAATGTAATTGAGTAAATAGTTAGACATAAGAAGAAGAGAATTTTGTCTCTTATACATGCAGGATAAATGAAGATAATAGTGAATGCAAGTCGAAATTTGGTATTGTTAATGTTCAAGAATAGTGATGTTTTGAATGAGAATTTCCAAAAAGATGCATCAAATGAATAAGATGATTTAATTGAAGTTTCTGTTTTTTGTAAAAAGATGTTTCAGGGCTCTAATATGTTTCCTTCAAAAAGAGGTAAACAAGATGTGAAAGATTTGCAGCAGTCCACATCAATGTTGAACAGTGATGGGAACAAGATGCCAGTGCAAGAGAGTGCAAATTTCAAAGAGAAATCGTCAAAAAAATTGACAAAGAAGGAAGAAATTCCACAAGTACTTGCTTTTTTTTTCAAAATGGTACATGGAAATGGAGAAAACACTTAGTCAAAAGTTGACCAAAGTACAAGGAAAAACAAACTAAAACTCTCCAAGTCGACAATGTTTGAGGTGAGACAGTTTTCAAGTTTCCTTTGATTAATGACTGAGGTGGAAACAATTTTGTTTCTTCAACTATAAATTTTTGTTCTGTAAATTATGGGAAATTGCAATATGGCGGTGTCTACAACAACAATACAAGGTCTTCAGAATCAAGGAAAAAGAGTAGTTTTAATGGAAAGCTCAAATTGTTGAAATTGGGAAAATTCTAGTGGATTAGGGCTGGAAAGGTGAGGGAACTATACCCTCATCCACATGATCAATAATGAAAGAGATTTTGGCATCCAAAAGGCTTCCAATGGGGAGGAATGATCAAGTGCTCAGATTTATGCTAAAATTTTAAAGTTCTTGGAATGGCTCGGAACCTAAACGACCATGTAGTGCTCATCGTTCTAAATCTGGCACAATTTTTTTCACACAAAATGGACTCTATATGCTCCCAAAAATGAGTTTTGTGCAGTTTTCTAAACAGGCAAAAAAATGATGACAGGGAGCCCAGACTGTTGATGTGGCATGCTGACTTGGCAGGGTCAATTTTGGTCAATTTTCCTCCATCGAATGTGTGACTACCAAGTGGTAGCATCTGGTTGGTTCGAAATTATGGTGATTTGGTAATTCTGTATTAGTGGAAGTTTGGACCAATGAGGAGGAAGCACGTGGCTAAGCCTGGGGTCGCCACATGTCCCTCTCATGGCGGAGAAAAATTTTTGGTTGAAGACGAGATAAAGGTGACGAGGTTCGACCCTACGACCTTCTAAGCACAAAGCATGCCATTTACCACTCTGCCTACGCATTAGATCTTAATATATATACGTTGTCACATTGTTTTATGTTTTTTAAAGTCTATCAACAGGGGAAGAAGGGGCTAGCCTCATGGGGCCAACCCCAAATATACGTGACCAACACCTATGACCACTGGTGGAGTGATAAGTGCTTAACCCTAAGTGTGAAGATTAAAACCATTAATCCATACTTAATTAACTCCTAAACTCGCTTAACTAATATTAAACCAAATTAACCACACAGTGTCGGTTTAAGCACTAATCACACTTAATTAATGGTTAATGCAGGTTTAACACTAATCAAATATTAATTGGAGATCTGATAAATCTGGTGGAGAAGGCTAAATTTGGCGCCAACTACCACAGATAGTGGCAGTTAGCTAAAAATTTAGGGGAGAAAATTGTGGACAAACAGTTAGAGGTCATAAATTTTGGAGTTTTTGACCAAATCAGGAGAAAAAAGAGGCTAGGTGACCTTTTTTTGGCATTCTGAACTCAATGGTACAGGTTTCAAGAGAAAAAAAAAATTTAAACACATAATTTTCAAATTTGAGCATAATATAGAGGCCCAAGCCATGGAAGTTGGACCAAAGAGATGTAGCCCAGGAGGGGTTAACTCCTTCATCAAATACCTATGTTGATGTGTTTTATGGTGATGTACAATACTTTTATTTTTTGTTGTTCAGTCTTTCTTTTATGTTACATTGTTCATAAAATTAACATGAAAATCACTCATGAGACTCAATAACTTGCAAGAGAACTTGAACCCTTGGACACATGTAAGACATTTGTTTTCAAAATATGAAAGGGGAATTCGCACAACATAACTAACATAACTAATTCAGATCAGTCCCCTACAACCTTGATGATGGTGTGTAGCCCATATCGGAGCACGTGAAGCATGCGGTGGGGTCGAGCAAGGTGCCTCTTCTACAAATGTAGCCACACTTTGTCACCCACCTAGAAGTTGTGTGGCACCCGAATTTAATCATGTCGCTTCTTGTACTTAGCATTGGATCTATCCAATATTTCATGAACCTATTAGCAGATGTGTTGAATGGGCTCAATGAAGTTGTTTTCCTTGTCAGCTTCAGACTAGACATGAGCCAACTCTTCCTGAGTAGTCGTAAATGGCATGGCTCTGTCATTGAGACATAGTGGTTAGAATCCCAAGCCCATCAGAAAGGGGCTGTGGCCGCTTGAGCTGTGGAGAGCCTGGTTATATTTGGTTTGTACATTGGGGAGGATATCATCCCATGTGCGTGGATGCTTTGAGTTGTACATGTGCAAAATGTGTACAATCATCTTGTTGTCGATCTCTTTTTTTCCATCAGTTTGGGAATGGAAAGCTGTGGAATTAGTGAGCTTGGTGTCCAACATCAAACGGAGGCTGGACCTAAATGTACTGAAGAAAATTTTTTCCCAATCTGAGAAGATATAATTTTGGGTCCCAAACTATACGCACACTCATTCAAAGAGGGGTTTAGTAGTGGCTTCCACTGTGATATTATTCTTACAGGCTGCAATAATGACCATTTCAAGAATCTGTCGATGACAATAAAAACACAGTCGTTTCCATGAAGTAGAGTATAGAAGCCTTGCTTTTTGATGGTCAGTTTCGCAATGGCACAGGAAAGGCAGGATCTGATGTACTTCTCGAAATCCTCTCAAAATACTCTCGAAGGCTCGACCAATATAGATACTTCTGTAGTACTCCAATTTTTCTCTCAACCCCGAAATTCCTAGCAACCCAACTGTAGTGCACTTCCCAAACCATCTTGGAATTCTTGCTTGAAAGAACATAAAGGTGTCCCAAGTGACATAACAATGCATCCTGGAGGTGAAAATTTGGAACTTACTTACCTTCAATGAGCGTCTTGTATGTGTGATCGAATTTTGGATCTATTTTATAGAAAAGCATCCAGTCAGAAGTCTCGTGCCCACAAGAGTTGTACATGGTGGTTAGCACCATGATCGATGGTCAGTTGAGGCAGTCTATAACATTATTGGTGCTACCATTTTTGTACTCGATGTTCATGAAATGAAACTGCTGCAGGTATGTGGACCACTTCTGATGGCGATCATTCTGCAACTTCCCTTATATCTGTATGAACTGCAGGGGTCAGTGGTCTATGTTGATGACCGTTTCCTTCCCCAAAATGTAATGCTTCCATTTTTGGTAAGCCTGCACAATGGAATAAATCTATTTTTCATAATTGGGATACTTCCAAACTGTGTCGAAAATTTTCTCACCGTGATATGACACTGGATACCCCTGTTGATTAAGAGATTCCCCAAAAGTAGAGTCAAAGGCATCTGTCTCAATCTCAAATGGTTGTTGCAAGTCTGATAATGTGAGCACTAGTGAAGAACATAGGTGATGTTTCAACTCTATGAATGCATTCTGTTGAGATTTAGACCAAAATAATTTTTCTTTAGCTCCTCCATTTGTGACTTTCCTTAAGGGCCAAGTGATATGAGAGAATCCCAACATGGACCTGCGGTAGAAATTGGTAAGACCCAAAAAGTTGCGGATCTCTGTTAGAGTGGTTGGGGATGACAAATAATGAATAAATTGGATCTTAGATGGATCCACATGCGCCCCCCCGCTCATCAATAATTTATCGCAGATACGGAACCTGGGTCATTCCAAAAGTGCACTTCTCCAAATTGGGACACATCTTATGTTGTCATAGTGTTTGGAGGACCTGTCGGATGTGGTGGATATGCTATTCCAAAGTTTGGCTGAAGATCAGGATGTCATCCAAGTACAACAACACAAATGAGTTGGTGAATGGCCACAATATGTCATCCATCGGCCTCATGAAGGCTGTGGGAGCATTCGTCAATCCGAACAACATGAACATCCATTCGAAAAGGCCCTCCTTAGATTTTAAGACAGTCTTCCACACATCGGAGGGTTCGATTAGTACATGATTATACCCAGACTTCGATTTGATCTTGCTGAAATATTTTTCCCCCTTGAGTTGGGCCAGAAGGTCATCAATTTGTGGGATCAGGTAGCTATTCCAGAAACTGATATTGTTCAACAACTAATAGACAATACACAATCTCCAAGTCCCATCCTTCTTCTGCACCAATACGATCAGGCTTCCACAAGGTGATGAACTTGGACGAATGTGAAATTTCTGTAGAAACTCCTGAATCTCCCTCTTGATTTCATCATTTTTTAGAACAAAGCATTGATAGATTGGTCCATTGGGAAACAGTGCACCTCGGGTTAGATCGATGGTGTGCTTGACATGATAGTGCAAAGGCACCCCTTCGGGTGAGGTGAAGATGTTCTCGTACTCGTCCACGACTTTATCTATATGTTTTTGTTGTGCCGAGGAGACCTGCCTGGAGGTCATGGTCAAAGTCTTGTTCTTTCCCTGAGGGTGGATCGTGAGGAAAAAAAAATTCCTGGTTTTTGAAATGAGCTTACTGCATTGTTTTGTAGTAATCAAAGATATGGCAGTAGGCGATGCTACCTCTGGTAACCTGTACAAATTATTTCCCAAAGTAAGAATAACAACACCAGGCCTAGACTCATACACATCATGTTGCTTCCACAAGTATTTTTTCCAAATAATACATCACAAAAATCAAGAGGAACAATGTCACATAATACCTCAACCATGAAGGGCTTGATGTTGTAGGGAAGCCAACACTGTTAGCTGATGCGGGGATCCTGTCCTTGGTAAATCCACCCAATGGTGTACGAATGAGGATGTGTTGTGGTCGGCAAGCCCAACCGCTTCACGACCTTTGCTGAAATGAGGTTCTTTTGGCTCCTGTTGTCGATAATGAACTGTAGTGAGGAACCCTTTACCCACATCTGGGAATGGAAGAGGCACTCCCCCTCCTTTGGATCTTCTGGTTCCTCCTTCTGGATCTTCCTGGTGTCAATGGTGGCATTAGGCTCTGCATCGATAATATTCTTCTCTTTTTCATTCCCCTACTTGGTTTCTTATTCAGAATCATATCATGCATCCGATTCAAACTCCTTCAACTCAACCACTAATGTCTGCTTGTAATGACACTCACTTGTGTTGTGAGTGGAGCTCTTATGGAAATCACACCACTTTCTTGTTTCCTTCTTTGGCTTCATGACGGTGTTCTTTTCTTATGGCTTTGGCGTGTTGTCCTGGGCCACCCTGCCTTAGCTTTTTCCTTTGTTCTAACGTTTGTGGGCTCCTTTCCCTTGCTTCTAATTCACAGATCCAAAGTTTCACTTCTTCTGTTTGAATTTCTACTCAATCTTGCCAGCATACTGGTGTGCTACACCAAGTGAGGAGATCTCGAGGAATTCCATTTCCTCCTGAATGTATGTGTGTAGACAACTGTGGTACTTTAGCACCAAATGTTTCTTTGAATCTTTGATACCCAAGTTGGTGCACGGGGCATGGAAAAAATTCGTCATCTCATGCACATCTTGATCCCTTTGTTGCCGTAACATAGTCCATTGTATGTACTTTCCCTCATAGCTCCCCATAGGATAATATTGTTCCTTAATGGCATCTCAGAATGAATCCCAAGTGGGTGTGGCCGAGAACAGAGAGGTTTCCCTCTCATCCTTTTACTCATAGTAGATTTCCCACCAGTCCTTGACATGGGGGACAACTTTGAGGAGTAAAAAAGTAATCTTTTATGGGTTGGAAAAGTCATGTACCGAGAAATATCCTTCTAATAGATTCAACCATCTATCTGTGAAATTTACATCTATTTGGACCTAAAATATGGGATTGTAAAAGTCTACTTGTACCTTAAAAGGAGTGGCGCCTCTAGAGTGGTTTCTGGATGCAGATGCACCACCAGTAGGCACCCGTTGAAGGATCTGGGAAAATTTATCCATCATCATGTTCCTTCGTTTCTCGAGGGCATCCTTGAGCAATATTTTGATAGGATCTCCTACTCCCTCACCTCTCTTTTCTTCCCCCATGGGCGATTGTCATGGTTTGTGAGGTTGATCTTGCAAAGGTTCAGCCAGATCGAGCCCTAACTCCTTATACCCTGACCTCGTTGGGGACATGCAAAGAAGGATTGAGAAAGAGAAGATTGCTCTAATACCACTGATCTGGACTTATGCAAGAACACAATAAAATACATAAATACACATAAACGCAAAGATGCAATAGAAATAACACTTCATTTCATTAAAATCAAATAACTGAAATATGCTTACAGATAGAATGGAAATAAACTAGCTAGGGCGTTGGTAGCGTATCTATGAGGAGAGATGTGGCGGTTACGGGCCTTTAAACTATGTTACAATGAGGCTTAAGGGCCTTTTTATTATTGAACAACATAGGAAAACCCTAAACAACCAAAACCATAACTCCATGAGATGAAAAACTAATATTTTGTGGGCCCCATTGGGGTTAGTTGGGCAGCCAACTTCCCGGGGTCGTAACTTGTTCATATTATCTCTGTTTGGCACGTATGATATATTATCATAAAACTCTCTCTGAGTACTACAAATTTTTTCGTAGGCCCTTCCTATGACTACAGACCTAGTGCAATCCTCAAAAAAACGTTGTTTAGGGGGATCAAAAATAATAAATGCTTCTATAAAAAAGGAAACTGATGAAACTGACTGGAGGTCTAGGTGGAATAGGTGGGTGGCCACCAATATCCACCTAGATCACTTTCCTTCCAAGTGTATCAAAATAAAACCCACACTGACCAATACCTCCATGCTAACTCTCATCATCGCCCTCCACGATATACAACCATCCCTAAAACCTTATTCAAATTTGTTAAAAATTTTGATCGTCAATTTCTAGCCTCCAAGAGAGCTCACCTAATCAAATCCCTCATTAAGTATGGTTACTATCCTCCCCAAATCAATAAAGTCTTTAAATATTCTTGGTCTCCTCACCACCCCAAATAACCTCTTCTCCCTCCCAGGGCTCCCTTTTATCTTCCTGGCATAAAAGGAATCATTGATATCATCTCTAAATTCTTAGCAAAAAAGACAATCAAAACTTTATTTAAACCCAACAAAACATTAAAAAATTATTCAGGTCTCCCAAGGATAGTCTTAATCCAATGTTTGGCCCTGGAGACTACCAAATTCCATGTTTCAGCTTTGACCAAACAAAAATCCTTGTCTCTGCTCCTTTCCATCCTATATGGCTCATCTGTGAAGCCATAGATATCAAGAAACACCCAAATAATTCCAATAGGGAAGATGGGTACAAGCTCAGTGACTTGTGGAAACCTTTTATCCACCACCTCAGTCACTAACCTTACCTTTCCCTTCCCTATTCACTTTTCCCTTTTCGGCTTCCTTTCCCCTTCTCCCACCCCCTCTTCCCCTTTTTTCCTCCTTATTTTATATTTTTGTTTGCTTAACCACCTTCGTGTTTCTTATTTTCTTTGTGTTTTTTCTTCTCCACCTTCCTTTCCTTTCCTTTTTCCTCTCCTTCCTCATTTTTATCCTTTCATTATTATCATGATTAATTTTTTATTTCTATCATTATTATCTTGATCATCAATTTAACCAATCCTAAATTTTGTTCTTTAAAATTAAAACATCAATTTATGCGATTCTAGATTTTCTTCTTTACAATTAAAACTAAATAAATAATTAAATATTAGTCACAAAATCAAATTTACATTATTGAGTGAATGTAGAGTCTATAGTCAAATTAGTTTTTTCACAATCTCAATTTCTTTCTATTTTGTTAAAATTATAGTCAAATTTTTTTAATACAAATTTAAATTTAATAAATAAATTTTAAAAAATAAATAATAGTAATAAATTTAATATTAATAAATTTATAAAACTTTATTAAATAATAAACATTTTCTTTTAATAAATAATAAATATTTTCTTTTAATAAATATATTAATTTAATTTAATCTATTTTAAATTTGGGTGAAAACCTTATTATTTATATTTTAATACTTATTTTAATAAATATATCTTTTTTTAATTAATTTAGTTTATTTTTGTCAAACCTTTGAAATTATGATTCAATTAAGAAATATATTAATTTAGTGTAATCTATTTTAAATCATGGTCAAAATTTTATTATTTATATTTTAATAATTTCTTTTAATTTATTTTAAATTGTGTTTAAAATCTTATTTTCTAGGCTCACTAGGTATAGAGTAGATTGTGATGGGGTGTATTATTAAGTCACTCCATGATGTGAAGGTCATCCGTTTGAAAATTGGTGGGTAAACATCTAACCATGTTAAGGGTTGGTGGGTTGGTGTAGGAGAGATGGAATGGATCTCTTGATGATCTAAGCCCTCGAGTAACTATTTTTGAAGCCACAAGTCAAGCCTAATCTAATCTCTAGAGAACTCAGACCATTTCACAAAAAAAATATAATTAAATTTTTTTTAATAAATATATATTTTTTTAATTTCTTTATTTTATATTAAATTGTGATCGAATCTTTTTAATTTATGATATTTATATATATATTTTAAATTGTGATCAAATCTTTTATTTCCTAAAAATATATTTTAAAGTTCATATTGCCATTAATATATACTGTTGATTTTTTCTTTATAAATACCTCAATACCTCAATATTATTTTTAGATCTATCATATTTTACTTTACTTGAATCCATATTGATAAGTAGTAAGAGCATTCAAAATATAAAACATTAATCCAAAAAATTAGAGAGATATCAAATCACAAACTATTTATATTCTTTCTCCAGTACTTCTACCCAATCACGAGAAGCACGATATCACAAATTTTTGGAATTTCTCTCTTTGATGTGCGTACTGACAAGTTTCTATTGATCCTAGATAAACAAAAATTAGTCTTAGGTAATGATGAACTTACCCAATTTTAGGTTTGATTATTAAGATTGTTAGTTTTATTTTTTTAATTAATAATTATATTTCTTTAATGAAAGTGTTTAATTATTAATAGATAATTTATGATTAAAAAAAAAAATTTAATAATATTTTGTTTTTCATTTTTAAATAAAAAAATTGGTAATTATGTTATTCAAATAATATTTTTATATATTATGATGAATTAGTAATTTATTAAAGTAGTTAGGGAAAGTCTAATAATCAAATTTGATATTATAGTATATTTAATGTAGGAAAAATAACTTATGATTTAGTAAATAGAAAAGTACTAATCTTACTAGAGTGAGATCTATCTCAAGGGTCATCTATTCTTCAAGTCTTATCACAATGGGTTAAACATGTTCATTGGAATTAAACTCAATGGATGAGAGAAAAATCATGCACCCAACCACTCAATTTACTCACACAAGACTAAATGGTTGTATCATAATTAACAACAAAATTAAGTTACACATAATGGATATTGGGGTGGTTATGATGGCCTCAAGAATGATAATGGGACCATAATCAACTAATATCCTCACATTTCAACTCGTTTATAAAGACCTAAAATAACATACATAGTTTATATCTACTCTCAAGAGTTCCCAATTCTTAATGCATTATATTATATAAAAAATACCAATGCATTATATTCTATGAAAAATACTTAAAATATTGATAATCTTATCAAAAATAAACAAACGAAACCAATGAAATCTACCACAAAGCTTAGCCTCTATGAGACCTAAGATGTTTTGCACTAAATATTTCTCTCTAATTTCCTTCAATATGTGGGATTACTATATCCTATTCTTTTTGTTCGTTTTGACTAGAAAATCAATGAGTAGAACCCTTAAATCACACATCTCTATGAAGATTCTCCACCAAATTCTTTATCCTATTTTCTACCTGTAGAATGAGAAGTTGCTTAAACTATAGCAAAATATTCATAACAATTGCAATTTGTGAGATACATTGATATTAATTTCATGAAATTTAAAAGTGAGAGAGAAAATGAATGTTTTGTTTATTTTAATCATTTCTTCATGTACCTTGAGAATCCTCTTAAGTTATTCCAAGTCATTGTCATCCATGATGTATAGACCAACTTTGGAGAGCTCAAGTGAAATTTAAATCTTAGCAATGTAATAATTCCATGGTCCTGAACTCTTTACCTCATTATAGATTTGAGTCATCAAAAGGTTCAGCGGCAAAGTCAATTGTTGTCTTTGTGGGTAAGTCCTCTAATCACCTAAATCTACAATCAAGTCAAGAATGGTCATCTTAAATCAAAATTTCTCAATAAAAACCAATACAAAACTCAAATAAACACCCTAAATACCCATACAATTAGCCTAGAAATGACAATGCATTTAACCAAAAAAAATAAAACTATATTTTGAAACTTGAGACTCATTAATTAAGTACCCAATACACCCTTCCCCAAATAGTAAAAAACAGTTCCACCCTAATAAAAACAAGAAATGATTATTATGCCAAAACCAACTATTTGAAAGAATCCAAACAACGAACAGGGTAAGCAAAGTGACAAGATGATCTGATGCAAGATCATCAACACCCAACAAATCAAATTTCGCCTAAGCCCAAAAGGGGTCATGTGAATTCCTAAGGGAATGGGAATTTCTCTCGAATTAACATTACGGACTTTGTTGTAACAACATGTGTCTTGATTAATGAAGAATCAAGTATTGTTGGGTAGTTAGTTTGTTTGGGTGAGTTGGCAATAATGCCAAGTAAGCCTTTGTAAGTTTAAACAAATATCAGGACATATGTCAAACCTGTCCTCTTCTATGATGTTTTCCAGTTCCAATCAGGCACTGGATATGTATGTATGTACCGGGATGGAGACAGATAGATGGGTAGAGTAGAACCCTTGGGGAGCAGGGAGAGACAGACCCTAAATGGTTCAAAGAGAGGGAGTTCTTTCCAGGGAGCCCATGTAAACATATGTAATTACACCCTATTCTTGTTAATAGAACACTTTTTTTATTGGTGTTTTGGGTATACATATCACGTGTGAGTTGGCTTCCATGATAGTCATTCGGATACTACGCATAGATGCTCTGAAATGTTGTGACTGTTTGAATAAAATCGAATGCACCTCAATCCCTTTAATATATGTATCGAGATAATGCTAGCAGAAGGTTGGATGTGCTATGACTTTGCAACATAATTAGTTGGAGAGAGGGTCAGTCACCGTCTTCATTCCAGGACAGTGTTGTCAGACCAGCACTGAGATAAGTGGATGGGCCACCTTGTCACGTATAAGAGCTGTCGTGTTGATTAAATTTATAAGGCCCTAAAGTGGCGACGCTTATACAAATCCAAATACAGTCCCTCTCTGTTGAAGGCTTAGAGTTCAAATTGATCTCAAGAAAGTTTCAGTTGGGTTTTCTATGGATGTGTTGACCATTCATCTCGGTCATTCCCTATATCGAGGCGTATCAGAGACAGGAGCAGAATGAGGGGAGGTATAGTTAGGGGCAAGGACGAAGACGAGGGGAATGTCTTTTGAATAGCTGTGCAGGATATTGCTATCTGTATTCCAAAAGTTGGTCCAAATTCACGAATCCATTAATACAAGGGCCAAGTTAAACATTAGATGATATTCAACTCGATGGAGAGCCAATATTCAGTTCCAATGGTTAAAGCCTTGATCGAGTTCTAGAGAAGAAGTATTGCAACTGCAGACTCAGACTGAATTCGAGGTTACAGTTGAGTCTGTTAATAGATGGAATACCAATTGTGCAATGGGTAGAACAGGTTCGACTTATTGGTGACTCGATGCATGAGGGGTGTTCAGGCACGAATTTAGTCGGGACAAAGTAGAGTCAGGCTCGCGAACAAGTTGGCATGTGGAGCGGGACCCTGACCCTCGAACAAGTCGAGCATTGAATGACAGCCTAACCCCAACCGAACACAGGGTGGATCTGCAACCAAGCGGGAGCGATGGCATGCCAAACTTGAGATTTAACGATTTTTTTGGGGAGGTACTGGTTCTGGACCACCGAATGGGGATTTTACTATGGGTTTTAACTCAGAATAAACCAGACCTGTCGAACAAGCTTGGCATGGTTTCCTGTGATTAATAAATCCCCGAGTTGATTCACCAACGCAGTGTCAGGGATACAGAGGGGACTATTTGTTGCTTATTGTTGCATCATTGAGAAGCGATTAGAAAAGATAGAGAATTACAGATAGTAGAGGTAGTCAAGAAGATTGCTTGTGGGAGAAGGAGCGAGCCAGAGAACCAGAGATGTGTAGCCAACAAAAGAAAAAAAAAAAACAGAGGACCAGATAATTTGAATATAAGGTAATCACTGCTGTATTTATTTTGACTCAATAATTAACAATTGGTTATTTTGAGCCTTTGTCTACGGATGCCACAGAATAGTATGGATGGAAGTTTTTGTGCTGGAATCCAGTGGTTTTTTTTTCAAAAAATCAGAATGCTAGAGCCTTTGAATGATTTTTTTATGGTGGAAATGGATTCAGCACCAACAAGAACCCCTGGGCACCAAAAATCCTTAAGTTTGACAGCTGTAACCTAGATTTTCAAACATTTATGCCAAATTTTCTCATAATCTTGCTGGAATTTCCATTATTTTCGGGGCTAATTTGTGAGTTTTTCTAGACAACTCTTTTTGAGCAAGATTGGAGAATTGGGACAAAGGAATTTGAGGAGATTCTCAACCAATGTAGAGTTGGAGAAATTATAATCCAAGCATATTGAATTGATGTTGGAAGAATATATGGCGATCCCAGCTAAGAATGAACTAGTGGTGTTATCGAATGATCAAATAGCTCAGGGTTGAAGAAACCTGAGAGGTAGTCTGGTCTTTAAATTCTTTAGATTTGATAAGTGTAGGTAGTTGCAGGAGAAGAAAAGAGAATTGTGGCAAAGAACCTTGCAGCAAACAGACTACATAAAGAGAGACATTCCAACTGAGGTTGGAAATGAGAGGAGGACAAAGAGAGTCCCCAAGGGGAAGAAAATGAGAGAAGTTCTCAAGAGAAGTGAGCAATAGTTGCAACATCCCAGAGAGCAAAAGAGGCTTAAGAGGTTCTAGGGAAGGGAACCAAAGGAATACCAATAGCCCAGTTCGAGGAGAAGCGCATGTAGTATTGGGTAGTAAGCAATGGAAAAGACTTGTTACAGAGGCTTGACTGCAGCTCACAATGAGCAAGAGGGAGGGCACAAGAGGAAGGAGAGGATGACTACTAAGAGTACTCACCACTAAAGTTCAAGTGCAAGACCCAATAGAAGAAAACAAGATGCCAAACCAAATGGCATGGAGAGGAGGGTGAGTCAAGAGAGGGAAAGGAGAAATGGTCGATTTAAAGAAAACATTTAACATAATATTACAACTACTACAAGAGAGGGAAGGAGACTAGAAAGACGATTGGATGTTGATTAAAAAGAAGGTGAAATGGCCTCTATTGCAAAAGAGACTGAAGCATATTTTGAATGCTTCACTAAGGAAGAGAGAACTCAAATTTATTGAGTATGAAGGATAAAATGTTCACTTCCATGGACTAGAACAAGGATCCATCGTTGCTGGAGATGATGAAAATGAGGAGAAAAGTGTGACAGAAAGTCTCATGGATTTTGCAGAAATTCCATAATATATAATGATGCAAAAGCATCAACGAGGCTCAACAACCTCACATTTTTAAAAATAATAATTTTTGTTCATGTGCAGATCATGAAGGTGGACAATTATTGCAAATTGTCTTGAGGGAAGAGGAGAATGCAAAATTGTCTCTAACAAAGAAAACAATAGGGTTTCAGAGGAAATACCTTTTCAAAAGGATGATGTAGATGTAGGGCGATGTCTAAGAATAATGCTCGTGGAGCATGATAAAGATACTGGGTCACTAAATGAATGACAAATGAAACTTGAGAGAGATAGAAGAATCACGGTTAATGATGGGGAAAGTTCATATATACACAGAAAAAGGAGGGTGCCCATAACATGCAAGAGCACTAAATAAATATTTGATCGTCAAACGAATTTTGTTCTTGCAGGATATGATGAACATGATGTTGTGATTAATGGAGATGAAATTAAAGGACAACAATAAGAAGAAATGATCAAATATCAAGAGGAAGAGGAAAGGCTCTTAGAGGAGTGGATGGCAGGGAACGAACCTTGGAAATAGTCTACAAATCTAGTTTTAGATCATTTGGATGAAGAACTAAGTTTCATGGAAGAAAATGTACTAGATTTAAGTGCACACATACGGTGTGCATATTTGGAATTGGAAGGAGACATGGCTGAGGAATGTGACTCAACAAGCATTAGACAGAGACATTGCAACCCTAAAGAAAAAAGGAAGATTGTTCATGTCAACTTGGATACCTAAAAACAATGAAGAAATCGCTATATTTTTATGTTTGATAAGTTGTGTATGGATGTGGGTTTCAAGAATGATGGAGGTGGATAGCCATCTAAAACTTTCAAAATGATAAAATAAAGTGAAGAAATACCTCCTCACAACATTAAAGGAGGATTGAAATTGAGAGTTTTTGAAATAAGAGATGAGACAAAAGATGGCCAAATGGAAATCCACATGCAGTTGGTTGATGGAATAGATGGTAAGTAGTTTCTTGCTAATGTGGAAGGTAAAAAAAAATCAGCTCATAAATATAGCTAATAGAAATATCAAGAGAAACACGTGAATATAGTGATCACATAATTTGGGGAAGAACTATTAAAATACTTGTTGATCAATGCCAAGTATTATGTAGAGGAATACATAACAACTAAAAACATAAAACATTTCAGGATGTTGTAGCACTGTAGATGAAGAAAGTGGATGAGAAGGCAAGAAATTGTCTTGTGAAGATGAAAGTCTGCTACAACTAGAAGATATAGACCAACGGCTTGTTTTGAAAACCCATGAGGAGTTACAACAAATAGTAAAAGAAACAAAAAAATATTTCAATCTAGGACAAGGTTGGAAGATGAAATTGATAAGATGTAGATGTTGATGCAAAGGGTGTTATATGAGAAGATGCAAGAAGGTTAGAAGGAAGGCCAACAACAAGGTACAACTAATTGTGTAATATTGCCTCAGCAAAGCATGTGTGGTATTGTAGAATCAATTTTGGGATCTTAGGTGACTCAGGTTAGCCATATAACAACAACACAACCAAGAAAGTGAACAATAAGAGAAAAAATTATGGGACCATAAGGAAGAATCAAATTAGAGGTTCATGACCAAGAGGTCATCAAAAGTTTAAACCTAGGGAGTATGATGCAGGAGCATCAACACCTACCTAGGAAATCAATTTTTGTCTAGACCCAAAAGGGGTCATGTAAATTACTAGGGCAAAGGGAATTTCCCTCGAATTTGTAATTTGTATGAATTAACATTAGATACTTTGATGTAACATGTGTCTCGATTCTTGAATAATTAAACATCGTTGGATAGTTAGTTTGCTTGGGTGAGTTGGAAATAAGGCCAAGTGGGCCTGTGTAAATTTAACCAAGTGTCTGGATAGATGTTAAGCCTATTCTTCTCTTTTGTGATAGTTTTCTTATCCAATAAGGTACCAAATATATATGTATGTAGAGGGATGGAGACAAATAGAGTCGAGGTGAGCCCTTAGGTAGTAGGGTGAGACATACACCAAATGTCTTAGACCTAAAATGTTTGAGAGAGAGAGAGATAGATCTGGCTAGGAAGCCACGTAAACTTCGATAATTACACCTTGTTCTAGCTAATAAAATAAGTTTTGACCAGTGTCATGTATACATTGTTTGTCTCGAGAGCACATTAAACTCTTAAACAAGAAATAAAATATACCAAAAAACTGAATGGGAAACTGAATCAATCACACAAGTAAATACAAGATAATTTACGTGGTAAAACCTTGACAATGTGTCAAGGAAACCTCAATGAGGCAAGGGATTGGAAAATTCTATTAATCAAGAATGATTATCCATAGTTAAAAGCCTCACAGACCATCCCAATTAATATGGGATACTTCTTTACATTACTCCTTCTCGTTGTACAATTGACTGACCGGTAATAACTAAGTTTTCCCATAATTACATTTAATACTTAATTTGTTGTCACATTTCAACGCACTCCACCTTGAAAAAAAAAATTCCTAATCCCTTTCGCATGCCCTTTCATCATCTTTTCTGCAAGCCAAGAGAAGCCAAAAACCATCTCAACTTCTCTACTGTAACTGGCTTCACAAATATGTCTACATGATTCTCTTGTGTATGGACCTTCTTGAGAGCTACTTTGCCGCCATTGATCACATGTGTCACAAAGTAATACCTTACATCAATGTGCTTGGTCTTGCTGTGATAAGATGGATTTGTAGCCAAATGAATAGCACTCTGACTATCGTAGAACACATTCACTTTCTCTTGTGTTCTTCCAATCTCATGAAGAAACATTTTAAACAGATTTCCTCTTTACAGGCATCTGAAGAAGCTAATACTCTGCTTGAGTAGTGGACAAATAAATTGTCTCTTGAAGCTTTGACATCCAACTAATTACTCCACCTACAAGAGTAAAAAGATAACTTGTAGTAGACCTCCTTTTTTCCAAATCACCTGCATAATCAGCATCCAAATATCAGTAGACAAATCCTTCGAAACCATTAAAGATGATGCAATAGTCGCATGTGCCTCTCAAATACCGAAGAACCCATTTCACTACTCCCCAATGTTCTTCCCCTGGATTTTCCATGAACCTGCTCACAACTCCAACTGCATGTGAAATGTCAGGTCTTGTAGATACCATTGCATACATTATATTTCCTACCGCATTTGCATATGGTACATGAGACATATAATTCTTTTCTTCATAAGTTCTAGGACTCAAAACCGAAGAAATATTAAAATGGGAAGCTAATGGAACAATAACAGGTTTCACATTGTTCATACTGAAATTTTCAAGTAATTTCTATAGATACTTCTGTTGTGATAACCAATTCTTACCATTCTTCTTGTCTTTGTGTATCTCCATGCCTAAGATATGTTTTTTGGCTCTAAGATCCTTCATATCAAAAGTCCTAGAGAGATGAGCCTTTAAACTGTTGATTTCCCCCATGCTTTTTCCTGCAATAAGCATATCGCCAACATAAAAACCAAGATAATGAATGTGCCATTGAAACTTTTAAAGTATACACAATGATCATAGTCACTTCTAATAAAATTATGGCTCACAATGAAGGAGTCAAACGTCTTGTACCATTTCCTGGGTGACTACCTCACGCCATACAATGATTTCCTAAGCTTGAAAACTAATCTTTTGATGCGATCTTGTACAAAATTTTTTGGTTGTTCCATATATATCTCTTCATCCAAATCACCATGAAGAAATGTTGTTTTAACATCTAGTTGTTATAACTCAAGGTCAAGTAACACAGTACGAATAGAAACAAGATTTAAAACTAGCGAAAAAATCTCATGAAAATCAATAACTTCAACCTGAGAATACCCTTATACCTTTCGATACTTCCATCAACTTTTCGTTTCAATTTGAAGACACATTTTCATCCAACAACACTTCTCCCTTCAGGAAGTTCTACAAGATCCCATGTATTATTCTTGGCTAAGGAATCCATTTCTTCTTCCATAGCCTTTTTCCATTTTTCGTTGTCTTCATCATCCACTGCATCTTGGTAACAATAAATTTCACCATCTTCAGTAAGCAATGCAAAAGATGAAGCAGAATCTTCATACCTTTTGGGTGTTCTTATTTCCCTTGTAGACCTTCTTAGAGTAACTAGTTGTTGAACCGGTTCTCGAACTTCTAAAATTTCCTTTGCTTCTTATTCTTCACCTTCTTCTTCAGAAGTCTCTCCTTCCTTTCGAATTTATGGAAAAAGTTTAGTCTCCAACTGAATTTGTTGACTCGGAAATACCTATTCTTGTTCAACTTTTTCAACATCTGATTTTAGAATAGAAGATTCATCAAATGTTACATCTCTACTAATGCCTATCTTCCATGAAGAAGGATCCCACAAACTGTATCCTTTCAGTGAATAATCATACCCAACAAAGACATAACATTTCAATTTTGGATCTAAATTTGAGAGTTTATCCCTAGGAATAAGAGCATAGGTATCACAACAAAAAATATTTAAATGTGAATAATCACAAGATTGACCTGACCAAACTTATTCAGGAAATTTTCAATTTATCAGAATAGAAGGTGATCTATTAACTAAATAACAAGCAGTAGATATTTATTCTTCCCACAACTCCTTTGGCAGGTTAGCATTGTTGATCATGCTTCTAGCTCTTTCCATAAGGGTATGATTCATATGTTCAACAAAGAAATTTTTCTGAGTGTAAAAAAAAGTTTTATGTCTAATAATCCCTTCATCCTTACAGTATTGGTCAAATTATAAAGAAGTAAATTCACCACCATTGTTAGTTCTTAAATATTTAGTTGATTTGAGTGTTTTCTTTTCTACCATAGCTTTAAATTGTTTAAAAACATTAAATGCATCAACTTTCTTTTTTGAAATATAGACCCAAACTTTGAAATCATCAATAAATGTGAAGAAATATAATGCACCTCCATAAGACAGAATAGGAGATGATCCCCAAAGATCAGAATGGATATAGTTCAAAATTTCCTTACTATTATGACTTCCAGTTTTAAATCTATGTTTACATTGTTTTCCATACACACAATGTTTACAAAATTCAAACTTCAAGGATTTAAAATTAAGAAGTAACTTGCGGTTCATCAGTGCCTGAAGACCTTTCTCACTCATGTGACCTAGCCATTGATGCCATAGGCGAGTGCATTCTTATGCTTTTTCTGATGTAATCATTGCCTCACTAACCTGAGTACTTCCTTTGAGTCTATAAATATTTTTTACATTCTCTGCCTTCATAACAATGAGGGCACCTTTTGAGACTTTTAGGACTCCATTGTAACCTGTAAACTTATAACCATCCGAGTCCAATACTCTGAAAGAAATCAATTTTTTTCTCAATTCGAGTACATTCCTAATATCAATTAATATTCTAATTGTATCATCATACATTTTAATTTTGACATATCTCATCCCAACAGTCTGACAAGATACATTATTTCCCATAAACACAAAACTACCATTTACGGCTTAATATGAAGTAAACCAATTTCCATGCGGACTCATGTGATGAGAAGCATGAGAGTCTAATAGCCAATTTTCAACACTCTGAGAGACATTACAAACAGTTAAAGCTTCTTATACTATTCCTACTTCAGTAGATAAAACTTCATCAACCATACCTGAATCAACCTCATTTGCTTCCTTCCTTTGGTTTTCAGACTCCTTCCATTTCCAACAGTGTTTCTTGAGGTGTCCAATTTTATTGCAGTAACATCATTTGGCTTTACACTTATTTCCCTTTGATTTTGATATGGAAGAACCCCTTTCTTTCTCCCCTCTTTCATTTGACTGACCTCTGGCTACCATAGCTTCTGGTGAAAATGTTTCAATAATGAATGTCCTTCATACTTCTTCAGATAACATAGCTCCCACAACTGATTCACATTTCAAAAAATTAGCAGTGTTCAAACTGATTGAAGTTACGAAGACGTCCCATAACTCAGGCAGAGAACACAACAAGGTTATAGCTTTGTCTTCTTCCTGAATTTTAACTTTCATATCTGACAATTGGAAAATAAGTGTATTAAAAAAGTTTAAATTTCCTGCAACTTTTGTAACTTACTTCATCCGAAGACTGTATAATTGTCTTTTAAAATAAATTTTGTTGGTCAATGATTTGCTCATATATAAAGTTTCTAGTTTTTCCCACAAACCTGCAGTTGTACTCTCTTCAATGATGTTGAAGAGAACTTCATCTGCCATACATAACCTGATGGTACTGAGAGCTCAAGCATCCAAGTCCTCCCAGTTTTAATTTGTCATTCTTGCAGGTTTTTTCTTCACCTCGTCTAATGCTTTGTGCAACCCTTATTGCAACAGCAAGTCCCTAACTTTCAGTTTCCACAATGTGAATTTTTTCTTCTCGGTGAACTTCTCCACCTCGAATTTTGCATTAGTCATTTAGGCCATTTCTTCCTACAAATCTTGTTTCTAGGATTCCTTTAAAAAAAATTACAAGTTTCCCTGGGATTTCTCTTTATGTTTAGAATCAAATTCTTTTAAAACAAATTCTTAAAAAATTTCTAATATTGTTCAAACAAAAACAAATTCCATAATTTCCTTCAAACCCTATTCCACTTTCCAGAATTTCCACCAGAAAATTACTCGAGAAAACATCTTTAAAGAAAAGAAAAAAATTGTAATCCTCTTCAATTCTTTAAACCGTCTTCAAAAAACAATTCTTTTCTTTTTTTAAAAAACTGTAAATTTCTTTATAAATTGTACCTGAATTTGCTATGACGAATTTCTTCAATTCTTTAAACCCGAACTTGTTGTGACGGCTCCAGACTTTGGCAAGTCGTTCAGTTATTTAATGACAGCTCCAGACTTTGGCAATTCGTTCAATTATTTAAGGACGACTCCAGACATTGGCAAGTCGTTGTTTGAACTCAGCTCTGCACTAACGACTTTCGATATCCAGACACTTTTCTATCTCCAGTGATAACTAATAGTCACGATAACAGTAGATTCGACATCTTTCTCCTTCGCTCCAGCATACCTCTGTAGACTTGGATGTCAACCTCTCTGCCGAGGTTGAGGGCCTCACCAACGCTCGACTTTCTATCTCTGGTGTTGAATGTTCTTGACAGTGGTGGCGAATTAAAGATGTCTTACTCAACTTCCTCTTTGTGACAGTCATTCCCACTAGAAGCAACACTTCACTAACTCAGCTTCCTCTTCGTGAAAATCGCTCCCATTGGCAGCAACACTTCACGATGGCGGCAGGGTCTTCACTCAGTGTTGCCTTCACCCTCCAGATAGGGAGAAAAAACCACCTTCAATGACAACATTTAACTGTAAATCTCCTGAGAGAATGCAGTTCCCCGTGCGTCGAGTGCACATGCAGTTTACTTGCACTTTCAAAAAAAAATATTAAACTTCAAGCGGAGTTCGGAGTTCTTCCTTTCTGGCAGATGCAAATTTTAGTTCTCCCGACTCGTCTTACTTTGTGATACCACTTGTTGGTCTCAAGAGCACATTAATCTCTTAAGCAAGAAAGAAAATGTACCAAAACACTGAATGAGAAACTGAATAAATCACACAGGTAAATATAAGATAATTTATGTGGTAAAACTTTGACAATGTGTCAGGGAAAGTCCCTCTACGACGTAAGAGATTGGAAACTTCTATTAATCAAAAATGAATCTCCATAGTTACAAGCTTCTAGGGCCATCCCAATTAATATGAAATACTTTGTTACATAACTCCTCATTATACAACTACTCACCAGTAATAACTAAATTTTCCCATAATTACATTTATTGTCACATTTCTAACATATATATCACGTGTGAGTTGGATAGTCGTTTGGATGCTCTATAACGTTGGGCCTGTGTGAATAAAATCCTATGCACCTCAATCCATTTAATATATGTTTCGATATAATGTTAGCAAAATTTTGGATGGTATGTGACCTTGCGATGTCATTAGTGAGAGAGAGGGTCAATCACCATCTTCATTCTAGCATAGTGTTGTCAGACGAACACCGAGACAAGTGAATAGGCCACCTTTTCAACACATAAAAGCTATCATGTTGATTAAATCTATAACACCCTGAAGTGGCAACGCTTGAACGCTGAGATATCAATTTGATATTATGAAGGTTTTATTCGGCTTTTCTATGGATGTGTTGACCATTCATCTGGGCCATTCCCTATATCTTATTATCTTATTGGCCAATTATGATCTTATTATCTTATTTGCCAATGAATCAATTTGATTATCGTAGTCCCTTAACACTTGGTAGAAAAAGGTAGAAAAAGGTTATTTCGTTTCTTGAGACTTCATGGTGAGCTCAAGTTAAAACTTGCTAGGATGTGATCTATAAAGGTCATATGGATTCTTAAAGCTTCATGTTAAAGGTCATATGGATTCTTAAAGCTTCATGTTAAGCTTAGATTAGAATAAAGGTAATTTTATATGTACTTGTTATTTTGTTTAATATTTTTGAGGGTTTTTTATTTTTTAATTTCTTATTTTAGGGTTTGGTATATAATGAATAGTAATTTAATTTTAAGGTCGAATACAGTGTGTTAATATATGATATTTTTTTGTTTGTGGAATAAGGGGATAGTCACAACTAAGTCATACACCATATTGGTGTATGAGACCCCTTTCTTTGTGGTACAGTGGATCCTCTTGTTTGTGATGTAATTTCTAAAGTCTACGAAAACATACATATTTAACCCTCTCTATATTTATGCCTATAACCTTTTAAGGAGGAAAAAAATGCTTTTAACCATTAGGTCACTCAACTTTTAGTATTGGCTTTCGTGTGTGTGCATATATAAAAATTATTGACACAATCTAACTCTTCGAAGTTTTGTTTTTAAGCCAAAATCCAACAATAATATTTTTGGGAAAATAATTGTTTATTATTGTTTAAATGAATTTCTTAATACATAACTAGATTCAACTCCATGAAAAACTCATGAGGTCATGCAAATTTCATAACCCAAATCTATGCAACTTTTGCATATTTTACAACTTGAAGGTTGTAATTCCAATGGATCCCTACTATTTTATTTCTTTATTTTTTTTGGTGACTAACTACTATTTTATTTCTTTATTTTTTTTGGTGACTAAGTTGAGCCTAGGTTGGGGTCAACTTGTTTATAAGATGGAGGAAGAATGGTCATGCCATAATAGGATGCTTGTCACCAGAATTGTGTGAAGTTTAATCGAATGCCTTTTGGGATGGTTTTAATTCCCCAAAAGTAGTTTCCATCCTCAATCCTTGTTTGATTGGACAAAATTGACAAAAAAAGATGTCAAAAAAAGGCCAAAAATTAAAAGATCTATAACTTTAGTATTTAGAAAATAAACTACATATTATTTAAAAAATTGATTAATATAATTTCTATCAATCCAATCCATAATTAAGAAAGAAAAGAGAAGAAATGAATCCATCATCACGCATTTCACAACACACCTTAACAAGCCATTCCTATAAGCAGTTATTCCCAAAGCCAGCAAGAAAGTAGGCCCAGTAGGGACTCACCGATTCATATGGGTGAGAAAAGATTTTGTATTAGCTAGATTGATGTAAATTATTGTTATATGGATAGTTTTATTGACTTGATTTTATTTACTGGTTTTCTTTCTAGTCGGGATTGCCGAGATGACTGGATTGGTCACAGTCCGGTCTTTCGGTGATACCTTTCCCATCACTGGGTTCAACCTTGCCGCATGTGACAGCTCGTCCCATCAACCTGTACGGATGGGAGAGGGAACCTTCAGGCCCGGGAATGACAGATCTGAACTCACTGCTCTATCCTCGGTGTACTTGCCTGAGAAATCTAAATTATATTTTATAAAAGTGTAAAAATACACTAAAAATGTCTATTTATATTTATATTTTTTTACTTTTTAATATATTTCTCATTATTTTGATAATAATAAAAATAATAATTTTTGAAATTTGGCTTGTGTGATCCAGAATTTTCGGTGATAATCACATATGATCATGTATTGTGGACGTGTTTGGAAGTGGTTCATCATCAGGACAAGATGAGAAAAAAGATCAAGGAGACATGTTTAAAAAAATGGAGAGATGATCAAACTAGTGGTTAAAGAAACAACTAATTTGACTCAGAGAGGGAAAATATATAAATGAAATAATTTATTAAATCATTTTATTATTTTATTATATTTAATTCAGTTTAATTAGTTAATAATTATAATATATTTTATTATTATATTTTAGATATAATTAAGGTTTCAATAAATTATTATTAATTATTATATAAATACTATTTTTAATCATTAAAAAAAACACTATTGGTCAAAGCTCATTAAGAATAATAATAATCTACAATTAGAAGGGAATATATATAAATAAAAAAGAAATTATCCAATAATGATTTTATATGATATTAAATTCTTTTATTATTATATCCAATTAAATTAGGTTTATTAGTTTACATATATAATATGTTTTATTATTATGTTTTTATTTTATTTAAAACATAATCATTAAAATGATAATAATGAGAAATTAGGCTTAATGTATTAATTCTTAGTATTATATAATATAAGCATATTTTTATTAATTTAATTTAATATTATTAAGTTTCAAGGATATATATATATATATATATATATATATATATATATATATATATATATATATATATATATATATATATATATATATATATATATATTCCTTATTATTTTATTTCTTTCTTTTATCATAAATCATATATATATATATATATATATATATATATATATATATATATATATGATTGAAGGGATAAAATAAGGAGTAAAAATAAATAGGGAATAATAAAAAGGGAAAAAAAAAGATAGGAGAGGCCCTAAAGCCAAACAACAACTAAGGATGAAGGGTCGGTATCCAACATCTACTAACACTCCATCTATCATCTCTATTAACGTTAACAACCATTTTCTGGATTTCTAAGGCTTACCTTAATTTACTCTCATGAAAATGGTCAATTTTAGCAATAACCCTAGCTTCTTTGATGCAAATGTGATGCTTTGTATTTTCAACTTGCTCTGCTAAGGCAGAGGAGCGTGACCTACCATGCTTAAGGTTTGTCACTGTGTGAATGGTCACATTTTTGGATATTGTTAGTGTGTGAATGGGCACTCCACCCATCCTAAGGACAATGAAACAAAATGATTAATTTATAACAATAATAATACAAAATGATTAATTCATAACAATAATAATTTAATTTCAATGTAAATTATTAAGTGGTATATTAATCTTATTTAGCTAGGCAAGTATGACTCCACATAAAGTGAATGTTTAGCAATGCTACTTAAATTAATTTTTTTAACTAATAGGGTTAGTTGTTGTTATTATCTAGATTGAATTTGAAGAGATTATATTGGAATACATGTATAATGACTTTTTAGTTGGAATTCAATATCATTTTGATTGAGATTGTGATTTTTCATTATTTAATTTTTTTTTTTTTTGAATATTTACATAAATTCAATATTGTGAAAAACCTTTAAATTGAGTAAATTACATAGCATAAAATTACAATTTGAAGTCATTTTCGTAGGAGACTAAGTGGTTGGAACAATGGCATGTTATTCCCTCCAATTCTAGCTAAAAAACTATTTCTCTATATTAATTAGAGTAGGCTCTCCTCCACTTTCAAATACCATGAAAAATATCTTTAGGAGTTGTCTTTAATGCGACCACATTCAAATACTATGGAAAATATATTTAGGAGTTGTCTTTAATGTGACTTTTTGGAGTTTCTCGTGGATTTTCTGGCGGGAATCCGGGGAGGTGAAATCTTGATTTGTGTTATCTAAAATGTTCTTTGAATGTATATATCTATTCAACACCCGGAAAAACCCTTAGGGCACTTCTATTGTACAGAGTTTACCCGTCAAACTTACGATTTCAATGAATTCCTGCCATATTTTAGACATTACCGGTCAAACTTATGATTTCAATAAATTCTTGCCATATTTTAGACAAATTAAATCAGAAAATTAAATTAGAAAACTTTTCAAAAAATCACATTAAAACAACTCAAATATATTTAACCCTTATCATAAAATTCAAAAGAATAAATAACTTAAAAATATATACTATAATTCTAACCATTTCTTATCAAATTTCAAATAAAAATGAATCCTAAAATATCAAAAATCCCTACCAATTTCAAATAAAATAAAACAAAACTATGAAAAAAGTCAAAACCTACATTTTTTTTTAAATCATCCCGCTTTTAATAAATGCTAATATGAATAAATATATTTCTATCAAAAATCCCTACCAATTTCAAATAAAATAAAACAAAACTATGAAAAAAAGTCAAACCTACTTAAACTCCATTTTTTTAAAATCATCCCGCTTTTAATAAATGCTAATATGAATAAATATATTTCTTTTGAGTTTTTATTTCCTCAAATTGGCTATGCTAAAGACCCCATACATGAACTCTCATCCAAACAAACCATCAACTTTGAAGAAAGAGAGATCATCCCGCTTTTAATAAATACCCATATAAATAATATATTTCTTTTGAATTTTTATTTCCTCCTATTGGCTATGCTAAAGACCCAATAAATGAACTCTCATCCAAAAAAACCATCAACTTTGAAGGAAGAGAGATCATCCCGCTTTTAATAAATGCTAATATGAATAAATATATTTCTTTTGAGTTTTTATTTCCTCAAATTGGCTAGCTAAATACCCAATAAATGAACTCTCATCCAAACAAACCATCAACTTTGAAGGGAGAGAGAAATTTTTTAGGGCGTTTTTGGCCACTCCAATTCCACGAAGGCCAAGTTTCTTCATAAATGTTTGCTTTGAATTGATTAACTTGTCCATTCATCACTGTTCGGACCGACATTTTCCACCAATGATAGCCGTTTACAACGAACTATTGGACATGTGGGTCGATACTTGTTTACAAGTGATTTAAACCGATAACTTTATTATTCTCGGGGCAAGCAAATTAGAAATCGGTCATTATTGAGTATGTTAAACGTCAACAGTTAATTATTGAGTGGGTTGATACTGGTTTCCAACAGCTTCCAACAAAGATATTCATAGATATTCATAATTCCCGAGGCCAGCAAATTTTAAAATCCTGCATAGTTGACAATGTAGTTGATCAACAGAACTTCAAGAGAGATAGGTAATCAACCATAAAAAGCGGAAGAAAATGTCAGAAATTCCGGCGTTTAGTGCCATATAAGGCCAGTGGGGGATATGGCATGAACGCTCACCGTTATGGAGGGACTCTGTGATCTGAAGCGGAGTCTAGCGCTAGCTCTCGTATTTATCGTGGCCAGTTTTTTGCTCCTCGATTCCTACCATGTCAATATGTTCTTATCGGCTATTTTGCCACAATCCGAAACAAAAACGAATTATGGATTGCCTTCGTCTGGTTCCTCTGGATCACTACATGCCGGACTGCATCATCGTGAATCCCAGTCCCAAGCAGCCTCATACTCTGTCAATCAGGTGATTCTTATTATTGCGCATATTTTTTTTTTCTTATTGTCCATTGAGGAAGATTTTTTTTAATCAATTGATTTGTTAGGGTTTAATTTTCTCTGGGTTTAAGGTTTATATATATTTTTGTTTGCAACTGCGATTTAGAGGCATCTAACCAGGTCTAGGTCTTTGCCACACCAACCTTTATGATTGCTGGATTTTGATCTTTTATCCCAAGTGTCTTAACAACCCACTCTTCACAGTCAACCAAACCCATTTGAGTTTTAAGATTTATATATTATTTTATATGTAGTTAGTATTTAAATAGTTGTTTTTAGGTGAGTTTCTTGAGACATAAACAAAGAAATCTCATACACCAATTTAACTGCAAGAAAATCTCATACACTAATTTTATGTCTGTGTAACTTAGCAATAAAATAATAGATTTAATCTAATGAATTTTCAGATATGGAAACATAATTGAATTGAATTTTGCTGAATGGTTGTACTGGAAGCAGAAGAAGAAGGAGAACGGCCTGAGACGCGCTCGGGCAGCCATAAGGAAAGCGATTTTACACAGCGAGCAGAAACAGGAGCCTGGAGATTCCTTTGTTCCAGTTGGCGATATCTACCGAAACGCCCGTGCCTTTCACCAGTAAAAATTCTATTTCAACTCTCTCTATATAAATATGAACCTTTACCATCGTTCGTTATATCTTAACACGTGGATTCGCTGTTAGTAAAGCTTATTTGATTGGTTTGTTTCTGTGTTTTTGTTATCAGGAGCTATAGGGAAATGGAGAAGCGTTTCAAGATCTTCGTATATCCAGAGGGGGAACCACCTCTGGTACACACCGGGCCATGTATGAGTATCTATACGACGGAAGGGAGATTTATTGAGGAGCTTGAGCTGGCGAATCGGTTCGTTACTTCGAATCCGGAGGATGCCCATCTTTATTTTCTTCCTTTCAGCGTAACCAACATGGTCAGTTACATTTTCACGGCCAAGATAGCTAAAGCCAAGCACCGAAAACCGTCCTTCAAGCGGTCCTTAAGATGGTTCGTGGGAGATTACGTCAACGTCGTTGCCAACAAATACCCGTTTTGGAACCGAAGTATGGGGGCCGATCATTTCATGCTCTCATGCCATGATTGGGTAATGCATTCCTTCATATCCTATTGAGCACATTTTCAACAATATTCTTTTTTTGCTTTAAAACTATCCACTTGTGGAGATTATATGATGGAATGCATGCAGGAATGCATTGAAAATAGAGTTCATAAAGGGTGATGTTGATGACAAGGTACTTGTGGCAAAAATTATTATGTATTGAATATTTTTGTTTTGTTTTCGGTATACGCAGGGGCCCTATGTATCTCAGGTAAATCCATTCTTGTACAACAATTCAATTCGTGTTTTATGTAATGCCAACACTTCGGAAGGATTCAATCCCACAAAGGATGCAACACTTCCGGAGATGAATTTGGGTCCAGATGGGATGGCCGGCTTGCTGGGTGGTCCATCTGCTCTAGAGAGGACATTGCTTGCATTCTTTGCTGGTGGAAACCATGGAGCTGTCAGACCCATTTTGTTTAAGCATTGGAAGAACGGGACTGATGATGATATACAAGTCCATGAATATCTCCCCAAGGGTTTGTCATATTTTGATTTTATGAAGAAGAGCAAATATTGCCTGTGCCCTAGTGGATGGGAAGTGGCCAGCCCACGAATTGCGGAGGCAATATACAGTGAATGTGTGCCTGTTATAATTTCAAAAGATTATGCTCTTCCCTTCAGCGATGTGCTGAATTGGACAAGTTTCTCTGTTCAGGTTCCCCTCTCCGAAATACCAAATCTCAAGATGATACTGCAATCCATACCAGTAAATAGGTATATCGAGATGCAAAGTAAACTGAAGCAAGTTCAGAGACATTTTACTATAAACCAACCCACAAAACCTTATGACTTTTTCCACATGGTTCTTCATTCCATATGGCTCAGGCGGCTAAACATTCAGATTAGCTCATAAAAGATCCCCTCCTCTACGCATTTCCCTTCTTATACTTTAACACACTGTTTCCACGGCGTTGATTAGTCAGTAGCGAATAATTCCCAGCTTAAAAGTTGGTGATTGTTACTGATACTTGTGATGTCCAAATAGATCTGTTTCCAGTTCATCCATGTCATGCGATATATGACCGCAGAAGAAAGATTTTTTTTGTAGTCTAACGATTTTGCCCAGTAAAGACATGAGCATGTTGTTGTATAAAAGTCATATTAATGAATTGAAATGAATTTGAGCTCTACTGGTTCACGGACAACTAATTGATGGAATATATATTTATTGTTACTTATATTGGTGAGATTCTGCATCAAACATCCTATTTCAAGATAATTTCGCCAATCATAACTGTTTTCGTTTTTCGTTGGAGACCGTCCATAGTGCTTCCGCTGGGAAGTAGGCCACGGAGCCAGTTGGTCAAACACGCCTGGAGCCCCGCAGATATTATAAGAAAATATTTTAGTTGTTTTAAGAGAGTTTTATTGGAAATTTTTCCAATGGTTTTTTTTTTAAAGTTTATTTTCTCTAAAATTCAGTAGGAATTTATTAAAATTTTATGGTAATTCCTGCATAATAAAAGTATTTTTATAGTTTTTCAAAATGTTGAATTTATATATAAAATCAAAAAACTAATTTAAATAACACAAATTAAATTTCATTTAAAATTTTCCAGCAAATATTCAGTCACCAAAAAATCCAAAAAATCTCCCATTCAAACCCAAACAATGTACTGTACTTTCTTTTAAACCAGGAATCACTTGCTATCTTCAAATAAAAGAACACAATTGGTTACTGCAATAACAAGTAAACTGCATAGCAGCTAAGTGGAACAATCCACTGTACTTTCTCTTAAACCTTTTAAACCACTCAGGAATCACTTGCTATCTTCAAATAAAAGTACACAATTGGTGACTGCATTAACAAGTAAACTGCCTAGCAGCTAATTTGACACGATTTACAAAACACACATGGAAATTGATTTTGAAATTATAGAAACACTCAATTGAGAGATCATTACTCATTGGAAAAACACACTCAACTCACTTGATCTATAGTTAGAAACAACTTAACTTATAATTTATAGGAAATTTTAGAGATATCTAATTTTTTAAGGATAAAATAATTTACTAATTTTAAACCCAAATGTTTTTTACTTAAATCTAAAGCAATTCATTTCAACCTCTTTAAGGATATAATAATTTCTCAATTATTTCACAATAAGGTTTATTTTTACAAATTACAAATTTAGTCTTTCCAATCAGCTTAGTAAATATGTAAATATATGTTTAGTAGATATATGATATGTTAATTTCTTTTCATTGTATTTTTTATCATGCAAAATGATGTTATGTTTCAATATGCTTAAACCTAGCATGATATACTAGGTTATTTGTCAATTTCATGGAACTTTGATTATCACATTCGATAATTGTTGGTACTTGCTTCTTTTCTCCAACATTTTTAAGCATTCTCCTGAACCATATTGCCTCACAAGTAGCACTATGGAAGGCTTTGTACTTTCCTTATGCAAATGAAAGTGAAATAGTTTGTTGTTTCTTACTACTCCATGGGATAGTTGTATATCATCTAATAAATATCTACAATTAAAATTTTTGTCATCTATATTTTTAACCCAAACAAAATCAAATAGTTCCTTTTAAATATTGAAAGACCCTCTTTGCAACATTCCAATAACTAGTATGAGGCTTAGCTATGAACAAGCTAAGTGCAATGATTGAATAAGAAATATCAAGCCAAATGTCATTATAACACACCAACTTCTTTTGTCTTATCATCATTACAAAGATCAACATTTTGTTCCAATGGAGTATGTTATAAACTTCCTTACATTCATCCATGTTAAACATTTTGATAATTTCTTTACACATCTCTATGTAATTAAGGTCTTATCATTGTCTCTCCATACTTCCAAACCTAAGCAATAGTTAATCTATCCCATTCATTATAAATAGTTTGTTGTTTCTTACTACTCCATGGGATAGTTGTATATCATCTAATAAATATCTACAAGTAGACTTTTTGTCATCTATATTTTTAACCCAAACAAAATCAGTGTGACTTTTCAACTCAACATTACAGGTTTTAGTAGACACAATGCCAAAATTAATAGTTCCTTTTAAATATTGAAAGACCCTCTTTGCAACATTCCAATAACTAGTATGAGGCTTAGCCATGAACAAGCTAAGTGCAATGACTGAATAAGAAATATCAAGCCAAATGTCATTATAACACACCAACTTCTTTTGTCTTATCATCATTACAAAGATTGACATTTTGTTCCAATGGAATATGTTATAAACTTCCTTACAATCATCCATGTTAAACATTTTGATAATTTCTTTACACATCTCTATGTGATTAAGGTCTTATCATTGTCTCTCCATACTTCCAAACTTAAACAATAGTTAATCTCTCCCATATATTTCATCTCTAATACTTGTGACAATTTTCTTTTGATGTTTTCAATCATCTTAGTAGCACTCATGATAATTATATCATCAACATATAAATAGATCAATGCAATATTTCAATTCATATCTAACTTGACATACAAATTAGGATTGTTTTTGCCTTTTATAAATCCTTTCTAAATGAAGAACATGTTTATGTTTTCATACCATGACTTGGGAGCTTGTTTAAGTTCATATAAGGATTTTTTTCAACATGCAAACAAGATGTTCTTGACCCTACTTCACAAATCCTTTTGGTTGGGAAAAATAAACCTCCTCTTTCAAATTCATGCTAAAAAAGGTTATTTTGGTTGAAAAAGGTTATTCACAAAAAGGTATAGATTATGAGGATACTTTTGCATTAGTGGAAAATGGGAAAATTAGAATGATAATAGTAAGAATAAAATTATGGAAAAAATTCAAATTAATAAAAAATAAAAGAATAAAATAAGTGACAACAAATTATGGAAAAAAAAAAAAAGATTAGCTAAGAAAAACTTAAAACAAAAAATAAGAATTGCATGATGTCCCATGAATTATGCGCATGAAAAATTATCTTCCATTTTTTAAACAAGTAGTTCTATTTAAGAGATGAGGAGGAGGATATGAGACATTCCTTTCATAATGAGAATTTTGGGACAGGAAGGATACTTTGACATAGGTAGTGTTGAAATAATGGTAGGTCAAAAAGTATTTCTAGTTGGAAAAGTCCTTGAGGATTTATGGTATGGTTGATGGGATTTCCATCCAAGTTTGGGGTTTTGGAACAAAGTGAGTGGGCTTTGAATCCAAGGAAAACATTTATAGTTTTAATTTAATTATTGTCAGCTTAAGGTGTCAAGTTCGATTAGGCCAGCTACAAAGCGAAGGGATAGAACCCTTTGGGTTTCACACCCCTTGGAAAAGTCTAAATTCAGGGAGATAACAATTTTCTTCTTCCGTGAAAGGTTAAAAGTGATGTAATAATAGGTTTAATAAAAGGCATTGAAGGATAGATAAAACACCAAGTTTTATGTGGTTTTGATGGGCTAAAGAAGTAGTCAAGGTCTATTTTGGAAATCCAAAAGGAGGCCACAAAACTAGGAGGTAGGTCACAAACCTAGGAAGCTAGTTGTAGGCCTAGTTAGGGTTGTATGCATGTTTGATTAGATAGTTGTAGGCCTAGGAGGATGACCACAAGCCTAAAAATGAGGGCCAAGAATGATAGGTGGTTGTCCGCAAATGTGAACAACAGGATGAGGTTGAAATAAGGGTGGTTTAGGGATATTGTAGTAGACCACAAGGTAGCAGAGAAGTCCATTGGTATGAATAGAAGGGCGGAGACAGACCATAGGAAGTCGTAAACATGGCCATAGGAGGACCACACAAAGTCGCAGAGTTGGTCATATGAGGGTCATAGGACTGACTAAGAAGGCTGCAAGTGTGTTGAAGTAGGTTCAGGGTTAAAGAATAAGTCGAAGGCCTAAGGAGGTAGGTCGCGGGCCTGAGAAGAAGACAAGAGGATGAAACAAGGTTGGTTAGTGTGTTGAACAATTAGTTTAAGGTATACATGTAGCTCAATGAGTGTATTGAGGGCTAAAAATGTGCTAAAGTAGCAGGCTCATGTATGCATTTTATTGTTTAGTAATTTAATGCGGGGTGATAAAAGGCCTAGTCTTTATAGCTATGTAATTTAAGTGTTGTAGGTGTATTTATTTGGATAGTGAAGGCTTAGAGGAAAAAGCCTCAACCCTAGGATTTGGTCAAAGGATTATATTTTTGTTTTGGAATTTGTATAAGGTTATAAAGGGCCGTTATTCCTGATATGGGAGCCTTGTGATTTTCTTGTTAATGGAATAACAAGAATCAAGGTCGAGTGTTAAAATTTGTGTACCATACACTAATTTGATTTTTGTTATATTTCCATTAGGAAAAAGTTTGCAGTTAGGAAATTTGAGCATGTTTATGTCTTATAGTTATATCATAAATCGAACCTGAGGTGCATGGAATTATAAGATGGTATCTAAGCTACTTTAAAGAGTAGTAGGGCCATATTTTTGCCCAAGTCGCATCTCTCAGAGGGAGCTATGGGAGTGTTGAAAGAAGTGGCAGTGTTGCCAAGTAAGTTGGCTTGGTATGCCTTGTGAGAATTGGAGTATATTATCGAGACAAGGAGATGTGGATTATTACAACTTGGGGTGGAAAAATGGGAGTTTTGGTGGATTGGTGGAGGAATTGATGCACAAAAATATGTTGATTGGAAGGTTTTTGATACTGTTGATGAACTTTCGTTGACTTTTCAGAGCAATTTGTGAAAAATTAGGTACCTTGGAAGGTAGTTCTTTGGCATGGATGAGGTAGATTCATGTTGATGGAAGGTTAATTGGTATATGGATTCTTCATCAGGCTGTGAAGTTTCACATTTGGTAGTGGAGGCATGTACAAATAAGGTGGTTGACCTAGGAAGATGAGGACACTTGTAGAGTTAAGTTGTGGTGGTCTAGAGGGGACTAGTTCAAGTGTTCAACCATAGCTTGGTACTAACCTTGAAACACAAGTCCAATTGCAACACGTACATAAGTTTCACGTGGCACTTTCCTGGAGGGAAAGCTAAGTGAGCTAAGGGAGGGTTGTGTAGGCTTAGAGGGATAATACGGGCTTAGAAGAGTCAACTTCCAAGTGGAAGTTTAAACTTTAGGTTCAAGCGAGCGCTTGGAGTTGTCCAGGCCATGTAAGGAAAGTCATGGTGTGTGCAAGGAAAGTAATAGACTATGCAAGGAAGTTGATGGGCCTTCAAATTAGACACATCTAACCCTTCCTAGGAAAATCTCTCCTTATACACTTAATAATTTTTTTAAGCTTTAATATGTTCTTACAAAGGCTTAGAGATAATTGCATATTATGTTCCTAATATTTTTAATTTTTGCAAAAAATTGAGAGAATATGGTGTAAATTCCAAATGGGATAATATAGGGAATTTCTCCCTATTACATGATGGACCAAGATTGAATAATAAATGAACTGAATATCATGAAATAATTGGAAAATTATGGATCTCCACTGATTGAGAAAATTTAGGAATGTGTTTCCTATCATTTAATGAATATTCCTAGTGTTGGGAGCCATATCTACTTTTTGAGGGATTTTGCAGGGGAATATTGCCTCCTTTCAAGGAGAATGTTTCCTCATTACTTTATATAAGTACAAATTCGAATTTTCCTCTAGAGACATATATTTATTAGTCTTATTTTGGAGAAAACTTGTTATTTAGCAGCTCCACTTTCATTTCTAGCAGGGTTATATTTGGATTTATTCAAATAATGAATTTTGGTGCAATTTTTAAATTCTAAAGCTTGGTTTTCTTCATAGGAATATGAGTTTAATTGGGCTTGGCCATCCCAAGAGCCTCAAATCCCTCTTGTATAATTTCTTTATTTCCTTTGAATGTCTTTTTCACTTGCATCTCTTATTTTTTCATTTACTATTCGTGCTTGTTTTGTTGTATATCATATTGTTTAAATGATTGAAGAAAGTTATTTTTCTGGTTATTTGTAGAGTCACAAGCATGACACGTCCTTATAACAAATTTTAGAAGTCATATTCATCATTGAGCTACTTGGATTGGTTTACTAGTTCACAAATCTAGAATTTCTAGAAGTCCCTTGTAGCAAAATTGTAGTAATTTTACGTTGTATTTTAGAACATGTTAATGAAATTCGTATGAGATGATTCCAATTGTATTTGGTCATAAAAAAAATTCAAGTTAATAACAAAAATCACCGCATATAATTTTCACTTGATTATATTAGGAATTTAGTAGGTTAACTAGCTCACTAGTTCTTAAATTTATATTTTTTAGAGTAGAAAATTTTTGCTATTTTTTAGCACGTGTTAAAAAGGGTGTTTTGGAGTAATACCGCTTGGAATGAACTCCTATTACATCCTACTTAATAAAAAAATTTGTCTAATATAAATTTTATTTGATTTACTTGGGCATTCAACAAGTTATATCACTCTTATAGAAAAACAAGGCCTTGTGTAGCACCTCTTGTAGTTGTTGAATTTCCACGATCTTGGGTCTAGGATAGAATCTTAGAATCTTTGACGCTACCAAACCAAGAATATCAAAAAAAATACTTAGCACAAAAAAACAATACAGTGCAGTAAACCAATCATATACACAATAATAACAATATATGTAACCCAACTTTGTTATATTATCAACATATAATACAACAGTCTAGGGCTCCCATACAATGGATAATGGCCCTCAAATATCCACAAGGACAAAAATACAATACACAATGAAAATATACCTACTCTAGTGCACAATAAAAACCTCTATGTCGTATCTCTTCCCATCGGTCTTTCACTTATGTTCTACTCTCTAGTTGCCCCTTAGTCTGTCAAGAGACAACACATAGAGTTTCCAGGAGAGTTGCCTCCTATCACTGCTACAAGTCATTTCTACTTCAATTAATACACGTTGATCCAATCTGTTCTTCTAGTCTGGCCAATACTTGAGCTGCAATCTTCCTTCTTAGTAGCTTTTTTCATCCATAAAATAGATACACATAGGCTTCTATCCTTCACCCAACACACAATTGTTAGTGTCATTGTCACGCTAATATAGGGATACTTTCGGTCACCAACACGCTTCCCTCCACTAGTCCAATGGCACCCAATCCAATCACTGTAGAATATTCTCCTAGTTGAGGTTTCTAACCACCCAAGACAACCACAACAATTGGCTCCCACAGGTTGCAACATGTTGAATTTTGCAACAAGAAACAATGAAATTGGCATCTAGAAGCAACATAGCAGTGCCTACACTAGTGTGGGACCAATTGGTCTTAACAACACCTACACTGGTGTGGGCTAAATTAGGTGCAGTGTCTATTTTAATTATCCCTTAATTAAATTGGACAATAAAATGTAATTTTATCTCATAATCACTTGTAATAGTTAACTGAGTGTGATACACTCATTTAGCTCGTGAATTTCAAGTTGAGGGTAGTTGGTGAGGCATGCAGAGTGATTCTGTGTGTTTTAGAGTTCAAGTTGCAGTTGGTGCATTAGTTTAATGCCCGAGTAATTAGTTAACTCAGTTAAGTGAGTTAAAGTCAGTTGTGCTAGTTGTAACTCTTTTTTGCACTAGTGAGAGATCAAGTGAATTAAATATTATTTAGTTCACAATCAGTGATCTAACATGCAACTAATGACTTACTATTGTTAGTTGCATGCATGTTAGTTCCAATGGAGACCCAGTTGAGACAAAGGTTAAATGGAATTTAACTATTGTTTGTGATATTAGCAGGTTGCCCAGATGCAGTTAAAACACCACAGGATGCCCATGATACCCATCACAGTTGAGGAAAGTTGAAATTACTAAAGAATAGGGATTGCATTCATAAGGAATTTTGTGAGAAAGTTAGGCTGAGTATAGGTTGAGAATTGGCTAAGTTTTTGCCCGATTTTGTCTGGATCAGTGTGAGACGATAGACAAATTGCAGGAGACTCTTCTAAGAAGAGTGCATTGTAATAATTTCATGATTCCTTATGGAATATACAATATATGATAGAGGGGTTTTGAGCAGCAATATTTCCCCAAGAAATTATCTGTGTTGTGGTTTGATTGATTCTTTCTTTGCTTCATGTGATTGGCGATTGTGTTTAATTTCTGCAATTGATTTATAGAAGAGATTCAATATCTAGCTTTAGTACATTGTTAGATAAGATTGAATGCATGATATACATATTGTTTGTATAATTTATACATTGTATCAGAGCACATGAAATCACTATAGTGGAGGAGAAGATGAGTTTTTGACTGAATAGAATTCGAATTTGCAGAAAAATTTCTTGGTGCTACAAGTGATTCAGGATCGAAATGGATTTCAATGGCTTGAGATTGGAGTATGCATTCGAGGGAAGCTCTAACTATATTTCTTGGAAAGACAGGATGGAGGAAGTATTGGAGGACAATGGGTTGAAATAATTCATTGACAATGATGTTCCCAAACCCGTTGTAGTGGATGCTTCAAATCTTGATGCATGGAAAAAGAAAGTTGCAAGGGCGAGGAGGATCTTACTGGAGGAAGTATGAGACCACATTATCTCAATTATCCATGGCACAAAGACACCATATGCAATGTGGAAAGCTTTGATAAATATATTTTAGAGCAGCAGTGATCATAGGAAATTTCCACTGAAATATAAACTCAGGAAGATCAAAATGGATAAAAATGACACTATTCTAGTATACTTAACAAAGTTTTTCCAATGTCGGGATGAGCTTGGGAGTGTAGGAATTACTATTTTTGATGATGATTTGGTGAGCCTAGCTCTTCTAGGACTTCCCAAGAGTTGGCATAGTTATCAGGACTCTGTCAATGGGAGGGAGAAGCTGCCAGATTGGGAACGGCTTTGGTTAGATTTGGTGCAAGAAGAATTTAGGCGGAATACCAGGGATGGATCTACGTCTAAGGAATATGATGAAGAAAATTGAACTTGGATGGTAAGGCAAAGAAGGGGAAGGGAAAGAAATCCTATTCCAAATCTGAGACCAGTGAAGAAGGCAAGGAGCGTGACATATCTAGAGTGAATTTTTTTCACTGTCATGAGCATGGACATTATGCCACTAATTTTCCACAAAAGAAGAAGAACAAGAAGGCTTCAGGATTTGCAGTTGGTGAGGCCTTTTCCTAGAAATCTAAGTTGGACTTCTCACTGATCACATGCATGGTGTCAAGAGCGTTGGGATCAAGGTGGTACTTGGATAGTGGTGCATCTTTCCACATGACGGGAGACAAATTTTTCAGTAGCTTGGAGGAGAAGGACCTCTAGATGCATATCGAAATGGGTGATGACAGAAGTTATAGCACTATCAGGATTGGTACAATTAATTTCTAGAGACAGTTAGGTAAACCATTTTTATTAAAATATGTAATGCATGTACTAGGCTTGAAGAAAATTTTAGTTTCAGTCGCAATGTTGGAGGATAGAGGCTATGATGTTGTTTTCAGTGAAGGAAAAGCTTTCCTTCGAGACAAAGAAACAGGAAAAGCCAGGAAGATTGGGATTCATGTCAAGAATCCCTATAAACTTGATGTAGATGACTGCACAAAATTGATGGGTAAAGCAGACAAAGTGGTGAGCCGGGATGAGGGTGAGTTATGGCACAATAAAATGGGCCATCTATACCATAGAGCTTTGATGGTCATGCAGTAGAATTCTACGGGGCTTCGAAAAGGTACTCTTGCACAAATAGACACATGAAAGGGATGTACCATGGGGAAGTATGAGAAAGCCATGCGATTATCCCTTGAGAAGGAGCTTGATTTGCATGCAGATGAGGAACTCTTGGTTCCAAATAATGAACCTCAAGATGTGGACCAGCCACATGCGGAGGATCATGGAGTGGTAGAAACCACTCAAGAAGAGAAATTCCTAGCTAGATGGGAAGAGGGAGTACATGCAGCTATACCTCAAGGTGTGAGGCGGGGCGATGTGAAAAATTAATCCCAAGAAGAAATTTGGGCAGGTTCCTAGAGATGGTGCGTCTCATGGATCAAACCTAGCTATGAGGAACCCACTTTACAACAGTAGCAGGATCAGTTATATTGATGTAGTCAGATGTCAGGAGGACATAAATTAGAGTGACATGTGTCGGATACTGGAGCGTAGATCGGAGTTGGCAGCGGTGTAGAGTGCATGGATGCAGATTTCAACAACGCAGAGAGTCCAGTAGACATGTGCAGTAGCTAGCAGCAGTCAAAAGACTCTAATGACAGATGCATTATACTGATTCAGTTGTTTGGAAGCTATCCAATTTCAGAAGTGTTGCATGTGCGAGAAACACTATAGATGTGTTGCGTGTGTGAGAAACACTAAAGAAGTGTTGCATGTCGCATGTCACATGCAAGGACATTCCTTTTGATTTGGATCTTGGGGGGAAGCCCCCAATATCTAAAAAATTGAAATGGATCTGACAAGATCTGCAAAATTATAATTCCAGAAAAAAAGAAGAAGAGAACACACAATAAATAAAACCACAAAGAAACATGTTTTATTAAAACAAAGAATATATGTAGAAGCTACATTGTGGTGGACAATCTATCCTTTTACAAAATACGACTTGTTACTTATAGCCTTTTTCTGTTACAATACCACAGGTAAATTCCATGGGTGGGTAAATACCATGGTTGGATCTCACTTACAATTCAATGGGTAAATACCATGGGTGAATGAATACCATGGATGGATGCCACTTAAAATACCATGGGTAAATTCTGTGGGTGGATAAATACCATGGGTGGATGAATACCATGGGTCGATGTCATTCACAATACCATGGGTAAATTCCATGGGTGGATGGATAACATGGCGGGATGAATACCATGGGTGGATGTCATTTTCCATTTGGATCATTCCTCCCTCCTTGAGAAGCAATGATCCCCATTACGTGAAGTTCCCTCCTGAGAAGCATTTGTTGAATATGAAGAGCCATTGAAGAGAAGGGTTTTGTGTGGTTAACCCATAACCATGATGAACAAAGATCCGAGGATAGAGATACCCTGTAATGCTTGTGACCAACTGTGATATTGATAATGTGCAGCCTAGCAAATGGAATTTGATGAAGTGTGGGTTTGTGGATGACCTAGAACTATGAAAAAGTAAGATCCGAGGATAGAGATACCTTGTAATGTGTGTGACCAACTGTGATACTAACAGTGTGTGGCCTAGCAAATAGACTTCGATGAGAAGGATTTTATGTGGTTGACCCATAACCATGATGTTGATTGTTGATGAGGTAGCAGGTGCCTACATAGCTTGGGGTGGGATGGCACATCTCCAAATAACCCAAGCCGAATGCTGCTATGTTGAAACTGATGAATGTGAAGCAGGTGCCTACTAAAGCAGGGTGGGAGGGCACGTCTCCAAAGGGAATCCACTTTGAATGCTTCTCCAGATTTAAATGAGCATAACTCGGTCAATATAACTCATAATATTTATTATAACTTGTTTTTGGAAATGGAATGATCAATTTTCATCTTCCCATGTTTTTGAATTCGCTATTTGAAGACTCTAGACTCTCATATTTGCGCTAGAACTGTCATGTCGTCACAATTTTTTTGAAAAAATAGTTGATTTTAAATTAGCGATAACTCCCTCGTCCAGACTCCGATTTGACCGATTTGTTTTTGAAATCAGGTTATTTTTAAAGGGGAGCTCAAATAGATAACCATTTATCTAAAATTTTTCACTGAAAACTGCAAAAAATGACATGAGAGACGTCATTCACGAATTATCGTCAGAAACAGTTTTGCAACATTGTTGAATTTGAATCAGTGATATCTCTTTCATTCGAACTCCAATTCGGCTAATTTTTTTTTTTTTAATTTGGGTAATTTTTCGCAAGGAATCCAGATCTGGTATTTTTTTTGTAATTTTTAACTAAAAGTTTCATATCTAATCTGCAAACTTGTCGCCCAAAAAATTCATGGAGTTTTTTGAATATTGTTGCAAAACATTGAAACTGAAATATGATTCAAACCCTCATTCCCATGGATTCATAACCCAGCTCTGATACCACTTATTTGGATCTTTGGGGGAAGACCCCAAGATCTAAAAAATTCAAATCGATCTGACAAGATCTACAAAATTAGAATTCCAGAAAGAAAAAAATAGAACACACATCAAATAAAACCACAAAGAAACTTGTTTTTATTAAAACAAAGAATAATTGTAGAAGCTACATTGTGGTGGATAATCTATCCTTTTAAAAAATGTAACTTGTTACTTATAGCCTTTTTTTGTTACAATACCACAGGTAAAATTCCATGGGTGGGTAAATACCATAGGTGGATCTCACTTACAATTCCATGGGTGAATGAATACCATGGGTGGATGCCACTTACAATACCATGGGTAAATTCCATGGGTGGATAAATACCATGGGTGGATGAACACCATGGGTCGATGTCATTCACAATACCATAGGTAAATTCCATGGGTATATGGATAACATGGCGGGATGACTACCATGGGTGGATGTCATTTTCCATTTGGATCACCTTTCTTGTTGAGATGAAGTGTTGAAGTTTGCAATAAGAAACAGTGAAATGGGAATTTGGAAGCAACATAGTAGCATCTACACTAGTGTGGGACCAATAAGTCTTAGCAGCACCTACAATGGTGTGGGCTAAATTTGGTGCAGTTTCTATTTTAATTATCCCTTAATTAAATTGGACAATAAAATGTAATCTTATCTCATAATCACTTGTAATAGTTAACTGAGTGTGATAAAATCAATTAGCTCATGAATTTCGAGTTGAGGGTAGTTGGTGAGGCATGCAGAGTGATTCTATGTGTTTTAGAGTTCAAGTTGCAGTTGGTGCATTAGTTTAATGCATGAGTAATCAATTAACTTAGTTAAGTGAGTTAAATTTAGTTGTGCTAATTGTAACTGTTTGTTGCACTAGTGAGAGATCAAGTGAATTAAATATTATTTAATTCACAATTAGTGATCTAACATGCAACTGGTGATTTACTATTATTATATGCATGCATGTAAGTTCCAGTGGAGACCTAGTTGATACAAAGCCCATTAAAGGGAATTTAACTATCAGTTGTGATATTAGCAGGCTATCGAGATGCAGCTAAAACACCACAGGATGCCCATGATACTCAACGCAGTTGAGTAAAGCTAAAATTCCTAAAGAATAGGGATTGCATTCATTAGGAGTTGTGTGAGAAAGGAAGGATGAAGACAAGTTGAGAATTGGCTAAGTGTTGGCTCGATTTTGTCTGGATCAGTGTAAGACGATAGGCAGATTGTAGGAGACTCTTCTGAGAAGAGTGCATTGCAATTGTTTCATGATTCTTTGTGAAATATACAATATATGATAGAGGAATTTTGAGCAGCAAGATTTCCCTAGGAAATTATCTGTGTTGTAGTTTGATTGATTCTTTTTTTGCTTCATGTGATTGGAGATTGTGTTTAATTTGTAGAAGCGATTCAATATCTAGTTTTAGTACATTGTTAGATCAGATTGAATCCATGATATAAATATTTTTTGTATAATTTATACACAAAAAATATGATCCTTATAGCAACAAACTCAACACAAAAACATCCACATACTTGTACTTGTCCAGTTTCCTTCCACGCTGCATGTTCCCTTGCGTCTGCCCTTGGAAATAAGCCTTACAACCCTCCTAATATGCCCATAACAGGCCTGCGATGCTTCAACTGTGATTATAGGTCTTGTGACCTCCTATAACAAGGGTAAAATACCTTCAAACTAGTAGCAGAAAACCTAGGAATAACATTTTTGCCTTTGTTTTAGCTCGACCTCCTTTAACCCACAAAATATTCTTCAAAAATGACCCTTAGCTACTCAGCCTTATCCTTCTTTGACAATGGCTACTATAGCTGATGATTCTCTATGAGATGTTGAACTTGGATGATTATAAATGACACCATTCACCTTTTATTTATACACATAAGAAGGGCTCCACGAACAGACATGTCTTTTAGACAAATAACGTCAATCCTACATGACTTAAATGCCCAAAAACTCATTGTCAACTTCAAAAAGTTCATAAATCACTATGGACAACTTAGATTTTGAAAATTCTTGAAGTGTTGTATTCTCCTCGCCATCCTCTATCATCTCCATCCATTACATGTCCAAAATTATCCATGGTTTTGTCCCAAACATCGATGGGTGAAAAACCCCAACCTTTAGTTCCAAGCCCACACATAACTCTTGTGGTGCTTCAACCTCCAAACCCTGAAACCAAGGGCTTGGAGTACCTCCGAAGCTACTCAAAAATAAACACTGTCTCTTAGAGAGGGAGGTACTTCCAAGACTAGTATGTAGCTCATCATCATCATCACTACTCGCAATAGTTTCCTAAATCTTGACGCTCATAACTACAAAAATCCCTGTAGCATGAACTACGCCTCTTTCGGAAGTGCCATTGTCACTGGAAGCATCCTGCTTCTTCTTCTTCTCCTTGAATGTCTTCCACTCTCTCCATTATTCTTTCTTGGAAGTTGTAGGAGAACCCTTTCTCCCCATTGACCATGCGGTCTTCTTGGGTTTCAAAGGGTGAGCCCTAGTATTTCACCAAGAGTGTTGCAACTCCCAGAGGCTACTCAAATTTACTTTATCAACCAGAGGTTCATACAAAATTGGAGGTGACAGTGCTATATGCATAGCAAATGAGTTCTACTCATGCCATCCTCATCTAAGTTATACAAAGAGGTGCTATTTCTAGGGTTACTTCTAGGAAATGAAGTCTGTCACACTTTCAAATTTAATCTAAGACTCGAAATAAATCATGACCATTACTCTATCAAAAGGGAAAGGAACTACTCTAAACCACATTGATTCATCTAGCTAATTGCAAGAAAGAGAAATTCACACTGATGCCATCCTCATCTAAGTTATACAAGGAGGTGCTACTGCTAGGGTTACTTCTAGGAAAGGAAGTCTGCCTCACTGTTAAATGTAATCTAAGATTGGAAATAAATCATCACCATTACTCTATCTACAGGGAAATAAACTACTCTAGAACACATTGATTCATTTAGCTAATTGCAATAAAGAGAAATTCACACATGATAATGTAGGGAAAGAAATTGGGACGAGGTGGGATGGTTGACTTGCTTAGTGGTCCATCTACTCTCGAGAGGCATTTTCTTGCATTCTTTGCTGGTGGAAATGATGGAGCTATCAGACCCATTTTGTTTAGGCATTTGAAGAATGAAACTGATGATGATATACAAGTTCACGAATATCTCCCCAAGGGTTTGTCATATTTTGATTTTATGAAGAAGAGCAGATATTTCCTGTGCCCTAGTGGGTGGGAAGTGTCCAACCCACGAATTGTGGAGGAAATTTACAATGAATGTGTGTCTGTCATAATTTAAAAATACTATGCTCTTCCATTCAACGATGTGTTGAATTAGACAAGTTTCTTTGTTCAGGTTCCCCTCTCCAAAATACCAAATCTCAAGATCATACTGCAATCCATACTAGTAAATAGGTATGTCGAGATGCAAAGTAAACTGAAGCAAGTTCAAAGACATTTTACTATAAACCAACCCCCAAAACCTTATGACTTTTTCCACATGGTTCTTCATTCCATATGGCTCAGGCGGCTAAACATTCAAATTAGCTCATAAAATATCCCCTCCCCTCTACACATTTCCCCGTAATGCCCACCAAAATCTTCTTACTTTAACACAATGTTTCCACGACATTGACTAGTTAGTACCGAATAATTACCAGCTTAAAATTTGGTGATTGTTACTGTTGTGATGTCCAAATAGATCTGTTTTCAGTTCATCCATGTCATGTGAAATGAGATATGACCGCGGAAGAATGTTTTTTTTTTGTAGAGTCTAATGATTCTAGCTAGTAAAGACATGAGCATGTTGTTGTATAAGAGTCATTAATGAATCGAAATGAATTTTAGCTCTACTCTGGTTCATGAAAGTCTTGGAAAGTCCATGGATAACTAATTGATAGAATATATATTTATTGTTACTTATATTGGTTAGATTCTACATCAAACATCTTTTTTCACGATAATTTCGTCAATCATAACTATTTTCGTTGGAGACCGTCCAAAGTACTTCCACGCAAAAGCAGGTCACAGAGACAGTTGGTCATACACACTTGGAGCCCCGCAGCTATTTTAAGAAAATAATTTTACCTGCTAACCGCCCTGTTCAAAGCCGAACATTCTACTTTCTCTTCGGCCTTTAAAAATACTCATGAAGCACTTTTCTATCTTCAAATAAAAGTACACAATTGGTTATTGCATTAAAAAGTAAACTACCTAGCAGCGAACTAGAAGGTCCAGTGGCTTTGAAATGATTTACAAAACACACATGGAGATTGATTTTGAAATCATATAAGAATTCATTGAGAGATGGTTACTCTCATTGGAAAAACAGAATCAACTCAATTGATCTTTAATTAAAACATCTTATAACTTATAGGAAAATTCATAGATAACTAATTGCTAAAATTAAGGAAAGCCTAGATGCTTTCTACCTGAATCTAAAGCAATTAATTTTAACCTCTTAACAAAATGATAAGTTGTCAATCATTCCTAACACTTTCATTTAGTCCATAAGTGATTTTTTCACAACACAATTTATTTTTACAAATTTCAAACTTAGCCTTTCCAATAACCTTAAATATATGGCAAGTCAATTTATTTTGATTGTGTATTTTATCATACAAAATGAAGTTATGTTTCAATATGCTTAAACCTAACATGATAATGTAATATCTAAAATGGGGAGTAACAATAATAAAAGTGCAAATAGACAAGAAAAAATTCAAACACCATTAAAACTCACAAACTCGAGCCAAAATCACCACTGAGCCATTTTATTAATATATTGGGAAAGAGTACAATTGAGGTGCTGGAAAGTTTGCACCTTGGCCTACTCAAGGGAGGCTTGAAGTACAACTAAAACCTAAGAAAAAACTCTGGCTGAAAGTGCTACTGCATGGATCAATCTCTGAGTTGCCTAGCCCAGAAATGTTGCTTCTTGTTGGCTTTGGATTGCTGGTTGGGGTGTTGCCTCTGCTCAAAACATTCTAGGATTTTAACCCCAGACTCGACTCACCAAAACCCACAAAAACCCGTAAAGGAAATGGCCAGATGTTGACCCCAGAATTTTGGCCCAATTTCATCTTACTCCTCTAGCTGTCGGTTGCGTTAGGATCTTTGTTTGAAGCCTCAAACTTGCCCAGAAATTTTTTCCGAATTAATCTTGACTTATCCTCAATAAACCCAGAAAAAATAAAAAAGGATTCACCCAAATCTTGACTTCGGAATTTGGCCCTCTTTGGCTTGGCTCACTGCGCTGCTGGGTAAATTGAACCTCTGGATTAATCTACTAGGAAATGCCTTTGGAGAGCTACCAATATCCCTGGTAGGAGGTGGCTAACCTCCCATCCAAATCTCATGTTGAAAATCCATTGTTCTCCACACTCCCGACACCCACACCAAGCTGAGCTACGCAATCACTGTGTAGTCTACTCTACCTCTGCACAATCTTGAAGGGGCTACGCTCTTCCTATTTCTATTTTTGTGTAATTCACCCACAAAAATGCATAACTGATCTCCTGATAGGGCACTCGAAATCCCCTGAGGTAGAGGTTGAGATATCTGCTTGAAGATCTCGTGTGCTAAACAACACTGTAGACTTGGCTCTCCGGTTCAAGCATGCTTCAGTCAAAATGAACAAGTGTAATAAGATGAATGAATGAATTCTGAATGAGCCTTCCCTTCTTCCTTTTATCCATTGAGGGCCAACGTATGACTTGGGTCCCACCTTCACCTACGCTGCCTCTCCTCGGCCAATCACGTGGTGCCTTCCTCTAGCCAATCTCACATTGTCCTTTTCATGCCTCTTCTATGCTTCCACCTATGGCCAACTCGACCCTGCCACTAGAGCCTTAAATTTCCCTTAGGGACTTTAGGAAAACACTTTATTTGGCCTAATTATTAATTGTGGGTCCCCTACCCACTTTATTTCCACCCAACATTAGGATTTGCCAAAATTAACCAAAATTAATATCCCAATTAGCTGATTGCTAATTTGGGGATATTATAGTCCTCCCCATCAAAAATGATTTTTCATCAAGCAATGGTTGAACAAGCATACTCTCTAGTTGTTTCTCCCCAATGTCACTGTGAAGTTGTGCTAGGGCCCTAGATGCACCAATGAATCATCCCTGACCTTTGCATCCCCCGGATATGAAGCAATCCCTCAATACTCGTATCCAAGCCATCATATTCAACATGAAGCTCCCCCTGCTCCACTCACCATCCTGCCAGGAATAAGTAGTAGAAGCCCTCTAAACGTCATCAATGAGTAGGGAATCATGATAATGTGGCACTATTCCCAACTCCTCATAAAGTTTATCTACCAAGTAGTCCCTCGCACACACTCCAAGAGTAAACCCTCGAAGATACTGCCTAATCCCTGTAGAGATAGCATCTCACTCACATGAGCCCCTCCTGCTATCATTCTGCTGACCAATCTCCCATACTAATGAAGTCCCCCACTCCATCAGTGACTCACTAAAGCCTAATTGAAGATCTACATGATCTCCCCATGTAGTATTGATGCAGGGGCATTAGACACTAGCCAACAATGTAGGAAGTTTTGTCCACATGTTGTGGCTAGGAGGGTCCAAAACATTTGAACTGTAATAGCTAGGTGTCAATACCTCAGCTGATTGTATTATTTAGATCAGTTAGAGTCGTAGAATTCCAATAGCTCAGTTAGTCTAGCTGTCATATTTCAGTTAGTTGAATTATTTTAATTAGGCTGTTGATTTTCTAAAACGGCCCTCACAGAGGAACCGAACAAACAAATGTTCATGTATATAAATGTAATCCCTTGGATGTATATGGGGAGTAGAGGAGAAGAAAAGGAGAAATTCTGCAATAAAACTCTGTGTATTGAGAAATTGCTTCCGGTTGAATAGACTTCGATTCCTGTTGATTTCCAAACTGTCTGAATTGATAATTGCGAAGAATTATTTAACTGTGAGGCAATTGTGCACTGGAATTTCCATTTCTCTGTCTTTGAATTCCTACAATTTGTTTGGATAACCCTGTGAATTCACCCCACCCACTGGTGAGGTCTGTGTAGAGAACCCTGGGTGTGAACACTGTTCAAATATAAAATTCCCGCTTAATAAAGAGAGATAGAGTCGTTGCTCTCGGAACCTGACCCGAAGATTAGACGTGAGTTAAAACCCAAAAGGAATAACGTAACCCCGGACGAACCCTGGTAAGGCACTGTACAAACCCACGAGCGGATTTGAGGAGGCAGATTGCCCATATCGCACCGCTTTTGGTGTATAGGCGGTATTTCCCGGTCATGGAGCGATTCCATAGAGCTGTCGACGCGTGGCAAGGTGGACCCCCGAGAAAACCACCGTTCAAGCGCGCCATCGCGCGTTAACGTTCGTACCAGGATGTCGAGCGATATGCGCACGAGTCGTTGATTTGGGACAGGGCCATCGGACGGTGGTCGCTTGCTGTAGATGCATGAACGATAAACGAGGTACGACGCATGCATTTGATTGGTCTATTGATTGTAGAGGTGGGACAGAGCCAAATGGTTATTATAAGTAATTTGTTTAAAAAGCGTGGAGTATTAAAATAAAGTGCGAAGGTTTAAAATTTGGTTATAAAGGTTCGGAGGTAATTAAACTCAGAGGGGGGGTGAATCAGTTTAACACATTCATGGACTTTTAAAACTTTTCCTTTAAAACTTATTTTACTTTATTAACACATTCATTTCATGATCAACATAATGTGTGAGCAATCTTTATTTATGAGCAGCAATTAATAAGCAGATTAGATAATGTACTAGCAGTCTTAATATGTTAGCAGCAAGTATTAGTAGAATAGATATATCATATCAACACATAGACATCATGCACATAGACACCAGATATACGTGGAAACCCATAAAGGGAGAAAACCACATCTTATTATTGTTGTGATGCAAAAGCAAGCTCCAACTCCCTCTCACCACTGATTTTCTGCAGGCACCAACCTACAGGAGGCTACAACCTCAATTCTGCAAGCTACAACTTGCAAGGAAGCTCCAACTCCCATCTATTTTCTGCAGGCACCAACCTACAGGAGGCTCCTACCTCAGTCAGCTACAACTTGATAGGGAAGCTCCAACTTCCTTACTCTTTCAAAAAGAAAAAACACTTGCTGATTTACCTTGGATATCAACTCTGTTCTGTACCTTCTTCTCTGCTGTTCATCAACTCTTATATCAGACCTGCATCATCTCTGCTCAGCCCCTTCTTCTTCTTTGCTCAGCTCCTCCTTATTCACATTCTTCGTGCAGCTTGCTTATTCTCTTCAACTCTCTTTAATTCTGCTGCATACTCTCTTCTTCTCTCACTCCTTTTTCGTCAACCTTCTCCCCTTGGATATTACCCTGTTTTATACAAAAATAGCTTCATGGCTGTTTGTATTCCACTGGGAATTCGAAATGGACAGCCATGTCTCTTTGCCTTCTGCCTTCTCATCTCTTTTCAGCTCACTCAGAAAAGTGTAACTGTAGGTGCTTATTTTAATATTACAGTGGGATATTTTCTCTCTTCCAGAGACTTGCCAATGCATCACAACAATATAAATTTAAATAAAACATTTACATTCAAACTTAAATGAGAACTCCATCTCACTCGTTTTGTCTCTTGGCTTGCTGCGTATTTGTATTTTCTCTGACTGTGTCTTTGTCTTTTCTGTGACTGTGTTTTATCTCCTCTCGGCTCTATTTGCTTTTCTGTCCTCTGTGGGGTTGTAACAGCTGCATACGTGTAACTCTGCCTTTTAAATAAATGAAATGCAATTGCTGACTTTTTAAATCAGGGCAATTCCAACCCTTTTCATGCCACGAGTGTCTTGTTGATGTGGAAGTTCTGCAAGTGGAACGAACATAGATCACAGTCGTTGTATATTAATAATCGCCCTCCCATTAAGCCGAGGCCCAAGGGTTCACAGCCCATGTGGCATATTTTAATACAACTGCAACCGTGTTTTATATATCTAACAGCAATCATTTTATACATAAATAATCGCCCTCCACCTTAAGCCTTTGGTCTTCTACTACAATCCAATAAGTCGAATCACAACCACTAATATATGAAAGGGTCGGGCCCCACATCTCCGTCGGCGGATCGGTGGTGTCAAACGAAATGTTGCGATTGGGATTGATCAAACCGACGCGATGACCACATAAAACATGTCTCATAGCGCAATCGGGTCCGAACTTTGAACAAATGCAATCGGGGCGCATAATAGAAAAGTTCCGATTGCGATCAGAACACGGATGCGATTTGTACATATTAATTCCCGCATATAACAGGATCGGGTCTGCCACTTCAATCGCAGCATATTACAAAAAACTTGCAATCAATCGGAAAGATCCGATTGCGATTAAGATCCCGGACGCGATTGAACCGATTAACTCCATCGTATAACCGCCATCGGGTCCGCCACTTGATCGGAGCATATTACAAATCTCCGCCGATTTAACCTTTTCTCCGATTGCGATTGGGTGAGGGGTCCCACCTTATAAGCCATTTCGTTTTGATAGAACCTTTGGTTATATAGATATAAAGTGCTCCGCTTGTATATAACTGATATATATGTTTATATATATATATATATATATATATATATATATATATATATATATATATATATTTTGCCGCTGGTGTGAAGCGATTCCCGGAATAGTGTTTGTATATGTTATATGTATAATGCCGGTTGGAGAGTACGATTCCCGGAATATGGTTCTGTATTATATGCATTGCATTGCTACTGGAGTTAAGCGATTCCCGGAATAAGGATTATGTATTATATGTATAACGCCAGTTGGAGTGTGCGATTCCCGGAATTTTATAACGGCTCTCTGCCTCTGTCACTTAGCCTCTGCCTCTGCCTCTGCTACTTCTGTCACTCTGCCTCTGTCTCTGCCTTCTGATAACGGTTCTTCACTGTGCTTCTATGAATGTTACATTTTGACTTTCTTCTTGCTACCTCTATTGCTTTCGCTGTGCCTCCATTGCCTTCTTATGTTTCAGCACTTCCTTCATTGCATGTTTCTGCTTCAGCGTTGCCTTCATTGCCATCAATGACAATATTTCCAACATAATTAAACATTCGCAAGTTGCGAATATGTTTATTTGTCAATTTCTTTGAAATTGATAAATAAAAATAAAAATGAGATAAAGAGCCACGTGGGTAAAGCAAAGGGAAAAGCTGGCAGGGTCATGCTATAGTTGACCAGCTCTCCCTGGGGTGGACTTTCAGCATTGTTGCGTCATTAGTGGTATCAGAGCCATCGTTTTAAGATTGTTTTTGCAGAAGAGCTGTCATGGAAATCCGAGTTGGTAGAGGTGCTGGCAGAAAGGAGACCTGTAGCCAACACAGAGGTGTTGGGGATGTTGCAGAGGGTCGAGGCCAGAATGGATGCCATGGAGCGAAGACAACCCAGAGATCCTGAAGACATCAGTGAACCTGAAACAAAAGAAGCTGAAGAAAATGTTGAGATTCCTCCTCACATGAGGCTCCTTAGAACTGTTCTGGGGTCTGCAGTTAAGCCCAGAATTGAAGTGTCGAGTTATGCAGGGGGAATGAATCCAGAGGAACTGGTGGACTGGATAAATGAAATGAATAAATTCTTCGATTATGAAGAGATAAGTGAGGATAAAAAGTTCAAGTTTGCAGTGACAAAGCTGAAAGGACATGCTGCACTTTGGTGGGATGGAGTGCAGGCAGAGAGGAGGAGAGTTGGCAAGCAACCTATTAAGAGCTGGGCCAAAATGATGGCTAAACTGAAAGGTAAATTATTTCCTAGTGATTACCAGCTAACATTGTATAAGCAAATGCAGAACCTGAGACAGAGGTTGCTGACAGTAAAAGAATACACATAGGAATTATACAGAGTGAGCATAAGAACTGGGCAATTCCAAGACACACCAGAGAAGACTGCAAGATATGTGAATGGTCTCAAGTTGGAGATCCAAGATGAGATTGGTCTCCTGTCTCCTAAGACAGTGGAAGAGGCCTATCAAATGGCCTTGAAAGCAGAGGAGAAACTCCTGAGGAAACAATGTTCCAAGAAGAGAGGTACTTTCCGTGGGAAGGGAAGTCAGGGTGGTAGAGGAAAACCTGCTACACCCAGGGATGGAGCTAACAGTAGCTCACCTCAGAATGCATCTACAGAGGAGGATGCAAGGGGAAGAAGGGGATCTTACAGAGGAAAAGGAAGAGGCGGTAGAGACAGAGGCAGGGGTAGAGAATTGAGGTGCTATAGATGTCAGCAAGTGGGACATAAGCACTATGAGTGTCCAGAGAATGTGGGTGTTGGTCCAAGAAATGTTGTTGTTTCCCAGGCTGGAGAAGAGGCAGAAATTGAAGAAGAAATTATTCCAGAGAGGGGAGAATCCTTGGTGGTAAATAAGGTCCTGTTGAAGGAAGCCAAAGAGGTCATTGAGCCTTCACAAAGGAAGACTTTGTTTAGGAGCATATGCAAAGTCCAAGGGAAATGTTGCCAACTAGTCATTGATAGTGGCAGCACAGACAATTTGGTTTCCACTGAGGTAATAGAAAAGTTGAAGTTGAAAACAAGGGAGCATCCAACTCCCTACAGGGTGTCCTGGCTGCATAAAGGGCACCAGCTGGTTGTAAAAGAGCAGTGTGAGATAGAGTTGCAAATGGGAAAATACAAAGATAAAGTCTTGTGTGATGTAATGCCCATGAATGTGTGTCATATACTTCTGGGTAGAACTTGGTAGTTTGACAGAGCAATAGTGCATGATGGCAAGAAGAAAACTTACAAGTTCTTCAAGGATGGGGTACATCATACATCGATACCCATGGAAGAAGGAGAGCCATCCAGCAGAGTGATTGATCCAAAGAACTTGTTGCTGAGCGGGAAGGAATATCTGCAGCAGATAGAAGAAGAAGAGGTAAGCTTTGCTTTAGTTTGCAAACCTAAAGTAGTTCTTACTTCTACAAAGACTTCTGATTTGCCAATAGAAATCCAAGAGATGTTAGATGATTACTGTGAAATTGTTGTGGATGATTTACCTGATGAGCTGCCACCTGTGAGAAAGATCAGCCATCAGATAGATTTTATCCCTGGTTCAAATCTGCCAAATAAGGCAGCCTATAGAATGACTCCCAAGGAAAATGAGGAAATCAAGAGACAAGTACAGGAGTTGGTGGACAAGGGGCTGATTAGAGAAAGTTTGAGTCCATGTGTAGTACCAGCATTATTGAGCCCAAAGAAAGATGGAGGCTGGAGGATGTGTACTGATTCCAGAGAAATAAATAAGATCAAAATCAGGTACAGATTCCCTTTGCCCAGAATTGAGGACTTAATGGACTGTTTGAGTGGTGCTAAATATTTCTCAAAGATAGATTTGAAAAGTGGATACCATCAGATTAGAATAAGAGAGGGTGATGAGTGGAAAATTACCTTCAAAGCAAATGAAGGATTATATGAATGGATGGTAATGCCTTTTGGGTTGTCAAATGCACCTAGCACTTTTATGAGACTTATGAATGAAGTGTTGAAAGAGTTCATTGGTAAATTTGTGATTGTGTATCTGGATGATATATTAGTTTTCAGCAGAACTAAAGAAGAACATTTAAGGCATCTTAATCATGTCTTGAAGAAGCTGCACCAAGAGAAACTGCTGATAAATTTGAAGAAATGCTCATTCATGAAGGAAGATTTGGTGTATTTGGGGTTTGTTGTTTCTGCAGAAGGATTGAAGATGGACCCAGAAAAGGTTGAGGCAATAGTGGAGTGGCCTTCACCCAGGAATGTTTTTGAGATAAGAAGTTTCCATGGACTTGCTAGTTTTTACAGAAAGTTTATAAGAAACTTCAATAAGATTAATGCACCCATAATTGATACAATAAAGAAGAGCAAACAACCATTTAAGTGGACTGTTGAAGCAGAAAGAAATTTTAAAGTTTTGAAGCAAAAGATAATGGAGAAGCCTGTTTTGATTCTGCCTGATTTTACTAAACCATTTCAAGTAAAGTGTGATGCCAGTGGAGAGGCCATTGGAGTTGTGTTAAGTCAGGATGATAGGCCTGTGGCATATTTTAGTGAAAAGCTAAATGACACCAGAATAAAGTATTCCTCTTATGAGAAGTAATTCTATGCAATTGTTTAGGCACTGAAGAAGTGGAGACATTATTTGATGTCCAGGGAATTTGTATTGTATTTTGACAATCATGCTTTGCAGTATATTGTACGACAGCCCAAGTTGAAACATAAGCATGCTAAATGGGTTGAGTATCTCCAATTTTTTTTTGAAACATATAAGTGGCCAAGCCAATAAAGTAGTTGATGCTTTGAGTAGGAGGCACATGCTTGTTCAAGAAACAAATTTTGAAGTTGTAGGATTTGATTTTCTCAAAGAATTGTATAAAACAGATCCAGATTTTAAAGAAGAATTTGAGGCATGTAGTAACCCTGTTTTAGCAGATAGGAGCCAGTGGATGGATTATTTCCTGCAGGAAGACTTGTTATTCAGAAGAAGCCAACTGTGTGTACCAAAATGTTCCATGAGAGAAAATTTGATCAAAGAGAAGCATAGTGGTGGACTTGCTGGACACTTTGGTACTGATAAGACTTATGAGCAGCTGATTCACTTCTATTACTGGCCCAAGATGAGAGCAGAAGTGGACAAGTTTGTGAAGAATTGAAAAATCTATCAGTATGCTAAAGGAAGGAGCCAGAATGCAGGATTGTACATTCCCTTGCCTATTCCAGACATGCCTTGGGACATGGTGAGTATGGATTTTGTTCTAGGATTGCCCAAGACTCAGAGAGGGAATGATGTAGTCTTTGCTGTAGTGGACAGATTCTCCAAAATGGCACATTTTATTCCATGCTATAAAACTAGTGATGCCACCCATGTTGCTAACTTGTTCTTCAAAGAAGTTGTTAGATTGCATGGGTTGCCCAAGAGTATTGTTTCAGACAGAGATACTAGATTTGTGGGTCATTTTTGGAGGACACTGTGGAAGAAACTTGGTACCAAACTGAGTTTCAGCTTAGCTTTTAACCTGAGACTGATGGACAAACTGAGGTAGTGAATAGGAGTCTGGGAAATCTGTTGAGAAGTCTTGTAGGAGAACATCCCAAGTAGTGGGATCATATTTTTCCTCAGGAAGAATATGCATATAATGACTCACCAAACAGGAGCACAGGGCAGATTCCATTTCATATTGTTTATGGAATGCACCCCAGAGGAATATCAGAGTTAAGAAATCTGGGAAAGGCAGAGCTAAGGAGTGCAGATGGTGAGGAATTTGCTTCAGAGATCCAGGCCATACACGAACAAGTGAAACAGCAACTACAAGGCAGCAGCATAAAATACAAAAATAGAGCAGACTTGAGTAGAAAAGAAGTTCATTTTGAAGTAGGAGATCTGGTTTTGGCACACTTGAGAAAGGAGAGATTCCCAAAGAAGCAGTATAAAAAATTGAAGTTCAAAAATATTGGGCCATGCAAGATACTTAGAAAGTTTTCTGCAAATGATTATGAGATTGAATTACCTCCTGATGTTGGAATATCTCCTATTTTTAATGTTACAGATTTGTACAAGTATGAGGATGGTGGTGCAGAAGAAAGATCAGCAGACAAGGGACAGATAGAGTGGAAGGAGCAGCTACCTTCAGCGCAACCATTGCAACCAGATAAGATATTGGATAAAAGACCATTCAGAAGGACCAGAGGACAAGAGTACTTGCAGTACTTGATCAAATGGAAGGACAAGCCAGAGGAAGATGCCACTTGGATGACTGAAGAAATGTTGCAGAAGATAGGTAGATCAGTGGAAGAGCTCATGGACAGGAGCCCATGAAGAAAATTTCCCTCGGAAGTCTGATGCAGGGGCATTAGACACTAGCCAACAATGTAGGAAGCTTTGTCCACATGTTGTGGGTAGGAGGGTCCAAAACATTTGAACTGTAACAGCTAGGTGTCAATACCTCAGTTGATTGTATTATTTAGATCAGTTAGAGTCGTAGAATTCGAATAGCTCAGTTAGTCTAGCTGTCATATTTCAGTTAGTTGAATTATTTTAATTAGGCTGTTGATTTTCTAAAATGGCCCTCACAAAGAAACCAAACAGACAAATGTTCATGTATATAAATGTAATCCCTCGGATGTATATGGGGAGTAGAGGAGAAGAAAAGGAGAATTTCTGCAATAAAACTCTGTGTATTGAGCAATTGCTTCCGGTTGAATATACTTCGAGTCCTGTTGATTTCCAAACTGTCTGAATTGATAATTGCGAAGAATTGTTTAAATGTGAGGCGATTTTTCACTGGAGATTTCGTTTCTCTGTCTTTGAATTCCCGCAATTTGTTTGGATAACCCTGTGAATTCACCCCACCCGCTGGCAAGGTCTGTGTAGAGAACCCTGGGCGTGAACACTATTCAAATATAAAATTCCCGCTTAATAAAGAGAGACAGAGTCGTTTCTCTCGGAACCTGACCCGAAGATTAGACGTGAGTTAAAACTCATAAGGAATAACGTAACCCCAGACGAACCTTGGTAAGGCACTGTACAAACCCGCGAGCGGATTTGAGGAGGCGCATTGCCCATATCGCACCGCTTTTGGTGTATAGGCGGTATTTCCTGGTCACGGAGCGATTCCATAGAGCTGTCGACGCGTGGCAAGGTGGACCCCCAGGAAAACCACCGTTCAAGCACACCATCACGCGTTAACGTTCGTACCAGGACGCTGAGCGATATGCGCACGTGCTGTTGATTTGGGAGAGGGCCATCGGATGGTGGTCGCTTGCTATAGATGCGCGAACGATAAACGAGGTATGATGCATGCATTTGATTGGTCTATTGATTGTAGAGGTGGGACAGAGCCAAAGGGTTATTATAAGTAATTTGTTTAAAAAGCGTGGAGTATTAAAATAAAGTGCGAAGGGTTAAACTTTGGTTATAAAGGTTCAGAGGTAATTACGTATGCCGGGAGATATAATTAAACATTCGAAAGTTGCAAATATGTTTATTTGTCAATTTCTTTGAAATTGATAAATAAAAATAAAAATAAGATAAAGAGCCACGTGGGTAAAGCAAAGGGAAAAGCTGACAGGGTCACGCTATAGTTGACCAACTCTCCCTGGGGTGGACTTTCAGAATTGTTGCGTCAAGTATACAACTCACCCCTAGAGGTTATCGCGCTGTGTAGGGTTTTAATGCTCGCCCCCCTCCCCCTTAATCTTGTAGGAGTGCCACCATGCTCTTGTTGCACCACTCTAACTATGAGATACCCCTCATCATGCATAGAGTTTATCCCTCTGTCTTGGGGATTTGTGGCAAAAAATCTATGAAGGAAAAATGCATCCTACCTGGGCATCTCCATGATGCTGATATATACCCCTCCACTGTCGATCATGACCTTGAGCAACAACATGACAAGTTTTCCTTGCTATGGAATGGAGTTCTCAATGCTCCCCCTCATGTCAAACCCAAGGTGGACTAGATCACCGTCTACTCTCTCCCTACTCATCACAAAGTGGAGTGGTCCACCTACCCAACATACCCCTAGATCCCCCAACCATAATGGGATCTCACAACTCCCACTCTCCCTGGGATGTCACTGTGTAGCGCTACTACCTACTGGAACCCATCTGACCCTCATCTCTCACGCCTGTATGTATCCCCTGGGTGGATCCCAAGTATTAGGAGTTTGTCCCATGCATATGCACCTTCCTTTATCCTACTAGAACACGTCGTGATATCCACTATCCCAACTGCTGCTGAGACACTTTGATACTACTCGGAGTCTGGGTACCCTTCTGTAGATGAAGTCTACCATCCACCGTCCCTCAAATGTGAGCCCAGTGGTGGAACTCATCCTACCTTGGAAATCAACCATGCCATCCCTAAGCGTTGACCTGTCAAATCGTGCACCTACCAAGTGTGTCAACTGGAGAGTCTCCTCTTGGCTCATGACATGCGGTATCTCATCCAACTATCTAGGGTGAGCCTCCCATGCCCTGCTCCCTAAATGGAGAGTGTCAAGGGGAACCAATCTAACACTCTGGGACCATAAAAAAAACTAAAGGATGATTGGTGGGTATGTCCCAAAGGGTGTGACCAAGATTCTACCTAAATTCTCAAGAGTAATCCTCAAGATGACATTCTCTCTTCCCTAAATCTGTTGATAACACCCTCGTATCCTTGTCTTAGTTAAACGTGGCATCTCCAGATGCTCAATAAGATCCTCATCGATCCTAGGTGAGCTGCATCCCATGGTACGCCTATTTCCCCTATCCATAAGTCTCTTTGGAGGCAACGCTCCAAGATCCCACTGCTCTTCATGATGTTTCACTACATACCACCAAGTATCACCACACTCCTCAACCTGCCACTGTATGCCGCAAACTGCCCCTGTAAACCAATAGATACCGCCAGAAACAACTATATCGTCTTGTACCGTCATGTATCCATCATGCGTCGCCGCATCTGTCACTCCTCGCATGTACTCAATGTGATGGGAAACAATCCTAGTCCACAACACAATCCGACATACTATAACACACCCCCATGCATCTCCATGCCCATATACAAATCACTGCCCAATGATGGATGCTCCTACATGTCCTAGGTTGTGATGGCCCAAGGCTATATCCATATGTTTTGGCCCATAGTCGATCGGTACCATCACCTCTGCTGCCGCATCACCATACTCTCTAATGAATGGATATCCCTTCCAAATCCTCCTTGAGGGACCCAAGAAGTGAATCTCCCTAGGTACAAGTAGCGATGTCAATCTTACTTTGATCCTCAGTGTCCTTCGTGCCCCACACAAATATGAAGAATCCTAAGCTCCATGCACGGAATTTTCTGGTGGCCTACCAATGCCCCCTCCTCTGTCAAATTTCTTCCATAGTACGTTGATCATCTCGTGATCCTATGTATTGTCCTTGTACCAAGACAACTCAAGAAGTTTATACCTAAACTGGTTAGAAACTAATGCTCACTAAAAATCCACTAATGAATGTGTAGGCTCAACTACTAGGTCCCTCCAGGTTGTAGTCAACCGACATACCTGGGAAGTGATAGGTAGTCCCAACCGAATCCTAATTCCAGTCCACTCTTCCGGTAACCCCAGTGCCTAGAAGCTCCTATTGAGCTACACCTCGGTGCATCACCATCTCCATATGATCTGAAATTGAATGTTAGTTATTTTTGTGCTAATTTCATTTTCAGATATAATATTTATTCAGTGATCTTATCCATGATGTGAAGGTTCCCTTGTTTCTTATGTGTGTAAAAAGAGGAATTAAAACTGAATTTTATGAGTGTTTTTTAAAGCATAAATCATGAATTTAAAGTTATGAACAACAGGAACATAAATGACAATAAACCACACAAGCTGATACAATAAAATAGAGTTTTGATGAAGGATTCTACCCCTCGTGGGCTACATCTCCTTGGTTGAGCTCCATAGCTTGGGCCTCTGCATTAGCTCAAATTTTCTAAAAATGTTATTTACATGCATCAAATGATTTTCAAACTTGTTCCAATGAGTTTAAAACATCGAAATATATCAAAAATGACTATTTTTTTACTCAATTTGGTTACCAGATGCTCTGGGCATGGCCTTCCCTCCTGGTGGCCTTAGGCTTCAAAAATTTTCACAGCAACAAAAAAATGTGTAGATGACCTCTTCTACCTCTGCAACCCATTCCAATGGCTCTAAAACATCAAAATATGTCTAGAATGACTCTCCTTGCTCCCAATTTGGTCGCAAATTGCCTTCATTATGGAAAAAACAAATTCTCCTACTATTGCTCCACTAAATCTGGAATCCGGCCAAGTAACTCCACTAATTTTGGAAGTCCACCAAAGGTGCTGCCAATAAAAGTGCTCTTAATTAGGATAAGCATGAGTTTAATATTACTTAAGTGGGTGATAAGTGGGGTTAAGCGCATTTAATGCTAACCCACACTTATCGTTAAACTCGTATTAACATAACCATAACCCATGTATTACATATTAAAACTCGGTTTAAATGCATTTAAAACTTTGTTGATTGCATCACAGTCACTTTCATAGATCACAGATCGCAACGCAGTGACTGATCACAGATCGCAGATTGCAGCCCCGTTATACATCATTCTATGTTTCCTTCTTTCTCTTGCGATTGCGATACCTTGATGAAATGTATCGCATCGCAATTCCGCCACCTTGTTAGCGCTTTATGTTGCCTGCTCCTAAAAACCCCCGATGTGATTGGTAGGACCCACCTTATCGCCATGTCACTTACCACACAATCACAAATCGGAAATATTTTTGTTATTGCCTTATGTCCTCCACTCCTAAACTCCCGATGTGAGATGGTTGAACTCGTCGATGCTTTGGACCAAATTTTAATAATTTGGGTTAATGAATTATGTTAGAGATATATGTTGTATTGTCATTCGACTATGGTTTTGGCCATTAGTCCCAACCTTTGTTTAAATAAATATGCGACAAACCTTGACCTTTCAATATGTAATGCATGCACCTTCCAATTGAATATTATCTGCTAGATTGATTTGGCTCTCGGTCACGCCATGTGCCCTTTCCCATTGGCCTATAAATTCCACCAATAAAATAATCCACCATAGTAATAATTCCAAACTTAGGAAATAGGATAAAAATTCAACTTCCCCAAGCAACATTGGTGAAATATGGAGATGACACTTGTCATTGTCCCATTGGACTAAAACTGAAGAAGATTCTTGAATGCTGGCTAGGCTGCCATGTCATCAGTCTGTACCTATTATGCAAAATTTTAATAAAACTTTGCATGTTCTAAATGACAATCAACAGACCATAACTCCTTCATACAAACTCGTTTTTCAACGAAACGAGTTGCGTTGGATTCCTTGTGACGGGCGGTCGTTTTCGTTATGGTTTCATTCAATTATGAGCACTTTAATTTTTGAGCTAAAATACCGAGCCTCTGATCATTCCTCCCCGCTAGAAGCCTTTTGGACCCAAAAATATCTTTTAATTATTGATTATGTGGATGGGGGGACTGTGTTGAGATTCAACAAGATGATGAGCTTAGTGAAAAGAGTGGCCTTCACTAAGTGGGCCCGCAGGCTATTTTTGGCACAAAGTCTACTTTTAGACTATGTCTATTTTTGGACATGTCTATCATATTCTATGAGTTGCAGGATGCTATTTGTGGATGGTTGGTCAAGTTGGAAAAATAGATGGGCTTCTATTTTTAGACATATTGGGCGAAATCTATTTTTAGTTTGCCAGTCTAAAAATAGATATGTCGAATATTATTAGCTCTTAATAATATTTGGACTCTAAACATTATCTTGTTCTCTTGGAGCACTTTAGTTAAGTGAACAGATGTGGCATAGCAGTTGACAGAAGGAATTATGCTATTCCTGAGGGTTTACTGGAGCTATTGCATGGAGGACTTCAGTTAGAACTCATGTGACAGAGTTTCGTGGAGTTGGAGAAGTAGTTGGTGGAGTTGTATTTAGTTTAACTCAGTTAGACTTAGTTGAGTTAGTTGTATCTAGTCTAACTGATTGATACACTAGTGAGAGTGGTGTGAATTAATTGTTTAATTAATTCACTAAATAATAACTCATTAATCAACTAAAGAATACATCAGTTAACTACAGTGCATGGCAGTTTCAGTGGAGACCAGTGGAGAGACAGGTGAAAGAGAAACTGTGACTATAGTGATGCATTGATTGCATCCAACACTCAGTGGAGATGCCAATGAGGATTGCATGAGAAAGGCTGGAGTAATTCGAAATAATTCAGAGCCATTCTTCAGCAGGGATTGTGCAGTAGAGGTAGGCTAGCAGGTGGCAAAGATTGGTGCATGGATTTGCAAGATCGGGCTTGATTAGTGTGTAGCGATTGTATTGTACTGAGAGCTTGATATGATCAGCTTTGTATGAGGATTGTTACATGATCTCTATGACATATATTATATATATATAGTTGGGGTTTTAAGCTTCAGGCTTTCCCATTAAACAACTGTTTTAATGTGCGTGAATTTTTATTGTTTCATGTGTGCATTGCAATCTTGATTTAATTTCCGCAAATGATCAATGGTGGAATATATTCTGTATTTTGCATGAAGTTAAAATAGTGTGAGATCAGGAGAATCTTGGACATATAACACATAAGTTATATAATTTCTACATGGTATCAGAGGAGTTGATCATTGGAAGAGATTTCAATTATTGAAGCGATTGAGTTTTGTGCTGGTGGAATTCGAATTTGCTGCAGTGTTTTTCTTGGTGTCGAAGTTTAGCATTCATTGAAATGTCTTTCAACGGATTGCGATTCGAGTATGCCCTTGATGGGAGCTCGAATTACATAGCATGGAAGGACAAGATGGAGGTGGTGCTAGATGATAATGGGTTAAAGGAGTTCATAGATGTTGATATTCCTAAGCCGAGTTCTAGCGATGCAGTCGCACTTGATGGATGGAAAAAGAAGGTAGAAAAGTGTCTAAGGATTATGTTGCAAGGTGTGAAGGACCACATTGTGTCCAGCCTTCAAGGTAAATCCATTCCATTCTTAATGTGGAAGGCTTTGATAGACTTGTTCCAAAGCAGAAGTGACCAGAGAAAGTTGGCGTTCAAAGACAAGCTCAGAAAAATAAAAATGGAGAAAGGCGACAATATACCAAAATACCTCACGAAGTTCGTCCACTGCAAGGATGAGCTGGGAAGTGTGGGGGTTACTGTTGATGAAGAATACTTGGTGAGATTGTCTCTCCTTGGGCTTCCGAAGAGTTGGCATAGCTACGAAGACTCTGTCAATGGACGGGAGAAACTGCCAAGATGGGAGCGACTTTGGTTGGATCTTGTGCAGGAGGAGATAAGGCGGGGTACCAGGGATGGATATTCATCGAAGAATGAAGATGAATAAAATTGCGCTTTGGCTACCAAAGCTCAGAAAGGAAAAGGGAAGAAATCTTCCAAATCTAAAGCTAAAGGCAAGAAGCAGGATTTGTCCAAAGTGAAGTGTTTTCACTGTCACCAGCACGGGCATTTCGCCACTAATTGCCCACAGAAGAAGAAGAATAAGCAGGCTGCTAGATCTGCAGCTGGAGAGGCCTTAGCCTCACAGTTTGAGCTGTATTTTTCTTTGATCGCATGCTTGGTTTCAAGTGTGATGGGATCGGTGTGGTTTCTTGACAGTGGTGCGTCCTTCCATATGACTGGAGACAAAGATTTGTTTAGTGATCTGGATGAAAATGATCTTGGACTGCACATCGAGATGGGCGATGATGGTAGATACAGTGCGACTGGTATTGGGACCATTTCCTTTGAGAGTGAGTCTGGTAAACCTTTCATCTTGAAGGATGTCATGCATATTCCAGGATTGAAGAATAATATGATCTCTGTGGCGATGTTGGAAGACAAGAGTTATGATGTTGTTTTTAGTGAGGGAAAAGCTTTCCTTCGGCATAAAACAACTGGTCAAACCAGGAGGATAGGGATTTGAGTTAAGAATATTTATCAATTGCAGGTAGATGGTTGTGCAACAATGGCAGGCAAAGTAGAAGGAGTGGTGAGCCGGGATGAGGGCGAATTGTGGCACAGGAGATTGGGCCATCTTCACCATGGTGCTTTGAAAATTTTGCAGAAGATTTCTACCAGGCTTCCTAAAGATACACTTGCGCAATCAAATCAGTGCAACGGATGTACTTTGGGAAAATTTGTGAAGACCACTTTTCATGAGAAGGATAGTTGTGCCTCGACGATCCTTGAGGGAATTCACACAGACGTGTGTGGACCTTTCTCGGTTGCTTCAACAGCAAAGCTCATGTATAATGTGATATTTGTTGATGAATTTTATCATAAGTGTTGGATCTTCTTCATGCAGAAGAAGAGTGAGACATAGTCAAAGTTCTGTGAGTTCAAGGTGCTGGTTGAGAAAGAGTTGGGGAAGCAGGTGAAAGCTCTAAGGAGAGATAATGGTGGTGAATACATCTTTGGCCAATTCAAAGACTTTTGTAGCGAAGAAGGAATTCGAAGAGAACTCATAGCGCCTCATAACCCACAGTAGAATGGCGTCGCAGAGAGAAAGAACAAAACGATCATGGGTGCTACACGGGTGATGTTGCATGATCACGGCCTTCCGATACACTTGTGGGTTGAGGCATGCAACACTGTAGTTTATGTGCAAAACTGTTGTCCTCATAGAGTACTTGGCATGAGTACACCCGAAGAGGTGTTTTCTGGTAAGAAGCCTGATATTTCTCATTTGAATATTTTTGGCTCACCTGTTTACATTCATGTGACGAAGGATGCCAGGAAGAAGCTGGAGCCAACCGCAAAGGTTGGGATATTTTTGGGGTACACAGGAACACCCCATAATTATTGTGTGTATTTTCCAGACAGTTGGATGATTTTCATGCGACGGGATATCAAATTTCATGAGGAGAAAGCCATGAAGTTGTCGCTTGAGAGGGAGCTACACTTGCATGCAGAGGAGGAGCTACTTGTTCCTAAAGATGAGCCTCAAGATGTGGATCAGCCACAAGAGGAGGTTCATGGAGTGGATGAAACCACTCATGCAGCGCTAAACATCAGAGGGTGGAAGCGCACTACAGAAGCTGAGCGACTGAATCTTGATGCAGTGCAGAATGTAGGAGTTCCTACATCATAGCGCAGATAGAGAGAGTCACTTGACCGATTTACTGGATACATGGCTCTGATGAGCAAGTGTATCGTGATGGAGCCATCCTCTTTCAAGGAAGCTGTGGAATTTGTTGCCTGGGGCTTCTCACATATCGAGGGGATCGACTATGAAGAAACCTTTGCACCTGTAGCAAGGTATTCTTCCATACGGACTATCCTTGCTCTCTTAGCGCAGATGGGTTGGCACATTCATCAGATGGATGTGAAGACTGCATTCCTCAATGGAATCATTGAGGAGGAGGTGTAAATTGAGCATCCTGAAGGATTCAAAATCTTTAGCAGCGAGTCGCATGTGTGCAGGCTCAAAAGAGCACTGTATGGGATGAAACAAGCACCTTGTGCTTGGTACACATGGATAGACAGTTATTTCACTGGACTTGGTTTCGCCAAGAGTGAGGTGGATCCAAACCTATACCAGATTGTGGTGGAGGGTAAGCTTTTGATCATTGTGCTTTATGTAGATGATTTAATACTAATGGGTGATGAACTGTTGATACACTCATGCAAGGCAGATCTTGCAAAGGAGTTTGAGATGAAGGACTTGGGCCTCCTTCATTATTTCCTGGGATTGGAAATTTGGCAGTGGAAAGGTGGAATGTTTGTACCCCAAGGCAAGTATGCCCAAGAGATACTGGAGAAGTTTCACATGCAAGGTTGCAAGCCTACTGACACTCCTCTTCCTGGTGGTTGGAGGAAAGAGGATGCTACATCTGCAGAGGTAGTGGATGCCACTATTTATCGACAATTGTTTGGTTCGCTCATGTATTTAGTCAATACACGACCAGACATATGCTATGCTGTGAACTAGCATTCACAAGCGATGGTGAAGCCAACCAAGCGCTTTTGGAAGGTAGGCAAGCATTTTCTGAGGTATCTCATGGGCACATCTGGGTATGGATTGTGGTACAAATAGTCAGATGAGGTGAAGCTACATGGCTTCACGGATGCAGATTGGGCAGGAAGCCCAATGGACATAAAGAGCACATCTGGAGGGATTTTTAGTATCGGATCTACAATAGTTTCTTGGTACAGCAGTAAACAAAGATCCGTGGCACTCGGTTCAGCGGAGGCCGAGTACATGGCAACAAGTTTGGCTGCATGCGAGGCTATATGGATGAGGAAGATCCTGGTCAGGTTTTTCAGTTCTCACTTAGATCCTACTGTGATATATTGTGATAATTAGAGTTGCATTAAACTCTCGGTTAATCCAGTATTTCATGATAGATCTAAACATATTTACATTCGGTACCATCATATCAGAGATTGTGTGCAGCGGAAGATCATGTTGCTTTCTTACATTCCTACAGAGGATCAGGATGCAGATATTCTGACGAAGGTGCTCACCAGGAGCAAATTCGAATACCATAGAGACAGGATCGGGGTGGCAGATTGACGGCAACAAAACTGAAAGTCACCCCTGAGGAGATATTGTCAACTGTAGTCGTGGCTCTGTCAGCATTTCTCTTCCAAAACCCCGTTCTTTTTTCCACGTGGTTTACTCTGATTTTTTCGAGTTTTATTTGTCAAATTCGAGGAATTTGACAAATACACATTATCCACAACCTTTGGCAATTAAATTATATAACAGAACATTATATTAATAACCAATGCCTTTTGAATAAATAACTCTTAACAGACCTTTGGCTCTAGGCCCCACCTCTATGATCAATAGCCCAATCAAATGCACGCATAATACCTCGGTTATCGTCCGCGCATCTTTATCAAACGATCACCGTCCGATGGCTCCTTTCCAGATCAATGGCATTCCACGATATCGCTCGGCTTCTCTGGTCAAACGGTAACGTGCGATGGCGCGCAGCAACGGTGGTATTTTGTGGGTCCACCTCGCCACGTGTCGAATACTCTATGAAATCGCTCACCAACCAGGAAATACCGCTTATCTCCGAAAGGCGGTGCGATATGGGCAATCTGGCTTCGTAAATCTGCTCGCGGTTTCAGAAAAGTGATCAACCAAAGGTTAAGTCGGGTTATCCTATTCTTTGATTCCTTAAAACACGTCTAATCCTCGGTCAGGGTTCCGATAGCAACAACTCTGTCTCGGGAGTTCTACTCTTTAAACTATGTTCACGACCAAGGATTCTCTACACAGGCCTCGCCTACGGCGGGTCTAATTCATAGGGTTGCTCAAATAATCTTGGGAAAAAAATAGACAGAGATATGCAGAATCTATACAGTAGTTCAATTCAATAATTATACATGCACGAAGTTCAATTTCCTCACAATTAAACATTTTTTTCACAAATAAGGATTCGAGACAATTCTATGGCCAATGCGTACTGAAATTATTCAACTGGAAGCAATTGTGAACACACAGATTTTATTGCAGAAATTCTCTTTTCTTCTCCCTCTTCTCCCCCACAAGACATCCGAGGAGTACAATTTATATACATTACAATGTGACTCTTCGGTTCCCCTGTGAGGACCGTTTAGGAAATCAAAAGCCTAATTACAATAATTCAACTAACTGAAACATGACAGAGGATTGAATCCAAACCTGTTCGACTTCTATGGACTCTAACTAACCTAAATGAAATAGTCAGATGGGGTATTGAAACCTAGCTGTTACAATTCAATGATTTGACCCTCCTAGCCACAACATGTGGAAAAAACCTCCTACATTTCTAGCTAGTGTCTAATGCCCTTGCATCATACTCCCGAGGGCAATTTTCTTCATGGGCTCCTGTCCATGAGCTCTTCCACTGCTCTGCCTATCTTCTGCAACATTGCTTCAGTCATCCAAGTGGCATCCTCTTCTGGCTTATCCTTCAATTTGATTAGGTACTGAAAGTACTCTTGTCCTCTAGTCTTCCTGAACACTCTTTTGTACAATATCTTCTTTGGTTGCAATGGTTGCGCTGGAGGTAGCTTCTCTTTCCACTCAATTTGTTCCTTGTCTGCTGATATTTCTTCTGCACCATCATCTTCATACTTGTAAAAATCTGCAACATTAAAAATGGGAGATATTCCAACATCAGGAGTTAATTCAATATCATAAGCATTTGCAGAAAAATTTCTAAGTATCTTGCATGGCCCAATCTTTTTGAACTTCAACTTGTTATACTGCTTCTTTGGGAATCTATCCTTTCTCAAATGTGCCAAAAAAAATTTTCCTACTTCAAAATGAACTTCTTTTCTACTCAAGTCTGCTCTGCTTTTGTATTTGATGCTGCTGCCTTGTAGTTGCTGTTTCACTTGTTCATGTATGGCCTGGATCTCTGAAGCAAATCCCTCACCATCTGCGCTCCTTAGCTCTGCCTTTCCCAGATTTCTTAACTCTGATATTCCTCTGGGGTGCATTCCATAAACAATATGGAATGGACTCTGCCCTGTGCTTCTGTTTGGTGAGTCATTATATGCATATTCTGTCTGGGGAAAAATATGGTCCCACTGCTTGCGATGCTCTCCTGCAAGACTTCTCGACAAATTTCCCAGACTCCTATTCACCACCTCAGTTTGTCCATCAGTATTGGGATGATAAGCTGAGCTGAAACTTAGTTTGGTACCAAATTTCTTCCATGGTGTCCTCCAAAAATTACCCACAAATCTGGTGTCTCTGTCTGAAACAATACTCTTGGGCAACCCATGCAATCTAACAACTTCTTTGAAAAACAAGTTAGCAACATGGGTGTCATCACTAGTTTTATAACATGGAATAAAATGTGCCATTTTGGAGAATCTGTCTACTACAACAAAGACTGCATCATTCCCTCTCTGAGTCTTGGGAAATCCTAGAACAAAATCCATACTCACCATGTCCCAAGGCCTGTCTGGAATAGGCAAGGGAGTGTACAATCCCGCATTCTGGCTCCTTCCTTTAGCATATTGACAGATTTTGCAATTCTTCACAAACTTGTCCACTTCTGCTCTCATCTTGGGCCAGTAATAGAAGTGACTCAGCTGCTCATAAGTCTTATCAGTACCAAAGTGTCCAGCAAGTCCACCACCATGCTTCTCTTTGATCAAATTTTCTCTCATGGAACATCTTGGTACACACAATTGGCTTCTTCTGAATAACAAGTCCCCCTACAGGAAATAATCCATCCACTGGCTTCTATCTGTTAAAATAGGGTTACTACATGCCTCAAATGCTTCCTTAAAATCTGGATCTGTTTTATACAATTCTTTGAGAAAATCAAATCCTACAACTTCAAAATTAGTTTCTTGAACAAGCATGTGCCTCCTACTCAAAGCATCAACTACTTTATTGGCTTGGCCACTTATATGTTTCAAAACAAAATTAAAACCTTGGAGATACTCAACCCATTTAGCATGCTTATGCTTCAACTTGGGTTGTTGTACAATATACTGCAAAGCATGATTGTCAGAATACAATACAAATTCCCTGGACATCAAATAATGTCTCCACTTTTTCAATGCCTGAACAATTGCATAGAATTCCTTCTCATAAGAGGAATACTTTCTCCTGGTGTCATTCAGCTTTTCACTGAAATAGGCTACAGGCCTATCATCCTGACTCAACACAGCTCCAATGGCCTCTCCACTGGCATCACATTTTACTTGAAATGGTTTAGTAAAATCAGGCAGAATCAAAACAAGCTTCTCCGTTATCTTTTGCTTCAAAACTTTAAAATTTCTTTCTGCTTCAGCAGTCCACTTAAATGGTTGTTTTCTCTTCTTTATTGTTTCAATTATGGGTGCATTGATCTTACTGAAGTTTCTTATAAAATTTCTGTAAAAACTAGCAAGTCCATGGAAACTTCTTACCTCAAAGACATTCCTGGGTGAAGGCCACTCCACAATTGCCTTAACCTTTTTTGGGTCCATCTTCAATCCTTCTGCAGAAACAAAAAACCCCAAATACACCAACTCTTCCTTCATGAATGAGCATTTCTTCAAATTTATCAGCAGTTTCTCTTGGTGCAGCTTCTTCAAGACATGGTTAAGATGCCTTAAATGTTCTTCTTTAGTTCTGCTGAAAACTAATATATCATCCAGATACACTATCACAAATTTACCAATGAATTATTTCAATACTTCATTCATAAGTCTCATAAAAGTGCTAGGTGCATTTGACAACCCAAAAGGCATTACCATCCATTCATACAGTCCTTCATTTGTTTTAAAGGCAGTTTTCCACTCATCGCCCTCTCTTATTCTAATCTGATGGTATCCACTTTTCAAATCTATCTTTGAAAAATATTTAGCACCACTCAAACAGTCCATCAAATCCTCAATTCTGGGTAAATGGAATCTGTACCTGATTGTGATCTTATTAATTTCTCTGAAATCAATACACATCCTCCATCTTCCATCCTTCTTTGGGCTCAAAACTGCTGGTACTGCACATGGACTCAGGCTTTCTCTGATCAGTCCTTTGTCCACCAATTCCTGTACTTGTTTCCTGATTTCCTCATTTTCTTTGGGAGTCATTCTGTAGGCTGCCTTATTTGGCAGATTTGAACCAGGGATAAAATCTATCTGATGGCTGATCTTCTTCACAGGTGGCAGCTCATCAGGTAAATCATCCACAACAATGTCACAGTAATTGTCTAACATCTCTTGTATCTCTACTGGTAAATCAGAAATATTTGTAGAAGTAAGGACTACTTTAGGCTTGCAAACTAAAGCAAAGCTTACCTCTTCCTCTTCTATCTGCTGCAGATATTCCTTCCCGCTCAGCAACAAGGTCTTTGGATCAATCACTCTGCTGGATGGCTCTCCTTCTTCCATGGGTATCAATGTATGATGTACCCCATCCTTGAAGAACTTGTAAGTTTTCTTCTTGCCATCATGCACTGCTGCTCTGTCAAACTGCCAAGGTCTACCCAGTAGTATATGACACACATCCATGGGCATTACATCACACAGGACCTTATCTTTGTATTTTCCCATTTGCAGCTCTATCTCACACTATTCCTTTACAACCAGCTGGTGCCCTTTGTGCAGCCAGGACACCCTGTAGGGAGTTGGATGCTCCCTTGTCTTCAACTTCAACTTCTCTATCACCTCAGTGGAAACCAGATTGTCTGTGCTGCCACTATCAATGACTAGCTGGCAACATTTCCCTTGGACTTTGCATATGCTCCTAAACAAATTCTTCCTTTGTGCAGGCTCAGTGACCTCTTTGGCTTGCTTCAACAGGACCTTATTTACCACCAAGGACTCTCCCCTCTCTGGAAGAATTTCTTCTTCAATTTCTGCCTCTTCTCCAGCCTGGGCAACAACAAAATTTCTTGGTCCAACACCCACATTCTCTGGACACTCATAGTGATTATGTCCCACTTGTTGACATCTATAACACCTCAACTCTCTACCTCTGCCTCTGTCTCTGCCTCCTCTTCCTTTTCCTCTGTAAGAACCCCTTCTTTCCCTTGCATCCTCCTCTGTAGATGCATTCTAAGGTGAGATACTATTAGCTCCATCCCTGGGTGTAGTAGGCTTTCCTCTACCCCCCTGACTTCCCTTTCCACGGAAAGTACCTCTCTTCTTGGTAGACTGTTTTCTTAGGAGTTTCTCCTCTGCTTTCAAGGCCATCTGGTAGGCCTCTTCCACTGTATTAGGAGACAGAAGACCTATCTCATCTTGGATCTCCAGCTTGAGACCATTCACATATCTGGCAGTCTTCTCTGGTGTGTCCTGAAATTGCCCAACTCTTATGCTTACTCTGTAGAATTCCTCTGTGTATTATTTTACTGTCAGCAACCTCTGTCTCAGGTTTTGCATTTTCCTATACAATGTCAGCTGATAATCACTAGGCAAGAATTTACCTTTTAATTTAGCCAACATTCTGGTCCAGCTTTTGATAGGTTGCTTGCCAACTCTCCTCCTTTCTGCCTGCACTCCATCCCACCAAAGTTCAACATGTCCTTTCAGCTTTGTCACTGCAAACTTGACCTTTTAATCTTCACTTATTTCTTCATAATCGAAGCACTTTTTCATTTCATTTATCCAGTCCACCAGCTCCTCTGGATTCAATCCCCCTGCATAACTCGACACTTCAATTCTGGGCTTAACTGCAGACCCCAGAACAGTTCTAAGGAGCCTCATGTCAGGAGGAATTTCAATATTTTCTTCCGCTTCTTCTGTTTCAGGTTTGCTGATGTCTTCAGGATATCTAGTCTGTCTTCACTCCATGGAATCCATTCTGGCCTCGACCCTCTGCAACATCCCCAACACCTCTGCATTGGAAACATGTCTCCTTCTGCCAGCACCTCTACCAACTCGGATTGCCATGTCAGCTCCTGCAAAAACAACTCGGAAACAACATCTATGATACCACAAATGACGGCAACAAAACTGAAAGTCAACCTTGAGGAGAGATTGTCAACTGTAGTCGTGGCTCTGTCAGCATTTCTCTTCCAAAACCCCGTTCTTTTTTCCACGTGGTCTACTCTGATTTTTTCGAGTTTTATTTGTCAAATTCGATGAATTTCACAAATACACATTATCCACAACCTTTGGCAATTAAATTATATAACCAAAATTTATATTAATAACCAACGCCTTTTGAATAAATAACTCTTAACAGACTTTTGGCTCCGAGCCCCACCTCTATGATCAATAGCCCAATCAAATGCACACACAGTACCTCGGTTATCGTCCGCGCATCTTTATCAAACGATCATCGTCTTATGGCTCCTTTCCAGATCAACGGCGTTCCACGATATCACTTGGCTTCTCTGGTCGAACGATAACGTGCGATGGCGCACAGAAACGGCGGTATTTTGTTGTTCCACCTCGCCACGTGTCGAATACTCTATGGAATCACTCCCCAACCAAGAAATACTGCTTATCTCCGAAAGGTGGTGCGATATGGGAAATATGGATTCGTAAATCTGCTCGTGGTTTCAGAAAAGTGATCAACCAAAGGTTAAGTCAGGTTACGCTATTCTTTGATTCCTTAACCCACGTCTAATCCTCGGTCAGGGTTCCGATAGCAACAACTCTGTCTTGGGAGTTCTACTCTTTAAATTATGTTCACGACCAAGGATTCTCTACACAAGCCTCACCTGTGACGAGTCTAATTCACAGGGTTGCTCGAATAATCTTGGGAAAAAAATAGACAGAGATATGCAGAATCTATACAGTAGTTCAATTCAATAATTATACATGCACGGAGTTCAATTGCCTCACAATTAAACAATTTCTTCACAAATAAGGATTCGAGACAATTCTATGGCCAATGCGTACTGAAATTATTCAACTGGAAGCAATTGTGAACACACAGATTTTATCGCAGAAACTATCTTTTCTTCTCCCTCTTCTCCCCCACAATACATCCGAGGAGTACAATTTATATACATTACAATGTGACTCTTCAGTTCCCCTGTGAGGACCATTTAGGAAATCAAAATCCTAATTACAATAATTCAACTAATTGAAACATGACAGAGGATCGAATCCAAACCTATTCGACTTCTATGGACTCTAACTAACCTAAATGAAACAGTCAGCTGAGGTATTGACACATAGCTGCTACAATTCAATGATTTGACCCTCCTAGCCACAACATGTGGAAAAAACCTCCTACATTTCTGGCTAGTGTCTAATGCCCCTGCATCACAGATAATCCATATCTTGTTGAGATGGAGTGTTGAGATTCAACAAGATGATGAGCTTATTGAAAAGAGTCGCCTTCACTAAGTGGGCCCGCAGGCTATTTTTGGTGCAAAGTTTATTTTTAGACTATGTCTATCATATTCTATGAGTTGCAGGATGCTATTTGTGGATGGTTGGTCAAGTTGGAAAAATAGATGGACTTATATTTTTAGACATATTGGGCGGAATCTATTTTTAGATTATCAGTCTAAAAATAGATATGTCGAATATTATTAGCTCTTAATAATATTTGGACTCTAAACATTATCTCATTCTCTTGGAGCACTTCAGTTAAGTGCACAGATGTGGCACGAAAACTGACAGAAGGAATTACAATATTCCTGAGGGTTTACTGGAGCTATTGCATGGAGGAATTCAGTTAGAACTCATGTAACATAGTTTGGTGGAGTTGGAGAAGTAGTTGGTGGAGTTGTATTTAGTTTAAATCAGTTAGACTCAGTTGAGCTAGTTGTATCTAGTCTAATTGATTGATACACTAGTGAGAGTGGTGTGAATTAATTAGTTAATTAATTCACTAAATAATAACTGATTAAACAACTAAAGAATACATCAGTTAACTACAGTGCATGGCAGTTTCAGTGGAGACCAGTGGAGAGATAGGTGAAAGAGAAAGTGTGACTATTAGTTGTGACTATAGTGATGCATTGATTGAATCCAACACTCAGTGGAGATGCCAATGAGGATTACATGAGAAAGGCTGGAGTAATTCGAACTCATTCAGAGCCATTCTTCAGCAGGGATTACACAGTAGAGGTAGGCTAGCAGGTGGCAAAGATAGGTGCATGGATTTGTGAGATCGGGCTTGATTAGTGTGTAGCGATTGTATTGTACTGAGAGCTTGATATGATCAACTTTGTATGAGGATTGTTACATGATATCTATGACATATATTATATACATATATTTGGGGTTTTCAGCTTTAGGATTTCCTATTAAACAACTGTGTTAATGTGTGTGAATTTTTATTGTTTCATGTGTGCATTGCAACCTTGATTTAATTTTTGCAAATGATCAATGGTGGAATAGATTCTGTATTTTGCACGAAGTTAAAATAATGTGAGATCAAGAGAATCTTGGACATATAACACATAAACTATATAATTTCTACAGGCTGTTCCCTCACCCTTCCAATCTCTATCCATTGGAAATTTCCCAATTTCATCATTTGGAGCTTTTCACAAAAAGTCAACTTTTTCCTTGATCCTTGCGACCTTCTCTTGATGTCATTGACATCGTCATGCTACAATATATTTGAATTTGCAGAACAATAATCTATTATTGTAGAAACCATCTTGTTCCTACCTTGGTCAACAATCAATGAAAACTTAGAAATTTTCTCACCTTGCACACTGTCACCATGGCGATTTTAAACTGTTTTTTCCTTGTACTTGCGTCGACTCTTGACCAAGTATCTTCACCATTGCCATGTACCTTTTGGAAACCAGCTATAAGAATTTGTGGAACCCATGCCTTATTTCCCAAGCTACTTTGTCACATTCTCTTTGGCATTTGCACCCTCTTGCTCCAACATCTTGTTTCCAACACTACTCAACACTATTGTTGACTGTTGCAAATGTTTTTCACCTTCTTTCAAAGGAAAATTGTTAACATCCTTAAACAACTCATTAAAAGCATAAGCATCTTTATGAAAGTGTGATTCAATACATCTCTTTGTTTGATCATCAACAATGTCAAATTCTGACTTGCGTTCACTATATTCTTCATTTCACTTGCATGCATAAGAGACAAACCTGTCTTCTTCTTATGTGCTCTAATTATGTACTCAATACCATCCTTAAACAAGCGATACTTGTTCTCATGGCGATAAAATGCAACTCTCCTATCATACAGATAAGGACTTCCTAATACAATACCTAATATCTTAAGCGGCACTACACATTAGGGGAATTTTGAGGTCTAAAATGGGCCTCCTAAGGAAATAATAAAATAATAGTTAAACCATTAAAATAATATTTATGAATTTTCATTTTACTTTTTGCACCACAATCTATGTAACCATGGTTAAATTCAAATGAAAAGGTGTACCAAAATAAAATTAATAAAAAATTGTATTGATGCGACTATAAATAAGAATGAACTTTTCAATAAAATGTCATTAGCATTGAACAAATAATGCATTTGTCTTTTGTACTTAACTTAAAATAAATTATAAATATAAATTCATAAATTCTTAATTGTATAATATACTGTTAATTTAAATTTATATTATTTAAATTATACAGTAACATGTAATGAATATACTATATAAAAATAAAATAATAAATGTAATATATTATTTTATGTATTTGTTTATATTACATTGATTTGATTTTTAACATAAGAAAAAATAATATATAATATAAAAATGAATATAATATATATTCTATAATATATTAATTTTCAGAATATTATATATAATAATATATAATATTAATCTAATCATAATGAAATTAATTTAGTTGTATTTATAGTTAAAGAAAAAAAAAGTATTGAAATATATTTAATTTATATTTATATGTTTAATATAAGAATTATATACATTGAAATTGTAGACTTTTTTTTGCCCCAAACTATGTTGAACCTAATATATTTTTTTAACATACAAAACTAGTGTACATTTTTTCATCATACAAAACAAATATACATTTTTTCTTTAATTTTAATATGTTTGTATTTTTAATAATATTATAATAATATTATTTATAGATTTGATTTATCATAAAATTACAAGGTTGCATTTTTATTTATTTTGATTTCATATGTATAATATATATGTATCTATATTAACTTATAAATAATTTTAAATTGTAATATTAAATAAAATGAGATGAATATATAATTCCCCAGATGCGGGTGACAAAACTGACACGCTTGACAATCACATCCCACACTCCCCGGAGGGTGGAGATATTTTGTGCAGAGCCTCACTTGTTGCGGATCCTCAAACCATTAACCACTCGCATGAGACTCATAGAATCATAAATGATGACAAGAGGACGGGAACTGCATCACCATGTTCAAAGCATCACCTCGCATCTATCACCATAAATGATCGCCATGATTAACCCGTATTGTAGCCATCCCCCTTCCCTCGAGCATGATCAAGTGATTGATCATAGCATGCAGATGCAAGTGAAGCCTACTCATTTCTATCCTCCTCGCACACACCCCAGACCCTTTAAAAGATGACCTCTCAGTTGTTTTCAATACAAAGTTTCTTATCTTTGCCTTTTTCCTCTTTAACTGTGCTATGAATTCTCCCTGACTTCAAAAGGTTGCGAAGCTCTATACTCAGTGTTGCGCAATGCAGTCTCCTTTGGGTTGCCGCATCCCTTCCTATTCACCTTCCCCCCTGCTATTCCTACCCACTGTGCCCCAGTGCGGCTTGCCCTTCTGTGTACCCCTCCTTAAACCGTTCCCCCTTGCCTCTTTGTGAAATGCCCCCCAGACTCTTCCAGAGAACTATCCAAGGTAGACAAAGAGGGGCTCTCCCAGAATGCTATCACCATGGTGAGGAAAATCATCTAGAGTCGATAGAAGGCTCCTCATCCAACACTTTTGCTCGTCAAAATTCCGATCCCGAGCAGAATGAAGAAATCCCTAGGAAAGCTACGAAGGAGGAATATGCGGCCCGCAAAATTCCACCATCTCTCGCTAGATGCACCTCTAGCACCACAAAACTAACCCGATGTCAGTTCAAGAGGAGGAATATGAGGATTCAGACGTCTCAGTGATGGATTCTGATGGCAACTGGATGCGTGTCCTCGACGGCGTACATTCGGACTTCCCCATACTCTTTGCACTGGTCTACAAACCCGGGTGTAGAGTGGAAAACGTAGAGGAAGTTGCTGTGCAGGCTCCTGCTTGCCCCATTGAGGAGGAGGTCCCCAACAGTGATGATGAAGATGAAAATTTAAGCTTGTGCAGCTGCACAGTTCTCCCATGTTTTTTTTCAAGGTTTCCATCAATACTTTTTTGCTATCGTTTACTTTGTACTACTTAGATACATCAGCGCTACTGTGCATAATGTAATTTTTTGTTTTAAGTTTTGTTCGAGCTGGTTTCCTCCCCTGAGGCGGCCTATAAATTCTGTAACTAAGGCTAGGATTGGCTAAGCGCAGCTTGCCAACCCAGCCTGTAGCATATGTAACTTCTCTATTTTCAAATTAATAGAATAGCCTAACTTACCAAAAAAAAAAAGTAATAATATATATATATATATATATATATATATATATATATATATATATATAAATACAATATTTATTGAAAAATGTGTAAAGACATGAAGATTATGTAAGGATATGCATTGTTTTTTTCAAAAAATATGAAATGAAAATAATAATATTTTATTCAAAAAATGTGAAATGACATTTATTATTAGCACTTTACTTTATGACTTTAAAAGCACTTAGAGTACTACCATGGTTAACTATGAGTTTTTATCCACCAATGAGAATTTAACAAGTAAGTACCTTTAACTCAAGCAATGCCACCTCAACCATTGAGGATGATGTCATCCCCTAAAATGTGATTGGTTCTCATAAAGGGAATTTTGATTGTACATTTTTCTTAAGAGGCCCATTTTAGACCTAAAAATTCCCCTAATGTCAAGCTCAACTTTATCAATAAAGTTTGAGTTAATGGAAAATCTTAGTAAGCACTTCCTTGTAACCTGCAAGTTTGCATTCTTTCATATCCAACACAAAGGATATGGTCTTGGATGTCTAATAGTTTTAATTCCTAGTTGCTTAACCAAATCTTCAGAAATCGAATTATCTTGTGACCCACTATCAAAAAGTGTATCAATTTTGATATGTTTAGAGACAAATCTAATGTGGAAAATTTCTATTCTTGTATCTTCATCATGAGTACTATTTGAACAATTTGAAGAACTAGTGCTTGCAACATGTTTACCTTTCAAACCCATGGCTGTAATCTTTTTCTCATATCCTGAATCTGACCCTAAGTCTTGTTCAACTATAGCAAAAGTATTTCCCTTCTCTTTGGTTTTCAATCTATTTGGTTTCAATTCTCGATGAAGTTGCGAACAATGGTCTTCATCATGGCAATTCTTTGAACAATTTTTGCATGTGAGTTTTTCCTTCTCTTTTTTTACAGAACTCTTTCTTTTTCCACTTCCATAAAAATTTCCTTTCCCTTTACCCTCACTTTCCTCTGTATCCTCTATGCCTTGTTTTCCCCTTGTCTCTAAGTGTGTGTCTTGTACACAAACTTCATATAAATTTCTTGGGTGAAACATAAGAATAATATGCTTCAAATAGTATTGTAAACCCCCAATATATTTCAAGAGTGTATCTCGGGAATTCAAATTTACTCCTGACAACAAAGCTCTCTTTCTAAACTCCTCGGTATACTCTTGGACTGTTTGACCCTTGAGCTGGTTAAAATTTTTCCAACTCATAATAGCTTTTTGGATGTAGGCTAATGGATAAAAATGTCTTCTAATGGAAGAAATGAACTCAACCCATGAAATGGACATCTTAACATGGATTCGCATTTCCTCTTGAGTTTTTCCTTCCCACCAAACTAGTGTAGCTCCTTCTATCCTTAATAAAGTCAACTGGATATTTATGTCATCCTCATAAAGGTTCTGAATTCTACAATACACCTCCAACTGATGTATCCAATTTTCAAGCCTCTCTACATTTACCTCGCCATTGTACATAGGTAGTTCAAACTTAATGTCCAATTTGAGTAATGGAATATTTCCTTTTGCGGCTTTTGAGTGAGTGTGAGTGTGGGTGGTATTTGTGGTGGAAGTGGAAGATGATTCAGATCGGGATGATGAGGATGATGAAGATGGTGGAGATTGAGGTGGCCTTCCTCTACTGCCCTTTGAACTCTTCTCTTCATCCTTCTTACCATATGAAGATCCTTCTCCATATGGAGGCTTAGAACCTCCTCCTACTCTTTTTGCAGTGAATGTATCAAACATGATTTTCACCATTGTTTGTATTCATTTGAAGTCTCTCTTAACATCCTCTTCTTTGGAATCTCCATGAGTCTCTCCAAATCTTGACATAATCGCTAAGGATTCAAGCTCAAACTATGATTCTTATACCTTCTCAATCACTTCAGCTTCTTGTCCAAATTTCACCTCTTCAATATCAACTTCTTGAGACAATACTTGAGGTTCTTCAAGTAAAGCTATGAGTGGAATTTTGGGTGAGGATGATGCTCTTTCAAATATCCTTCTTATGGTCCTAATCTCAGGACCTGCAACCAACAATTTCCCTTCGCTTTTTGCAACTTTAACCTTGTCAGCATCACAAAATTGCAACCATTAAATTGCACAAAACTTCAAGCAACTATCAAGCAAATAAACTTGCCTTTCAACTAGGCTCTAATACCAACTTGATATTTAATTGAATGTTAGTTATTGTTGTGCTAATTTCAATTTCAGATATAAAACTTATTCATTGATCTTATGCTTGATTTGCAGGTTCCCTTGTTTCTTATGTGTGTAAAAGGAGGAATTGAAACTAAATTTTATTAGTGTTTTTGAAAGCATAAAGCATGAATTTAAAATGTTGAACAACAACAACATAAATTATAGAAAACCACACAAACTGATACAATAAAACCGAGTTTTTATGAAGGAGTTCACCCCTCCTGGGCTACATCTCCTTGGTCCAACTCCATAGCTTGGGCCTCTGTATTAGCTCAAATTTTCTCAAAATGTTGTTTACATGCATAAAATTCTTTTGAAAAGTGTTCCAATTAGTTTAAAACATTGAAATCTATCAGAAACGACTATTTTATTACTCAATTTGGTTACCACATACTCTGGGCATGGCCTTCCCTCCTAGTGGCCCTGAGCTTCAAAAATCTTCACGACAACAAAAACCTATGTAAATAACCTCTTCTGCCTCTTCAACCTATTCAAATAGCTCCAAAACATCAAAATATGTCTATAATGAATCTCCTTACTCCCAATTTGGTCGAAAATTGCCTCCATTGTGAAAAAAACAAACGATCCTACTATTTCTCCACTAAATCTAGAATCCGGGCAGCTAGCTTCACAAAATGTGGAAGTTTGTCGAATCTGTCAGGTTTTCCAAAGGCACCCCCAAGATAAGCACTCTTAATTAGGATAAGCACGAGTTTAATATTAATTAAGTGGGTGATAAGTGGGGTTAGGCGCGTTTAGCGCTAACCCAAAATTATCGTTAAACTCACATTAACATAACCATAACCCACATATTATATATTAAAATTCAGTTTAAATGAATTTAAAAATTTGTCGATCGCATCCTATTCACTTTCACAGATCACAAATCGCAGTGTAGTGAATGATCGCAGATCACAGCTCCACTATAAACCATTCTATGTTTACTGCTCCATCTTGCGATTGCAATACCCCGATGTGATATATCACATCACAATTCTGCCACCTTGTTAGCACTTTATGTTGCCTGCTCCTAAAAACCCCCGATGCGATTAGTAGGACCCACCTTATTGCCACGTCACTTACCATGCAATCATAAATCGCTAATATTTTTGTTGTTGCCTTATGTCCTCTGCTTCTAAACTCTTGATGTGAGATGGTTGAACTCGTCGATGCTTTGGACCAAGGTTTAATACTTTGGGTTAATGAAATATGGCGTGTATATATGTTGTATTGTCATTCGACTATGGTTTCGGCCATTAGTGCCAACCTTTGTTTAAAAAAATATGCGACCAACCTTGACCTTGCAATATGTAATGCATGCACCTTCCAACTGAATATTATCCACCTAATTTCTTTGGGTCTCGGCCGCGCTATGTGCCCTTCCCCATTGGCCTATAAATTCCACCAATAAAATAATCCACCAAAGTAATAATTCCAAACTTAGGAAATAAGAGAAAAATTCAACTTCCCTAAGAAAAATTGGCGAATCTGGAGATAACACTTGTCATAGTCCCATTGGACTAAAATTAAAGAATATTCTTGAATGCTGACTGGGATGCCATGTCATCAACCTGCACCTATTCTGCAATTTTTTAATAAAAAATTACCTGTTCTAAACAGTGATCAATAGACCATAACTCCTTCATCCAAACTCAGCTTTCAACGAAACATGTTATGTTGGATTCCTTACGACGAGTCGATCGTTGTTGTTCTGGTTTCATTCAATTTTGAGAACTTTAATTTTTGAGCTAAAATATTGAGCCTCTGATCACCATAGCCTACTCCACCAAGTACCAACTCAGAATCTCTCGCCATCCAACCAAAAGAGAGGGATCGAATGTGTGAAATATTGCACCTATATAAACACTGACATGCAGATGTTGCACCCTATGCAACTCAGGTCGTCTCATCCCGCTATCCAAGTCAATGCATGAGATTTGACTAGGTAGCTCTGTCTCTCTCTCTCAAAGGTGACCCAATCATGTTACTAGCCCCATCTATGTATGCCTGAAGGGGGATGCTTCGATGCTCCAATGTGCCCTATAGATTTACCATAAGTTGCTCTGGCTGAATCATCACAAGTGACTCATCATCCTGAATATATCCCATAGAGTCCCCTCATACCACATGCACAGTAGAATATGAAATCGGCCTACTGTCGTCAACTCTGCATGACTGATCATCCTCCCGAGAAGCATTCGTATGACCCCATGTACTCATCCAAAGAATATTCCTCATCATGATATACATAAGGAATGTTCTTCTGCTCTACCTCTGTATCTCTTAGTGCCTCATCAAAGGTGGATACATTTCCTGGCACGTCACCTATCTACTACATGTGGTTGTCACCCAAAAAATTAGGCACGACTCCATTCATCACCTCAATGGATGGCTCTACTCTCTCCATTAAGATGTCAATTGACATAGTGTAGATGTCATGATCTTTCTTAAACCTTTAAAAAAAATTATGATTCAATTTCCTTGAAGCTCTTCACTTACATACAACAACTTGCTCGACACTCTTGCAGACATCAATTATCTCTTCTAACACTTAGCACGCAAAGTGTATGAATTGGGTGCGGGATATTTGATTTATAGCAAATTTTAAATTCGAACCTCATCAATGCCCTTAGACGCTCCTCATAAATGCTGATTTCGTGACGGATTTGGCCAGATATGCCCATTAAATGTGCTCTTCCTGCTCCTTCTAATGTCCAAGTCATTTTCCAATGCAATTTTACTATTCCAATGGTCACTTTCTGGGAGAACTCTATGAGGCTAGGCCCTTTGACACAATCCTATTTTCCATGGCGTAGTAACCTCCAACTATGTCTGCAATCAATCCCACGCGCAGTACTTTGACTATGTTGAATCCATCCCTCACCATAAACTGTCTGCATTTGTTCACCACAGCATCAGGAGATCTCCTCCCCCAGCACAATTTTTTTGGCCAGATTTTTCCAAGCGAACTATTGACAATGCACTTGGGTATGCTTTAGTTGTGCAACCCCTTCAGGCTATACCAGAGTCCTTGGAACCTTAGTGATTTGAAACACGCCCACCTTAACTTCTTGAAGAGCCTCATTAGTACACTCCCATCCATTAGCGAAGCTATAAGTCATCAAGAATCCTTCTACCATTTCATCCAAATCTGTCGTTCCATCGTGCAGTTCTATTTCAAGATACCATTTTTGAGGTATCATCTCCAAGGAATGAAAGAACTTGTGCACCCATTATGAATGAGGGTCAATACCCCAAGCTTCAATCCAGCGAGGCAAGTTATTGCGTGGATCCAGCTGACCATCATACTACTATGCGATCTTTTCATTAACCAAACCAAATCTCAACCTAATAAACTTACAAAATTCCATCCATTTTCCTAAAATTTCTCTGTGAGTGCCCCAATATCGGGCTGGGGTAGACCGCAATGTGAAGTAAAAATCTTCATACCTCTGGTCCTCAGGTACCCTTTGCTCAAATTCTTCTAAAAATAAGACATCATTCCTTTTTCCATCATAAAAATGTAAATCATGCACTTCCAATATGAAAAAACACGGAGATTTGGTAACCCTGTTACAATGCTTAGTGGTTACCTCATGCAAACGATTCTTCCAATGCTCCAACTCTTCATTGGAATCTGAAACACATGAGCTATCATGCTCCCAACAAATTCTACCATCCTTGGTGGGATTTATCTAGTCTTCATCCTACGCAGTAAGCTTATATATGTGATCAATATTAGAATCTCCATACTCAGGTTGGACAGGCTCTATATAATTCACACCTTCATAAGGACCTAATGGCACAACAACTCGGGTACCATTATTTTCAAATATCATCTGCCTCTTCTTCTGGTTGATTATAGTGTGCATGTCATAAGCCCAGTCAAACCTCAACATTGCAGGATATGAGTTACTATCATCAACGATCTCAATCACTTCGAAATCGACCAACATGCCAGTGCCATCAATATCCACGTTAATCACCTAAAATCTCCCCATAGGTATGATCTTCAACTTATTTCCATTAGCAGATGAATTGGTGACCATTGCAGCTTAGGCCTTCCCACTTGCTCCCATGTCTTCTTTGGCATAATGTTGGTATCTGATCCTAGTTCCAAAATGACTTGATCCATCTCACAATCTCCAATCTGTGTAGTCAACCACATCTCCCGACCAATTCTCTTCTTGTTCCTGTACACTTTATTTACTGCGTGTTGTTCTAGCTGCAGCCTTTTCTTTCCAGCGCAGTTATCTATTAGTTCCTACAACCCTTCTACAACCCTCTAGTCCCTCAAAAATTTCATATACATCTGCAAGAAGGACACCAATATAAAATGATCTACTTCCTTTACTTCAGTCTTCTCCTTAGGCTTGTTCCCCAATGGAAACAACTATATTTGCATGGTAGGTGGTGAAGCTTTAGGAGTCACAAATTTCTTCCTTGCTTCCATGAATGTCTCTCTCAAATTCTACACATTGAAGCCAACATTTTTATCTTCATTTTTCCTGACCCATTTCTCTGTCACAACCTTTCTTTGTTCTGCATAGTCTCCTCTAGTATTCACACCATTACACATAACTAAGTTAACACTTGGATATGCATGGCGTGGTTTAGCCCTCATAATTTGTATATTCTGAGTTGGCTGCTGGCTGTGTTTCTCTTGCATTTTCTCTAAAAAAATGGGAGAATATTCGACTTCATGACCAAATTCTTGACAATACTTACAGAAAAATATAGTGGGATTCTAACAATCCCTGGAAAAATGTCTATTTTTTCTGTAGTTGTAGCATATGATCTAACCTCTTCCATGACTTGTGCCTCCTCCTCGGCCACGCCCTCGGCCCAGGAAACTTCCTTGCATGGTTGACAAACCCGAATCTTCGTGCCCTTATACCTGCATCCGATACGCACCAGGATTTTTCTGCATCATGAGGTCATAGCTCTTACAATGTTGTTCATAATTCCCTACTGAATTGCAGAAGTTATAGAACAATTTCTTTGGAAATTTGACAAATTTCTACAATAGATGAAAAAAATACATGGAATGATGGCCTATAACTTTGTAGAGGCTACACCATACACTAGGCCCTACACTTGGCCCTGCGCTCAGTTCAGGCTTCAATGGACTCAACATCCCAACGTTCAAATAGTCTCTATAAACAAGGCACTATTATTTATAGTGACCCTCCGCTTTTAATTTGATACACCAGACCTCCATTCTCATCTTCGAGCGAACCTAATTTTCCTTCTTTAGATCCTGGAGCTCCATATGCAAGCTCTTCAACTGAGTTTGAATCCATTGCACTCCTATACTTATATCAACTATGAGCAATGCTTCAAGATTCATCACTATCTCTAGTGTTTCAATGAGGTTTAAAATCTTCCGTTGAGACAATGGAAGTCTAAGATGAGGAAACAAAGCAGCAATGAACCATTCACTATGTTTTTCAACTGAGATCTTGAAACTAATTCGGCTCAACAACATTTTAAATCTATTGGTCTACCTCTCATACAAACTCGGTAGTAAGCTGCTTAATTTCTTTGATCTCTGTAATAAAATGGGACTACGACTTTGGTTTCTTGAATTCTGCGTTCAATGCAGTATTTTTCTTAGCCAAAGAAGCATTTGAATTCGTCGTAACATATTTCATGTACTAGGACAATGCTTTTCTTGCAGTGCTATAATCAACTATGCTTTCTTCATTTTTTCATATATAACATTATGTGAACTCCATATCACTTCTACAACAAACTAGAATTGTTTAGGATAATCTTTTCCCTTAAACATGGGCATCTTCGGGGGTTGGGCCATGGTGAATAGGGGAGGTGGAGGTGGATGTGGAGGAATAAAATGGGATGGAGTGATGATGGGGTTGGAAGGTTTGTGAATTTCCTCAACACTTTGCTGACTTTCAGATCTCAGTGACAAAATTCGTGGAGTAGTGGGTTTATTTATCCCTTTTCAGATTTAAATAGTTGTCTATATTCAGTTTCAATGTAAGTACCCTGACATTTTTTGAATCACTTACCGCTTCACATAGCACCATGTTCTCTTCTTAAAACATAAATTTGAGTGCATCCGTAATATACCCTTTTAACACAATATAAATTTAATCCATAACTTCAGTGAATTTAGGTACTTACCTCTAGGTTTTCTAAATAAATTGTGCTCTGCTTCGCTATAAGACTGACTGTCTTGATCACGAATTGAGTAATGAATCCTCCAAGGATACTTTCTATCCAATAATCAATAGCCCTTGTGATCTTGTTATCATTCATTTTCATCTTCTCAATCAACTTTGAGGTCAACGGAGTGGGCTTATTATTGAAATAACCCATCTACGCTGCTAGTCTTGATATCCACTCATACATCTCACTAGGAAACGATGCGAAAAATGTCTCGTAATGACATGTATAGATATACTTCTATAGCCAATGTTCAGTAGAGATGCGTAGACTTCAATTTTCTTGCACAAAAAAATCACGTTCTTTTTTATCAACCCAATTTTCAATCTCTTAGATGGATTCCACATCCAGCTATCCCTCAGTCATATCTCGGTCCCGACAACGGAACCATTTTTTGGGTTGATGTGGCCTATACTCAGGTTCAATGTGACTGTGCAGTCCAACAAAATAAAATATTACTGGCCCTTTCAACAACGACCTACTTACATGGATCGAAGTATCACCTGAGGCAATATAGGGGGATGCTAGAACCAAGTTTTTCCATCTAGAGGGACACTTGAATTTGGATTTAGGGATTTTACTTCTTAATAGAGCTTCATAGGCCATATCTATCAGTAATACTAGTGTTGTTCAACACATATGTTGAAATTACTCACACGCGGCACGATATTACTTATTATTGCATTAAACAAAGTAAATAATCATAAAAAGGACTACGCTACTCAATTACAGATCAAAACCATTTTTCAGCATAAATATTCAGAAACAATAAGTAAAATAAAAACACATCAATATAAATCAGATATTTCTCCACAAGTCTTTCATTAATAGCCAGATGCTTCTCATACATTCACTTTCCACCATGCACACACAACTGTAGGGGTCTGCGCATAGAGATGCAGATTTCTTAAGGTCTCTGCACACATAGTTGTAGGAGACATTTCCTCTAACCTAAAAACATACTCTAACTCAAAACACTATTACAACTAAATACATCATTCAAGCCCTTTTTCTATTTTCTTTTGACTTCTATCTAGACTCCTTATATAGCTTTTGCCTTTACAATACCATGGTCCAAAAACATGGGCAGAGTCAAACGTTCACAAAATATCCTATCCCATTACAGAATAGGGGGCTTTGACCCACCCTAAAGCCCCTATGACTCAAAATAGACTCTGCGTTGCGTGTTCCTCTCCTCGATCTGCAGAGTCTTTCCTTGCTTGATTACTTTAGGAGGATCCTAACTCCAACACTACATTCCTATAAGTCCTCTTATCAAAGAGGAAAAACATAGTTGTAGCTTGGGTGAGCCCCAGATCAGCTTAAGGATCACTATATTTCATGATCAACAAGAGGGATGATCTGATGTCTCTTCACTATTGGCAAGTAAAAGTAATACCTTAAGCAGTATAGATAGAGAGAAGGTAATTGGACCTATTTTAACCTGTTAGAACCACCATTTCAATGGAAAAGGAGTTGCGTTAAGGTCTAGACCAGGTTGTCTCCCTAGTAATGTTGTAGATAGATAATTTCGAGCATTTAATGGGTTCCTTCCTTTTTTGATTGGTAATTGGATCAATCCTTTTATTTCCATGTCTACAATCAGTTTCTGTAAGGAAAAAATTATGACACACATAACATTAAGCCAAATTGTTCGAAGGAGACAACGAATTGTTGTACCTAGGATGTCTCATCCTTTTCCTGACAGATTGGTTATTTGCTAATAACTTCTTCTTCATGGCTTGTGATGTTTAAAAGACAAATTTAACCTACAATTTTATGCCTTATGCCCATAATTTGTGCAAGTAAATAAATATCGTAGAAATATGTCTCCATATATGGGAGAAAATTGATTTTGGAAATCTTGCAGGGCTACCCTCTAATAAATTTTATTTTCCTCCCTAGTGTTGATGTTCCTTTCCTCTATGGGATTTGAGTTGTTTTTAGAATTTCCCCTCTTATTTTGCTGCTGTTGATTAGTCTTTGGCTACAAATTGGACTACTTTTTCCCCTTTTCTCTTTGCTACTATGTAGAATCATCTCTGACAACGACGTTGCCTCCAAGTTTTGTTTCTTGCACAAAAGAAATTGTTGTATTTCATTTTATCTCAACTACTAAGCTTGACTCAACCTCAAATCCAAGACCCGCTCTACTATTGGAGACTCTTTGTGCTTCAAGGAGCTCATTCAAAATTTTAGTCCCTTTTCCAAAATTTTCATTAAATCTCGGTTGAGTTTTAGCTTTTTCAAGCTCTTTTCTCATAAAAACATTTTCTCCTTCAATCATTTAATATGATTGATTTTACTCATTAATCTATTGATTCATAGTTTCTTGAATCTTCTTACATTTTTCAATTTGTAGAGCAGATGTTAAATAGCTTCAGGTTTTTCCATGATAAAAAATTCCTTTTGAGTTTTATTTTTCTTACTTAGCCTTTGAATACCTTCAAGAGCACTAACCAACTCTCCTTGTAGGTTTACCTCGACCTCTTCTCCATTAGAATCGACAACTGTTACTTCCATATTATATATGGCCATTAGAATAAATTCCTTTGGAATTTCATATGTTCTATCCTCATTAAATGATTTGAAGCTTTTACATTTAAAGGAGTTATAATCTTGGATGTAGAGACTCTTCTTCTTAGCCTTATTTTTCTCCCTTTTCTCCTTTTAAAACTTATTTATAGGGTCATCTTCATTCTTCTTATTTTATGAACATTTGGAAGCATAGTGACCTACTTTATCACAATTAAAGCACTTGAAATTTTTCTTACGTTTGCACTTTCTTGACAATCTCTTAAGATTTCTTACGAACTTAAATTATTCTCCATCTAATTCACAACTTGAATCATTATGTTCTCCCTTGGACTTGTCATCTACTTTGAAGGTTGACTCCTTTTTTGTTGGATGGTCGTTGGAAATTATCATCTCATAGGGAGTAAAAGTACCAAGTAGTTGATCCAAAATGAGAGACTTCAGATCTGTCATCTCCCCAATGGCTAAAATTTTATAATTGAATCTCTTCAGGAGATATCTTGGCACCTTTTTAACTACTACTGACTCTTCTAACTTTTCATCAAGACCTCTTATAGTGTTAACAACCTCATCAACTCTAAGAAATTATTTAGTAATATCTTCATCATCATGCATCTTAAAATACTCAAATTTCATTCTAAAACATTGAAGTTTGGATTTCTTTACCATGGGTGTGTACTTACCTTATTGCCACCTTTATAGCATCTACTCATCTTGACACAATAGCTTTCGAAGTAGTGGAATCCATGACTTTGAATAGTTTTTATTTAAGCATGCCAACAAGTAGAGAATTCATAGTTTTAACATTGCATGCAAATTGCATCTTATAATCTCTAGTGATTAGGGATAGATGATTTTGATACTCTTCTTCTATTGCATCACATACATAAACACCAAGATATTAAATGTAGGTTTTCATCCTTACTTCCAAAACACATAGTTCCATTGAACATTAGTCCGTGTAACATGATTCATGATTTTCCATGGTCCTTGATATTTCTTCGAACTGTTAAATTGATCCTGAAGTAACCTGGTAGGTCTGATACCAATTGCTAGAAAATGGGATAATATTGACAGGGGGGGTTAATCATTATTATGAGAATTTAAAAAATTATTTCATTGGTAAAGAATACTAGAACACAAATAAACACTTTAACAACAATTCATATCAACACCACAAGAATCAATCATTAGAAAAAAATATAAATTATTCAAACTTATCTTCAATTACTTTCAAAAAGGAAAGCTTCTACTTGTTGTTACAAGTTTCTTTGGGTACAACCAGAACGAAGTGACTACTCCTTAATTTATTAAGTACTATTGAAAGGAGCCATAACCCCTAACTTATCAACTACCACTGAAAGGAGATACAACCCCCAGTTTATTAGCTACCACTAAAAGGAGCTACAACCCTTAGTTGTTTACCAATGACTACTAGAAGGAGCTATAACCCCAGATATTCAATTTGGAACCTGATTGAACTCCTTGATTCATCTTTCATACAATTTTAAAAATCAAATCATGAAGGCCAGTTCCTTTCATAAAAAAAAATTGCACACCTCAATCACTCACCCAAAACACCATAAAATCACATTCATAAATATATTCTCATTGATCAATCCATCATGCACACCAACACCATAAAGAACATTAATTGTTGCACACACCTTCAACACACAAACACATATTGCAAATTCATTTATGCTTATACAAAAATTAAGCTCAAATTTTTAGTTTTGAAATTTTATTTAAGCTTTATATAATGAATAAATTCTTATTTTGCAACTCGTTTACCACTTATGTTAATTCTTCTTAATGTGGTCTTGAATTATTCAAACTATGCTTAGTTGTCTCTATGAGTAGAGTTGAGTTAAACTTCACGATTTTGCAATTCTGGGAAAATATCGCATTTTCTTTGTAACATTTTAAATTTGGTTGACTTTGATTTTAGCCATACTATGAATTTTCCTCTACCTCTATTCATTCTTCCAATTATGCTAGCTACTCATCATGCCCAATTTACCAACTTTGGTGCTCGACAAGTTTGGTGAATTTCATCAAATTTGGTCCAATATTGCCAAAATATTTTGACACGTTCATCCATTTGAACTAACGCCCAAAATAATATGTTCTATCCTGAAGGGTTTTAATCATGACTATGGAATGGCTGTTGGGCATGATCACCAATACATAAAAATCACCAAATATAACATTTTCTTGGTACTCTTTGTGCTATAGCCCTAAGTGCTTAACCAATGTTTTTTCAACCTTCCACATCCATGGACACATCAATCACACATGAAGAAGTACTTATGCCAGCCTTTAGCTCTCGACTCTTTATCCCAATGTGTGTTTATTTATTCTATGATAAATTATCTGCGGTTATGTGTCCCATGAGGACCCACGTGCCACTTGCATCCTCATCAATTGTCTTACACTTTAGTCGTATATGGCACCTTTGTTTCACCATGTCCTAGAGCCTCATCAACCTGAAGAGAACTCATTTAACTCCCTTTAAATTTTTTTTGGGTCCATGGTATTTTGAGGCCCAGGACTACGTATCCCAGTGGGAACTATGCTGCACACCTCAACCAAACATAGAATATCCAGGGTGAGCTTTCTTGCCACCTAACATCCTTCATGTCCTAAAACTACTTCCCTAGATTGCTACGTTCAAAATATTCAGGGGTTATGCCTCTAGGGTGACATGTCTTCTAGTTGTCTGCCACCTCTACAAGGGTGCCACATGTCACTCATATTCAACCCACTTAGGTACTTAAAAATCCCAACTATGCATGCCATGTGTCACCCTCTCATTGGTGCCACATCATGTCGATGTCATCACGCCACTATGTCTCCATGTCATATCTATGATCCAATACAAATTTCCCATTTGTCCATTGTTAATTAGCCCATGCTGTCAAGTCCACATTACCATTAAAATAAAGGAAAGGGTCTCTGGGTCTTGGTATTCTAAGGTATCTCTTTGTTAAAATTTTAAGGGTCTTAGGAAAAATCATCTTTCTATGTCCTCTCAGCACCATTTCACCCCAAGACTTCACCTTGTGTTTGACTCTATATCTTATGGGGTCAGACCTTTCAAGGTGAGTTATCTGGTGGGGCCTCTACACACGAATCATAATTATTCTTAATGTTTACGTCCTTTGGCATGTTCTCCTAGTGCGCTGTCACCCTAGAGCTTCAAAATTATGCCACCTTTGGATCTTCTTGGGTGATGTGGCTATGGGGACCTACCTGATTTGTTGTGCACTAATCACAAGTTGTTTATTTATCTCTGTTCCATGGCCACGTACTCCTAATGCTTCGTCATCCTGTGAGTTTCACCCTGCACATGCCTTTGTATCTTTTGGAGAACATTTGTTCTTGAATTGAAAAATACTAGGGTTATGTGTCGAGCACACAACCCTCCTAATATTTGTATTGGTCTTACATACTCCACATATGTGCCTACATGGTTGCCACATGTACACTGACTGTGATATGGGTCCCTTAGTTTTGAATTTTGCCTTCATGACTTTGACTGCTAATAAATTTCGATCCAAGAAGTCTTTTTTCAGACTTCAATATACCATTGGAAATCTCTTTCTTAGATCCATCCATTTGAGAAGTTTATAAGAGCTACCGATATTATCTTATGAATTGAAATTGAATCCAAACGTCTATGCACCATTGATCATTCTATTCGCACCCATCAATGAATTTTCCATCAATGACAACTTATATTTAACACTCCTTGTTTCCCTTAGGTGTAATCCAATTGGATGTTTCTACTTGCTCACTCCTAATATCCATAGGATTTTATCCCATTTTATAGATTGATTCATCTAGATAATTAGTGTTTATCCCCTATACCATGTTTTAATTACCTCAAGGGACATGAATATATCATGAAAATTTATTTTATGTGATCTACATCCTTATATTCTCTCATTGTCCTCACCTTTGATCACACATACACTTCTAGGATAAGTTTTATTATTAATAATTTCATCATATCATAATTATGAATTATTCCTTCATACTCCCCCTTAATGGATACATATGATTCAATATGGATGCCTTGAGTTATCTTCATCTTTAGTATTTTACACTTTGCATCATCTCTTGTCTTCTTGATCTTCATTTGTATCTTTAGTTTTCATTGTATTTCTATATCAATAAAAATTTCATCTTTCTTTGATAGTTTTGGATATTGATTCAACCATTAGAATGCATCATCTTCATATCAATAATTTCTTTAGCTTTCGTTGACCTTTCCAAAGGTTTTTAATGGTTATACTTCAACCATTACATCACACTTAGTATTTTCTTGACTCGCCTTTAACCTCAAAATAGTTCAACTTACCAAGAAAATATCATTACATCAAGTGTCTTGGACTAACTACAAACCTCCATCTATCATTACATAGTGGTTTTCAGCTTACCATGAACCAATAGAAAAATACTAATGCCTAATTGACTTAAGAAATGACTCAATAAACTAAAGCATATTTCCTTAATGATAATTAACCATTGGTGGACCAAATAAATCATGAAATTTATATGGGATATATTGTTTTAGATTTGAATACTTGAACGTGTAAAATATTTTCAACATAGATGTAATATTCTTCCATTCAAGCACATCTAACAAACCACGTTGTACTTGTATATGAGGATTTGATATTTCTCTATTCAAAGACTTGTGATGATAATGACTTGTAAGAGAAAAAACATTGCAGGTATGTATGTTTCAACATTTAGCTTGTAGATGTCCCTTCCTACCATAATGACTGCAAAGTTATTCATGCCTCTACACTTGATTCATTATATTTCTACTTTTATAAGGTTCAACTATTTTCATTGTTTCTACTTTTACAAATGCGATATTTTCATTGCTCATTTTACATTCATAACATAAACCTTCATTTTCTGGCCTTACAGATATTTGTATGAGATTTTGAATACCTTTACCCCTTCCACCTAAACCCTTTCCATCAAAACCCATTTTATTTAAAAGTTTTCCACTAGTTCCTTTTGTGTGCTTATTGAAAATTATCATATTCATCTTTAGAAACATTACCAGGATCATTAATTGGAGACTTAGAATAAGAGAGAGATACATGTATAAGTCAACATTATTATCATCTATCAAATGGTAAGTATCCATAAATCTATCAATATTTTGAATGAGGCTGGATAATGTCACAAATTGCATCAAAAATTTCTTTCTCTTGAATGAACTATTTAACTTCATTCTAAAGTGTTAACAACACTTTTCTTTGACTTCTAATTCTTGCTACAATGATTCTATCAAATTTTCTTTTTGACCTTGAATTTTGAAGAGATCACCTACAAATCAATCTAGTGATTTCAAATTTTTTTTCTTTTTTCTTTTATGTGTTGATTTGTTGTATAATAAAACTAACAAATTCATGATAAATTTCATTATATTGTAACATGACTTACGTAAATTTACACAATATAGATTTATTTTAATTTTGTAAGTTGTTTATTTCTTGCAAAAAAATAATCAAAATCTTGTTACAGTAATTCAATTTCATGATTAGTACTTTGTATCATTTTTCCTAATTTTCTTATTTTAAATTGAAAATGGTTCATGCTCTCTTGTCAAAGAAAGAGTAAAATAAACAAAAGGTGTTACCGATCATGCACCCATATTTCAAATTAAATAATGATCGTAGGGAGCGATTGATGGCCCTGCTCCAATTTGAGCCACTGGTCTTTGTTCCCATTTCAGTCTTGCCATTAGGGCCATGATTCTCTACACATCTGACTTTGTTGAGTCGGAACTGTTGAGAGGTTGGGACTGCCAGAAATAGAAGCATTCCTGCATTCTATGTCCTTGTACATTATTGCTTGATGGTTTGGTGTGATGGTAGCTCCTGTAATTCGTGCCACTACATTGTGTGAAATAAATGGTAAGAGTATTAATAAATTGTGCTTGTCTAAAACTGAAATAGATGGGAAGAGTAGTCAGAAATGTCTTTGCACACTAGCCTGAATTATCACCATTCTGTCCTCGCCCTGCTAGTAACCTTTGACATTTCTATTGCCCCAATCTACTACGTAAATTGTTGAAAATATTTGTATCATTGTACATAGTCATTATGTTCGGCTTCGATATCTCCTGTACACAATCATTCCAGTCAGCTTCAATAACGTTACCTCAAATCTCTTCCATGTAACTCAAGCCCCTTGAAAAATGTAATATGGTTTACATACAAGGTGCACCACCAAGGGAGGAGCCCATAAGGTATTTGTACGATAAGTTCCTCCTTGACAACCCCTCGATCTTCAAATCCGACCTCCTCCTTGCATCATCATCCTGGTAGATCCATACCACCTCAACAACGGTACAAATTTCTCACTGCACCGGTTCGACTCCTCTCCTCTGCTTTAACCCCGTGTCATCATAATCCTATACACCATGTGAAGCATGCTCTACCTCTTGGCACTGTGACTCCACTCCCTTGGCTCCTCAATTGTGCTCCCCTCCCTTGGAATTTTCACTCCTCCAGTTCATGTCTGCTTCCCTAGACATACAAACACAATTTCACGCTCTCAGAATGCTCCTATCCCATAGTCATCTGTTTCCAGGCCCAGTTGCAGACTGCCTCCCTTGACGTACAGTCATTTGCCCCCTATCCAACATCAAACAATGCTCCTCTCACCTGTCTGACTCACACCAATATCTGATTTTGGTATATCCTCGATGATTCCACCATACCACTCCTACGATATCCCATATTACTCCCTTTATACGTTACTAATATGCAACCCTTGGCTATTGTATTTATGAATCCTTTGCAAGCTTCCCTACCCAAATTTTCATACTCCACTAAAATATTCGTAGGCATTATTTTTCGGTCGCAAAGTGAGACCCTAAGTAGAGGGAATGAAGTTGAAAAAATCCTATAACTTGCGTAAATAACTTTGTGACTGGGTTTAGTGTTGGAGATTTCTAGGAGACAAGACAATGACTGTTGGAACGGGCTCTCCTAACAAGCTGTGAAACTGGTCCATTTTGAATATTTTTTATTATATTTAGCATAGCGGAGGGGTTTTGGGGTGGGAAAAAGCCCCAAACGCATTGTAATGGGTAAAAGGGTAAACTAGGGGTCCGAAAACCATGGGTTGCGGACCATAGGAAAGTTGAGGCTAGATTGTTATAAATAGAGATGCATTTTGTGTTGTAAAGGAGAGGATATGATGAGCTATTGATGCGAATTGTGATTTAAGCTATCTGTTTGGGTTTTGGGGAACAAAATCTTGTTGGCTGTGTGCGCAGAGATCCAAGTCCAGCTGTGTGCAGACACTGCTGCTGTGTGCACAGGTTGGGAAGGGAATTGGAATTGTAAGGAAGAATTGATGAATGAATGCGAAAGGTCATTAGAGAACTAAATATAAATTTGTGAGTAATTTTATGTGAATTACTGATAAATGCTGTATTAGGCGTTTTCTGTCCTTAAGCTGCGAAAGATCTGTATATTGTGTTCTTGGATCTAGATCTGTTATCTTATGTTTATGTACTATTGTGTTGATGTTATAACAAGCATATAACTATAGATATAGTGCATGTGGATGCGAATAGAGACTTAACTATCTTTGCATAGAATAAGGTAATCAGGGATTACAAGACCTAGCCCTGCTCTGCTTGCTTTACCCATCCTTTCTCAGGGTGTGGAAACCTGGTTCCAGCACCCACCCATACTACTTCAGGTGAGACTTTGACCTACGAAAATAGGTCATTGCCAAAAGGGCCAGTAATATAGGGTTTTTTTGGCAAACCTTGCTTACCAAACCTGGGTCAGGACCCCTCAAGCCAACAAATGGTTCCGTTGCCAGGACTGGAAGAAGTATGAGAGAGGAATCAGGTGCTGACAAGAGAATACTGAAGATCTGATGTGAACGTGAATGAGCGCTACTCTGGAGGAGAATACAACACAGAGCGGTAGGTATTATCAAACCAATCCAGAAAAGGATCACTCTGTCCGTAGCCCACCAAGGAGAGCAACAACGCAAGGGTCGTCGAGCTCATAGGAGGGAAATCCCTCAACTAGAGCATTGTTAGAAGGAGACATGGCTATACACTTGAATTTACCTACCTTTAAGGGTGCGAATGATGAAGATATGGATCATTTTTGGTTCATGGCCGACTCGGTATGGACGGCACAGGGGGCGGTGAGCGATACTGTGAAAAAAGCACAGTTGTCCTTGGCCTTTGAAGATAGAGCGTTGGATTGGTATATGTGGTACATATCTCAAAATGGAAACACATCCCTTCAAAATATTAAGGATTCCCTAAAACAACAGTTCCGGAAGTCAATGTCATACTCTCAGTTGGTAGCCAAAGTAAAGGACTTCAAGCAAGGTATGTCTAAGTCGGTGTGGGAGGCCAATCAACGATTAAAGAAAGAAATTAGGGAAGGGTTGTTCAAGTATGATGACAGACAACACACGGAATGGTTCGTCTCCATGTTTCTACCTCACTTACACATACCAATGGGCCAGCAGACCTTCGAGTCGCAGGAAAAATCCCTGGAAACCGCTATGAAGCTCGAATCTGCGCCCAAGGAAAACACGTTGGGGGGAGTGCAGTGAATTCAAGAGCAGCTCGGAGACATGCACATGGAAATACAGAGCTTGTGGACGGAACGGGGAAATGGAGTTAGCACAGACCTCTGGTTCATATGATGTCGGGTGTCTGGTCATACTAAGGACTAGTGTCTCCTATTGGTGGATTACCTATAGGCAGGGGGACCTAGTCCGTTGTGCCCCGAATCTGGTGGACCTTTGCTCTGGTGCGATGACTGCTTGGTAGTGGGACTACATGATATGGCCCAATGCCCCTGGCTAAGTATGGGTGATCTGAAGCAACAATGGTGCAGGTTCTGCCGATCAGTAGGGCACGATGAGTAGAATTGTCACACATATGAGCTATTGGTAGATCGGGGAAATCTCTATAGGGTAGAGTCAGATCCCACATCACCAAGATCCCCCACAACTTTTGGTGGCTACCCCGCAAGGGGTAGGGGAGGTCGAGGAGGGAGCGCAGGGAAGAGTCGGGGGCAGCTGATCTGCTATAATTGCGGAGAAATAGGGCACTTTGCAAGGGACTGTCCAAATCCCACCAGGAAATCCCGCAAATATTGTTGGCAGCTGGACCATGATATTGAAGATTGCCCACTTTTAATAGCTAAGATGCAGGACAAGCTGCCCACCCCTACACAGAATGTGCAAAGGGTTAAAACTGAGCTACGCAGTGGGCTGGTCACCTAGGGAGAAAAAGAGGAGCTTTCCTCCCACGAAGGAGTGACTTTCAAAGAAAAAACGCCACTAACAGCCCCCACGTAGCTGCCAACACAACCTCATATAGAGGAGGGAGTTGAGCCCCTTCTAACAACATGCTTGAAACTGCTACATAACCAACCGACTGTAGAAACTCTTCAAGTATTACTGCATAACTGCACAACCCGGCCCAACACAATCCCTAAGGCCCGAGATGTCCACCGGATATATGGCTACAAGAAACGCACTGAACGAGAAATGTGGCTGACTACGTAGATTGGCGAATACGAGATGGACCAAGTTATTCTCGATTTGGGGTCGGATGCGAACGTACTACCAAAGAAGACATGACAACGAATGGGTGAACCTAAGTTGGAATGGTCCACTATCTAGCTGCGCATGGTGAATCAACGAAATATCATACTGCTAGGACGGTTTCCAAGAGTCATGGTAGATATCGCGTGAGTAAAATTTCTAGCTGACTTTGAGGTCATTGAAATCATGGAAGATATGGATTTTTACCCTGTGCTATTCGGGCTAAACTAGGCTATAGACATGGGGGGTGTCATCAATCTCAAAAAGCGCAGGATGGTGTTCGAAAACAACGGTACATGCATCATAGTACCACTAGATCTAGTAGAAGGCGCATGGTATACGGAACCATCCTACGAACAGGAGGAACTAGACCACATTTACAGATTGACTGTGCAAGATGAAGACATGATTAAAAATGCAACGGATGAGATATTCTGGAGGGATAGTGAATTTTGTTCTAATGTTGATGAGGAACTAGAAATTTGGTAGAACCAGTTACACGAGGTGTCGGCACTGCGCTACCCGCGGATCGTAAGAACCCTCTACTGCATTTCCTCAGAGGTAAGAAATCTACCCCACTTTGATGAGGCTGGTAATGTCCACGAATTCCTAAGGACACTATAAGCTAGGGTGCCAAAGGAACGACGGCTCTGGGCCCTTAATCTGGCTATGTGCAAGACACCTGGGTGTTAATGGGACACCCACAAGAAAGCGTTCTCAGATTGGGAAACGTGTCGGGAAAGGATGCTTCTATGGTTTTCCCCTCCAACCGACATACGCACCAGGGTGTTCCTCGGACCCGGGGATCCCTGCGCACATCTGCGTGTTTGGATGACTAAGTGGTCTGACTGAACTACAGAAGAATAGGTCCATCTATTTTTTCATGCCTTGGGTCCTATCCTGGCCACTTGGTACTTAGATGCGGAATTGCACCAGCGCACCCGCCACTGGGAAACACTAAAGGAGGACTTTGTCGGGACATTCGAATTAACTGGAGGAACAGAGACGCTCGACAAAGCTCTGCAGGACATTGATGTGTTTGTATTTAAGAATACTCCCCACCACGCCACCCCAACGGTCCCGACATGGGATACGCAGATGCACGACATAGCCAATTATCGGAGCTTGGCAATTGATGAGGACGAGGATAATCCTCGAAACATTTCCGTCCCGGAATTTGAACGAGAACACGCTGTTGTGGGGCCATCACTACCGAGCCTTGACGTAACATAGCCTCTTAAGCTGCGTGACGTTAATATTGGGATGAAGGAACACCCTAAGCTGGCTAAGATTGGGGACTATTGGGATGAGGGGACTCTTGGAAAAATTGCGGAATTACTCATGGAATATCAGGACCTATTTCCGACGAAGTTCTCTGAGCTCAAGGGCATCACCGGGGACCTCGGTATTATGCATATCACCCTGAAACCTGAGGCGTGCCCCGTCAAGCAACGGCTGTACCGAATGAATCCCAAATACAAGCAAAAGTTCAAGGAAGAGTTGGATAAAATGCTTGCCGCCGGTATCATTGAACCAGTTGAGAAATCAGACTGGGTAAGTCCAATGGTCATCCAGGAAAAAATGACCAAGGGAGAAATACGCATCTGCGTGGATATGTGTAAGTTAATGACGCCTGCATTCATGAGCGATTTCCTACACCCTTCTTTGATGAAATCCTTGATAGCGTGGGCGGACAGGAGTCCTATTCCTTCACCGATGGGTTCTCAGGGTACCATCAGATTCGGATTTCACCTGAAGATCGCAGTAAGGCTACTTTCGCGACTGAATGGGGGTCTTTCCAATATACAGTCATGCCCTTTGGTCTAAAAAATGCACCTGCTATTTTTTCAAGGGTCGTAGTTGCTGTATTCAAGGAATTTATGCATAAGTTCCTGGAGGTTTATTTCGATTATTGGACAGTTTTTGGCTTAGTCAAGGAACATGTCTCTAACCTGCGAATAATGTTGGATGTGTTCTGGAAGCACGAGATCTCCTTGAATATTAAGAAGTGCATTTTTTGTGTGCCCTTTGGCATCCTGCTTAGACACATAGTCTTTCGGTAGGGATTGATGGTGGATCCTGTGAAGGTAGCCATAATTATAAACCTAGTAGTCCCCACAACAAAGAAACAACTGCGTCCTATTCTTAGACACACTGGTTATTACCGGAAATTCATTCAGGGGTACACCCTGATTATAGCACCTATGGAAAAGCTATTAAAAAAAGATGTTTCTTTCTTTTGGGACGATGAATGTTAGAAGAGATTTGAATTTCTCAAAGAGAAGATGATCTCTGCCCCCATATTAATATTTATTGATTGGTCAAAGGAATTTCATGTACATGTGGATGCATCGGGTATCACCTTGGGAGCTATTCAACCTGGAGAAGGAGATATCGACCACCCGGTTGCCTTTGCGAGTTGGAAACTCTCGGGTGTAGAACATAACTACTCCACCACTGAGTACGAAGGATTGGTTATGGTCTACACGCTACAGAAATATTGGCACTATCTACTGGGTGGGCACTTTAAAATGTTCACTGATCATTCAGCTTTAAAATACCTGGTCAAAAAGCCTGTGTTGGGGGGGTATATTTGCCACTGGCTGTTACTATTCCAGGAGTATGATTTTGAGATCATCATCAAGCCCAGAAGGTTGAATGCTGGCCCAGACCATCTTTCTCGCATTGAAACAGGAGAAGAGCCTACTATTTTGGACGAAGGCTTGCCGGATGCGCAATTGTTTACCATTAAGGTGGTTGATGCACACTTTTTTGATATCATCGAGTTCCTCACTACAGGCATGGCCCCGGATGGATATTCGGTACAACAGAAAAAGGAATTGGTTACTCGGGCCGCAGACTTTACTATCCTCGCTGGTCAGTTATACAAGCTAGGTGCTGACGAAGTACTACGAAGATATGTCCTCGAACATGAACAGCCTGTCATGCTAGCAGAAGCACATGAAGGTGTCACAGGGGGCCACTATGCAGGACGTACAACCACACAAAATATTTTGAGGGATGGGTTATGGTGGCCTACGTTGCATCAAGATTCATACACCTATTGTCGATCTTGCGATACCTTCCAACACACAGGACGACCTTCACACCGAGATGAGATGTCATTATAGCCTCAAGTGGCTTTATAGGCTTTTGAAAAATGGGCCATTGATTTTATAGGACCCATCAATATACCCTGAAAGAAAATAGGCACGCGCTACATTATCACCGCCACTGACTACGTCACTCGATGGGTTGAGGCACAAGTGGTGAAGGATTGTACTACAGATACTACTGCGCACTTCATCTTTGAGAAGATCCTGACCAGGTTTGGCTGCCCAAAAATCCTAATGAGTGATAGAGGTACACACTTTTTCAACCAGACGATTCAAGCCTTGAATGAGGAATTCTGGAACCACCATGCTAAGAGTACCCCATACCACCCTCAGGCCAACGGGGCGGTCGAGGCTTCTAACAAAATTTTGGAACAGGCCTTAACTAAGGTCTGCAATGTCGATCGTAGTGACTGGGATGTTCGCATTCCCTTTGTTCTGTGGGCCTACCGAATGACCTGTAAGAAGCTAATAGGTAGAATACCCTTCCGGATGGGATATGGCAAAGAGGCCATTCTGCCCATTGAATACGTTGTTCCTAGCCTACGCATTTCAGCATTTACCAATATGGCAGACCCTGATATCATAGAGGAGCGTCTTGCGCAACTTGTGGCTCTGGAGGAAGATCGATTTATTGCTAATTTTCATCAACAGGTTCAGAAGGCCCGTGATAAAGCATGGCATGATTGACATATTCACCAAAAGACGTTTGTTGCAGGTGACCTTGTCCTTTTACACGATAGCCAATTTACGAAACATCCAGGAAAATTCCAACAGCACTGGATGGGTCCCTACATAGTTAAAGAAATCATGAATGGAGGAGCAGTCTAGCTAGCTACCCTGCACGGAGACATCGTACCAGGCTTTTTCAGCGGTAGTCGACTCAAGCCTTACTGGTATCAATGACTATATGACAGCTGCAGTGACTCGGGATGAGTCACAAGATTGTGTTGGGGGACTGTTGGAATGGGGTCTCCTAACAAGCTACGAAACTGGTCCATTTTGAATATTTTTTATTATATTTCACATAGCGGAGGGGTTTTGGGGTGGGCCAAAGCTCCAAACGCATTGTAATGGGTAAAAGGGTAAACTAGGGGTCTGAAAACCATGGGTTACAGACCATAGGAAAGTCGAGGCTATATTGTTATAAATAGAGATGCATTTTTTATTGTAAAGGATAGGATATGATGAGCTATTGATGCGAATTGTGATTTAAGCTATCTATTTGGGCTTTGGCGAACAGACTCCTGCTGGCTGTGTGCGCAGAGATCCAAGTCCAGCTGTGTGCGGACCTTGCTGCTGCATGCATAGGTTGGGAAGGGAATTGGAATTGTAAGGAAGAATTGATGAAGGAATGCGAAAGGTTGTTAGAGAACTGAATCCGAATCTGTGAGTACTTTTATGTGAATTACTGATAATTTTTGTATTATGCGTTTTCTGTCCTTAAGTTGCGAAATATCTGTATACTGCATTCTTGGATCTAGATCTGTTATGTTATGTTTATGTATTTTTGTGTTGATGTTATAACAAGCATATAACTATAGATCTAGTGCACGTGGATGCGAATAGAGACTTAATTAACTCTGCATAGAATAAGGTAATCAGGGATTACAGGACCTAGCCCTGCACTACTTGCTTTACCCATCCTTTCTTAGGGTGCGGAAACCTGGTTCCAGCACCCACCCATACTACTTCGGGTGAGACTTTGACTTGCGAAAAAAGGTCATTGCCGAAAGGGCCAGTAGTACAGGGGTTTGTTGGCAAACCTTGCTTACCAAACCTGGGTCAGGACCCCTCGAGCCAACAATGACCTAGTATACCAGTCATAGGAAAATATTTTACGAAAATAATTATTGGGAAATGAGGAATTTGTAAGTTGGTGGTAAATGTGTTCTATACAGATATGGTTTTTAATGAGTATTTGTCTTTTCGTGCCGCCTTAAAGACAATGAAGTTTCTTATATGCTGGAAATTTGTTGCATTGAGTTGTTTTATGCACACTTGATTTTTGAGTTGATTTATGCATTATTTGAAGGAGGTGCTCTATTATGGTATGTTAATTTGTGGAATGAATACCATGAATTTTATTTATGATATGTTTGTCTATGTGTAGTGCAATCCATAATGAAAATACACGAGGAATCCTGTAAAGACTTCAAGTCTTGTCAAATAATTTTCTGTGGTCCAGAAGAATGTCAATTTAGCGTTAATTATGGAGGGATATATATATGTTGAAGTTGGTAGAATAAGGAGATTGTTTGAGACAATGGAGGAGTGAACAACATGTGAAATCTATCTTGAAATCATAGTAGATTGAGAGTTTTTTTCATTTGTGGTTATTTTAACTTGGGTATTTTTTCTCCATGTGGATACTTGTTGTTTTTTGACATAGAGTATAGGAATGTTATGAAACCAACTCACAAAATATAAGAAAATATAGATTAACGACTTAGAAATCAACCTCTTCTTGGTGGAAACCTCCTTTACATTACATAAAGGAAAAATTCTTGGATGATACAAATGATAAAACCTCCTTTCAATATGTAGGAGTCCAAGGGGTCACAATATATTCCTAGCCGACATAAAAATAACAATGTAAGGGCACAACAATAAAAATAGTGGGCTTCTATGGGGCACAATAATAACAATATGGGGACTACATGGGAACAACAATAAAAATAAGGAGGATACACTAACAATAACAATAAAGGGATACACTAGTATTATAGGGACCTAGCATGCCCCTATCCTTCAAAAAAGTGTTATTTTCAATGCTTGCATAGTTCTAGATGCTTCTGTATAAAATTATCATCCTCCCATGTCAAATCTTCAAGGGGTAAGTTCTTCCACTTGATGAGATACTCTAAAATTGATCGATTTCATAGTTTTCAAGTTCTTGTTTCCCTTACTGATTCAGGTTCCAATATGATTTTTCCTTCCTTGTAAAGTTCCGGAAATATTGTTTGAAATGGGAGTTTGTCACCTATAACCTTCTTTAAGCATGAAACATGGAAAACAACGTGCACTCGAGAAGATGCAGGAAGCTCCAATTTGTATGCCATCATACCAATATTTTGCAACACCTTGTAAGGACCATAATACTTTGGTGATAATTGATTATCCTTCTTAGCTTGCTTTAGGGACATTTTTTTATATGTTTGTAGCCGTAAAAATACCCAGTCACCTACATCAAAAATTCTTTCGCTGTGATGTTGATCTGCCTATTGTTTCATTCAATTCTGCGCCAAAGTGAGGTTATCCTTTAAGAGTTGGAGAATTTTTTGTTTATGCTCGATGTGATATTCCACTAATTGAACCTTATAATTTTCTCTTAAATATTATGTGATGGATGGTGGATGATGTCCATAAATTTCCATAAATGGGGTCATTTTTGTTGAAGTATGGAAGGAAGTGTTATACCACCATTTAACCAGTGGTAACCACTTGACCCATTATGTATGTTTATCAGATACAAAGAAAAGAAGATATCATTCCAAACATTTCTTCACTATCTCAATTTTCCCATTAGATTGAGGATGATATGATGAGCTATCAGCTAATTGAGTACCCAAACAAGAAAATGATTCTGTCCAAAAATTTCCTGTAAAAAATGGGATCTTTGTCGCTTACAATAATCTTTGGGTTTAAATGTAGCTTTTGAATTGTTTCCATAAATGCAGTAGAAACTGTACTAGCTTTAAATGGATGAGATAATACACAAAAGTGTGCATACTTGGTAAGTTTATCAACTACCACCAGGATGACAATATTTTCTTCACACTTGGGTAAACCTGTGATAAAATCCATTGAAACCTCCTCCCAACGTTGAATTGGAATGGATAAAGGTTGTAACAAACCTATGGTCTTAATTGGCTCAACTTTATTTTCTTTGAAAACCAAACATTCTGCCACAAACATTTGAATATTATATTTAAGGCCATCCCAAAAAATTTCCTTCTTGACCTTCTGGAAGTTTTTAAAAATCTTGAGTGCCCTCCTAAGGGAGAGGTGTGCAATTCCAAAGGAATATTTTTTGAGTTGGAAATTATTACAAAGCTATAAGCAATTTTTGTACCATAATGAATCATTTTTCTAGATAAATGTTTCAGATGTACTGGGATCTTGTTGCAACCTTTGAATGAGTGTCCACACCTCTTCATCATTCTTCCATTAATCCCATGATTCGGTTATCCACTCAAGTTGGATAATACAAATGGCTCAAAGAAATGCTTCCACATCCTCATCCTTTCATGAGAGTGCATCTGCAACAACATTTTTCTTCCCTTTTTTGTAGATGATTTCAAAGTCATAACCCAACATCTTTGTGACCCATTTCTGCTACTCTTCTGAATATAGTCTTTGTTCCAAAAAATATTTAAGACTACCATGATCTGTTTTTACCTTGAAGTGTCTTCCCATTAGGTAAGATCACCATTTCTTTAGTGCATGTAGTAGTCACAACATTTCCTTCTCATAAATAAGTTTTTGTAAATACTTTCCTTTGATTAGACAACTTTCAAAAGAAATGGGTCTTCCTTCTTGCAATAAAACCATACCAATTCCATTTCCTGAGGAATCAAGTTCCACAATAAAGGTTTCTGTGAAGTATGGCATAGATAAGATAGGTGTTTGGCACAATTCTTCTTTAATATGTTAAAAGGCCTTAGTTGCTTTTGAAGTCCAATAAAATGCATCTTTCTTCATTAATGATGTTAGAGGTTCCAATATTTTCCCATAATTCTTAACAAACTTACGATAATACCCCGTTAACACCAAAAATCATCGAAGATGCTTTATGGTTGTGAGGATTTTCCATTCCTTAATGGATTTAATTTTTTTAGGGTCTACCTTAACATCCTCATGAGATACAATATGTCCTGGAAATACTCCACCTCCTGTACTCCAAAGACACATTTGGAGGTTTTTGCATATAATTGTTTCTCCTCCAATAGTTTGAGCACCATGTCAACATGTTGAACAAGATCCTTCCACGACTTTATTTAGATTAGTATATCATCAAAATATACTATCAAAAATTTTCTAAGGTTTTGAAAATGGAATTCATCAAACCTTGAAATGTGGAAGGTGCATTAGTAAGGTAAATAGGCATGACCAAAAATTAATAATGACCCTCGTGAGTTTTGAATGCTATTTTTGGAATGTCTTCAGTCTTCATTCTAATTTTATGATATCCAGAATGAATATTCAGCTTGGTGAAGTAAATTTATCCATGTAATTAATCCAATAATTCATCAATGATAGGGACGTGAGATTTATCTTTAATATTGCACTTTTTGAGCTCCCTATAATCTAGATACATATGACATGATCCATCCTTCTTGTGCACCAATAATATTGCAGTAGAGAAAGAACTTTGACTATGTTGAATTATAACAGCCTCTAGAATTTATGCAACCATATGTTCAATCTCATTCTTTTGGGCATAAGGATATCTATAAAGCCTGATGTTTAGAGGAACACTTCCTGGAAGCAAATGAATATCATGATCATGATCACAAATAGCTGGGAGTCCTTTTGGAGTTTCAAACACCTTGGAATGATTGTCCAAGACTTTTTGGAGATTTGGAGAAATATATGATTTTGAAGTTTGAACCTCTAGTGAGCATAATTGTGCACTTACACCTCGTTTTAATTCTTTAGAAATTTTTTCATGAAATCAGAGCTGATTATCTTTCTTGACTTCCCTGCGATACCCTGTAATTAAAATTCGTTTCCTTCCAAAAACAATTTCAAGAAAATTAATTAAAAGCTATCATCCCTAAAGGTTGTAACCATTGGATTCCTAGTACAAAATCAACACTGCCCATTGGAATGGAGAGAATTTTATTATTCAATACATATTCCCCCATGGTTAGCTTTATATTATGGCACTTTCCAGAGAAATTTATAGTTCCTCCATTTGAAACCATCACTTGAAACTCTGGTGCCGGGTATAGGAAGCAATTCAATTCCTTGGCTACCTTACAATGAATAAAATTATGGATAGTACCTGAATCATTCAACACTATTACATTTTTCTTCTCGATATGTGCTTATATCTTGAGAGTTTGAGGAGTGGTAATTCCTTCCGATGCATTACAAGATATGGTCAGATTCATTTCTTCTTTCTCTAGGTTTAGTTCCTGGTGTATATCCTCTTCTTTTGAAGTTTCTTGTTCATTTTCTTCCTCCTCTTCACAATCTATGTAAAATAATTTCTTCTCAACACACTTATGACCTTTAGTGTATTTGCTATCACAACTATAGAAAATCCATTTTGATCTTTTTACGTCCTAATGTTGTGGTGTCAACATTGTATTTTTGGGAAGTCTAGGCGTATCAACACTTCCATCTTTATAGTTGTGAGTGGTAGGCTTCCTTGTCACCATAATTTTTCTTTCAATTTTTATTTCCAACTTGAATGCCTTCTCCATTGAATCAAGTTACCAAAGGAAAAAATCATGTTGGATATTATCATTTAAAGTCCCTATGAAGGCATCAATCCCATGTTCCTCTGGTATACCGGTTACCCTTATATTCAATTTTTGGAAGTCCTCAATGTGCTCCACCATTGAACCCTTTTGTTTGAGATTTATCAATTGGATCAAGAAGGTGTTTCTATTTGTATCCTCATAATCTGCTATCATTTCCTCCATATAATTGACCAAGTGAAATTTATTAGGTTCTAAATATAAAGTTGCAATGCGTACCTTTCGTGTGGTTTTCACATTATGGAGATCAAAATATTCCTCCATCTATAGTATCCATGTTACATGATCCTTGCCATCAAACTTCTTCATATTGATCTTTGGAAAATGGTGGGTCTTCAATCCAATGTTAGATTCTATGAAATCATTATTAACATTTATTTTGTTCTCATCACGAGTTTCCTCTACTACCTTTTCTCCATTAGGAAGCTTTTCTTCTAGCAACTTTTTCAAACCTTCCTTTAAACCTTCCATGTATTTCCTTAAATCTACCATTTTTCCTTTTAGTTATGATTCGATACCTTCCATTACATTCTTCAATCCATATATGTCTAATTTTAAACCATTCATGTTTCCTTTTAGTTCTTCTTTGGTTTCTCTTTGTGAGAGCAAATTTTTTTGCAATTGGTCCTGTAATTTCGATATATCATGTTGCACTTCTTCCCCTTCATGTGTCATAGTAGAGTCTTCTAAGGGCTTAATGGGTGTGGAATTATTTTTGGGAGGAATTTTAGAACCATATATTGATATCAATGGTTTAATTTTCAAACAAAAGTAATGCATTTTAAAAAAAATACACACCTTTTTCTTGCTTTTGAGGAGCTCGATATTGAAATTGATGTATCTCTGTGATTTTGGATCTCAAAAATTTGAAATTTAGTGTTGTAGTAGCCATCCAAGTCTTCTTTCCAATTCCATAGGTTTGACCTAATTTGGATTCTTCAAGATAAAGTTATGTCTGATCTCCCATAATGGCCTAATTATGGACTAGTTCAGTAGAGTGAAATTGTACAATGTGCCACGTGTCACTTTTTCTACCTTTTGTTGTGAAATCGATATAAAATAAAACAAATTTCACGCACTTTTGGCTATTTTTTACAAAATTCCAATCTAATGCATGAAACGAAAGTTATGATGACTTGCCCTCGGTCACTTGTTTGAGATGAAATTCTGGAGCCTGCCAAAACCCTAGCTTCCTCATATCATATCTCCGAAAATATAACGAACCAAGATCTGAAATGTTTACATGAGGTTCATCAATATTTATACTCCATGGGGTAAACATTTCAGCTTTTGAATATTTGTAGAAAAAACGTTATAGCGAAAATGTCAAGATGGCATGTTTGAAGAAGCGAAAACCTATAATCCCAAGCTATGATTCCAAATGTTATGAAACCAACTCACAAAATAGAAGAAAAGATAGATCAATGACTTATAAATCCGCCTCTTCAAGGGGAAACCTCCTTTACATTACATAAATGAACAATTCTTGGATGATACAAATGACAAAACCTCCTTTCTATATATAGGAGTCCAAGGGGTCACAATATAATCCTATCCGACATAGAAATAACAATGTAAGGGCACAAAAATAACAATAGTGGGTTCTATGTGGAAAAATAATAACAATATGGGTACTACGTGGGCACAACTAAGGGGGATAAACTAACAATAACAATAAGGGGATACACTAGTATTATAGGGACTTAGCAAGGAACTTATTTGACAGCGAGACATAAGGAGAATCATTTTTTCAAGGACAATATTTATAGCTTACAATGGATTATTGATTGATTTTATTTCCCTCTTATCATTGGGAACATTTAATTTTGAAGAATATTGCAAGTACATTTGTGATCATTTGTTGACTAGAGTTGTTTGAACAATGAAAAAAATCATGGATTATTAGAGTTATTGAGAACTCTAATCATGTCCACTGCTAACAACACAGTATAAATCAGTAAGGAAAATGTATATAATATTCTAGCATGTTTACAAAATGCACAAGAAAATATTGATTTTGTGCAGTTGGAGTCTCAACTTAAGTAAGAAGAATTACAATAGTGGATTCATCATTTTGAACATGTTTCTGTTCAGAACATTGAGACAGAATTAACACCGAGAATATAAAGTTGAGGTTGACTCACATCCAATACCCAATGAAGCAAAAAAATTACATACACATGCAAAAATTCAGTCTGCACTTCCAAAGCCCATCATCAGACCTTGGGAAGAGTTTGACAAAAAAAAACATATAATTGTTCTGGGATATGCCAGCGATGTGTCCTTCCATATTCCAAATTACTCAAAGCACATCTAGTTTCAGAGTGTTGGATTCCTTCATGATAGTTCACCTTCAGTTGTTCTAGATTCTTTTCCTTTTCCACAACAACCAAAACAGATTGTTATATTCCAACATTATGACTGATTTGGTCACATGAAAGATCATTGTTTTGACATTCATCCATGCGAGCACAGTCATAAAACCACACATTCTTCAAAAATATGCTTCAGAGAAAAGTCTCTTGGAAGAACAAATATTCATCTTGGATGGATCGATTCTTGGCAATGGGCTTTAAAAACCCAGAATATATTTCAATCATATGTCAAAATCTCTTCTAGAATATTAAAAGGCCTTGCAGTCGAGTTTTATCCATCTTCTCACCTTGTATCTGATGGGGGGGGGGAAGATGGCTCATATACAACCAAAAGATGGGACGACAAAGCTTGAGCCACAACCTGTCATACCATATTTAGAGTTGTAGACTGAGACAGAGAAGTTCAAGTGAGCCTGAGCCACAACCTACCATACGAGATTCATAGTTATAGCCTAAACATGCCTTTGTTTGGTGGTCAACCTTAAAACATGTATGTGGGATTTAGACCTCCATTTCTAGCTTGAGCTTCTCCCCCTTCAAAGAATTGGGGACACTTCCTCTAGCAGAAGAATTCATTTTCTTACTAGTTTTGGAATAATTCTAGGGTTTTCATTAAGCATTCTAGAGTTAGTGGTCATCCTTAAAACACCATAGGTTGAGACCTCCCTTTTTAGGTTCACGTTCTCCATTTTTATGTAGGTTGCAGACCTCCCTTTTCCAAGTTGAAGGTATCCCTCTTCAAAGCATTAAGAACACTTCCTCTAGCTGAAGGCTTCAAATTCTTTCCATATTTGAAAGAGTTTCGAGAACTGCACTAAGCATTCCAGTGTTGGTGGTCATCCTTAAACCACCTCCTTATCCCAAAATTTCAAAGAGCACATTCATCCTAGTGTTTCCATGCATATTCTACACATTTTTTATTTGGAATCATACATACCCCTTTGGATTAAGGGGGGGAATGTTGGACACATAATCCTCTAGGGGTTGGTGTAGAAGTTGAATGATAAAAGGGAGTCCAAGAGACCACTTGGAATATGAAACCAAGGGTCACCATACTTGTATATAAATGTATATCATTGTGAATAATAAGGCATCTCATGTTTATCATTCATATTTGGTCCACATTTATGTTGTGTCTAACAATCTTAAAATTTCATCCCCTCTTTTTTTATCCTAGTTTGGCCACCCAATGGACTACGATTTTTCCAATTGGCCAATATTTAAATAATCGACATATAATCCAACTTAAGTTGGAGCAATTTATGAATAACACCTGTAGAAAATTATACAAACAATATTTATATCAATGGACTCAATCCGATCATGTGATCTACTAAAGCAAGATACTAAATACTTATACAAATAAATTGTGGAAAATAAACAAAATCGCCAATAAAAACAAGTAAAGAAAGAAGAAAAATCAAACCACAACACAGATATTTTCCCAGGGAAAGCTTACTACTCAAAACCCCTCTATCTTATATTGAATATTCACCAAGGAATCATGAAACAAATACAATGTACTCCTCTCACAAGAGTCTCTTGCACTCTCACAACTGTCTCACATTGACCCAGAAAAAATCGACTATCACTTAGCTAATTTACTGCCTCTAATCAGCCTGCCTTGCTTATGCAATTCATGTGGAATGAAATCCCTATTATTTAGGAATTTGAGGCTTCCAAAACTGCACAATTCTCATGGGCAATCCTATGGTTGTATTGCTACATGTGGGCAGCCTACTAATGATACAACTGATAGTTAACATCCCTTTAACCTTTGTATCAAATGGGTCTCCACCGGAACTGACATGCATGTAGCTATTAATAGTAAATCATCAGTTGCATGGCAGATCAATTCATATGAATTAAATTTGATTTAATTCACTTGATCTATCACTAGTGCAAAAAATAGTTACAACTAGTTCAACTAAATTCAACTAAATTAATTGAGTTAAATAATTTCTCATGCATTAAAGTAATGCAGTAAATGCAATTCGAACACCATAACTAATAGAATCACTCTGCATGCCTCACCAATGATGATCAACTCTAAATTCATGAGCTAACATAGTTTATCACATTTAGTTAACTATTACAACTGATTATGAGATAATATTACATTTTATTGTCAATTTTAATTAAGGGAAAATTAAATTAGACAAATATTTCTTGTTGACTTTTCAACACTCCCTCTCAAAAGAAAGGGATTATCAGCTAACATGATCTTGCCTCTATGGTATTCGAATTTTCTCCTGGCGAGCACCTTCGTGAGAATATCTGCATCCTGATCTTCCACAGGAATGTACTGAAGTAACATAATGCACCTATGAACAAAATATATGAGATGGTGGTACCAGATGTCTATGTGCTTGGACCTATCATGGAATACTCGATTAATCGAGTTTTTAATGCAGCTCTGGCTATCACAATGTATCACCGTCGAATCCATCTAAGAACCAAACAAACCAGCTAGAATATTCCTCATCCAGATGGCCTCACATGCAGCCTGAATTGCTGCCATGTACTCTGCCTCGGCTGAATTGAGTGCCAGAGATCACTGCTTTCTGCTGTATCAAGAAACAATTATCGATCATATGCTAAATATCCCTCTTGATGTGCTCTTCTATATAATGGACTGCTTGCCAAATATTCATCGGTGAAGCCTTGAAGATTCATTTCCTTTGTTTGTCTGTACCATAATCCATACTCTATAGTGCCCATGAGATATCTCAAGACATGCTTCCCTGCCTTCCAAAATAGCTTATTCGGCATAACCATAGCTTGACTCAACTGTTTAACTGCATAGAAAATGTCTGGTATGCTGTTTACAAAGTACATCAGTGAACCCACTAGATGCCTATAAACAGTAGTGTCCACTACCTCAAATGAAGTAGCATCCTCATTCCTCCAGTTTCCTGGAAGAGGAGTCTCCATGGGTTTACAACTCTCCATGTGAAATTTACTCAGAATCTCTTTGGCATACTTTCCTTGAGAAACAAATAGCTCATCATCCCACTGCCATATTTCCAAACCAAGGAAATAGTGAAGGAGTCCCATGTCCTTCATTTCGAACTCCCTTGCAAGAAGTTATAAGCTCCTCATCACCTGTCAAAATTAGATCATCAACATAAAGTACGATAATCAATAGCTTACCATCAACCATAATCTGGTACAGGTTCGCATCCACTTCACTTTTGGTGAAGCCCAACCCAGTGAAATAGTTGTCAATTCTAGTGTACCAAGCACAAGGTGCTTGATTTAGCCCATACAATGATCTCTTGAGTCTTCACACATGTGGCTCACTATCAAATATCTCAACACCTTTTGGCTTCTCTATGTACACTTCTTCCTCAATAAATCCATTGAGAAACACAATTTTCACATCCATTTGATGTATCTACCACCCCATCTATACTGAGAGTGTAAGGATAGATTTAATCGATGAGTATGTCGCAACCAGTGTGAAAGTCTCCTCATCATCAATCCCCTTAACTTGTGAGAATCCACGGGCTACAAATCTAGCCTTGTACTTCTCCACACCCCCATCTACCACCTGCTTCACCTTATAGATCCATCTACATCCAACCACTGATTTTTCGACTGGTCTTGGGAGAACTTCCCATGTAATTTTCTTGATGATGGAGTCATACTCCTCAACCATAGCATCAAACCAAATTGGTTGTTTCACTGCTTTGTCAAATGAGGATGGTTTTGTCATAATACACTTGCTTATAAGAGCCATGTATCCAATAAACCTATATGGATACTATCTCTATCTGTGCAGTGAAGTAGGTGCTCCTACATGTTTTTTCGCATTAAGTCTCAATCTATCAGATTTCGTGGTGTGCCTTCTACCATTTCTGGTGGATGGATCTGCATGAGTGTTTTCTGCCACTCCATGATCCTCCGCATGTGGATGATCCACATCTTGAGGTTCATTCTTTGGAACCAATAATTCCTCATCTGTATGCAAATCCAACTCCCTCTCAAGGGACAATCACACGGATTTCTCATCATCAAATATTATATCATGTATCACAATACTCATCTTGTTGTTTGGAAAATGCACCCGATTTTTGTGGGGAGTATCTCCAAAAATATCCCAATCTGAGTTGTTGGTTCGAGTTTCTTCCTGGAATCTTTGGTCACATGGTAATAGACCGATGAGCCAAAAATTTTAAAATATGAGACATTAGGTTTCTTACCAGAAAAAGCCTCCTCTGGTGTACTCACACCAAGTATCTGATGAGAACTATGATTTTTCACAAATACCACCATGTTTCATGCTTCCACCCACAGATGCAATGGTAAGCCTGGATCATGTAACATCGCTCGTGCTGCACCCACACTTGTTCTATTATTTCTTTCTGTGACCCCATTATGTTGTGGGTTATGAGGTGCAATCAACTCTCTCCAAATTCCTTATTTGCTACAAAATTTATTGAATTCATTGTAAATGTACTCACCACCACTGTCCCTCCTAAGAGCCTTCACATGCTTGCCCATATATTTCTCCACCAATGCTTTGAACTCACAAAATTTTGAGAACGTGTGATCTTTCTTCTGCATGAAGTAGATCCAAAACTTTCTAAAAAATCATTAACAAAGATCACATAATACCCTTGCTTTGTTGTCAAAGATATAGCGAATAGTCCACACACGTCTGAGTGAAATCTCTCAAGGATTTCCGCTACTCGATTATCCTTCTCATCAAGAGTGGCCTTTGAATACTTCCCCATGGTACATCCATTTCATGTGTCTATCTAGGCAAGAGTACCCCTGGGAAGTCCCATATCAATTTTCTGCATGACCTTCAAGGCTTCATGGTGTAGATGGCCCAATCTCCTGTGCCATAACTCACCCTCATCTCGGCTCAACACTTTGTCTGCCTTACCCATCAATGTTGCACAACCATCTACATCAAGTTTATAGAGATTCCTCAATGAATCCCAATATTCTTGGCTTGTATTGTGGCTTTGTATAGAAGGAAAGCTTTCCATTCACTGAATACCAAATCATAGCCTCTATCCTCCAACATTGTGACTAAAACTAAATTATTTTTCAAGCCTGGTACACACATTACATATTTTAATAAGAAGGGTTTACTTGACTATCTTTGGAAGGTAACTGTACCAATCCTGCTATCACTGTATCACCTGTCATTTCCCATTTCGATATGTATATGGAGGTCCTTCTCCTCCAAGATACTGAAAATTTATTTGTCTCCCATCACGTGGAAATATGCACCACTATATAAGTACCACACTGATCCCATCACACTTGAAAACATGCATGTGATGAGCAATAATTCCAACTCAAATTGTGAGGCCAAAGCCTCACTAGCTGCAGATCCTGAAGCCTTCTTCTTCTTATTCTTTTTTGGACAATTAGTGGCATAACATCCATGCTCATGACAGTGAGAACACTTCACTCTAGACATATCGTGCTTCTTGCCTTCTTTTCCGGACTTAGATTTGGAATCAAATTTCTTTCCCTTCCACTTCTTCACCTTACCAGCTAAGGTGAAATTTTTTTCATCATATGTCTTAGATGAAGATCCATCCTTGGTATTCAGCCTCAATTCTTCTTGCACCAAATCTGACCAAAGTTGTTCCCAATATGGTAGCTTCTCCCTCCAATTGAGAGAGTCCTGATAACTATGCCAACTCTTGGGAAGGCCTAGAAGAGCTAGGCTCATCAAGTCATCATACGCGACAATAATTTCGATGCTTCCAAGCTCATCTAGACATTGGATAAACTTGGTTAAATATTTTAGAATAGTGTTGCCTTTCTCCATTTTGATTTTCCTGAGCTTGTCTTTCAGTGCCAATTTTTTGCGGTCACAACTACTCTGAAATAGATCTGTCAAAGCCTTCCACATTGCATATGGATTTTCTTTGCCATGGAGATATGAGACAATGTGGTCTCATAATCCCTCTTGTAAGATCCTCCTCACCTTTGCAACCTTCTTTTTCCAAGCATCAAGAAGAGTGGCATTTGTTGCAGCGGGTTTGGGAATGTCATTATCAATGAATTCTTTCAACCCATTTTCCTCCAAAACTGCCTCCATCCTGTCTTTCCACACAATTTAATTAGATTTGTCCTCGATTGCATACTCCAATCTCAAACCATTGAAATCCATCTTGATCCTGATCCGCCTTTCACACTAAAGAATACTTTTTCAAATTCAAATGCTATTTAGTCACAAACTCAATTTCTTCTCCACTATAGTGATTTCCTATGCTCTGATACCATGAATAAAATTATATAAAAAATATGTATATCAATGGATTCAATCCGATCATGAAATCTGCTAAAGCAAGATACTGAATCCTTCTACAATTCAATTGTGGAAAATAAACATGATCGCCAATCAAAACAAGTAAAGAAAGAAGCAAATCAAACCACAACATAGATATTTTTCTAGGGAAAGTTATTACTCAAAACCCATCTATATTCTATTGCATATTCACCAAGGAATCATAAAACAATTACAATGCACTCTTCTCACAATAGTCTCTTTCACTCTCACAATTGTCTCACAGTGACCGAGACAAAATCGACCAACACTTAGCCAATTTCCTGCCTCTAATCAGCCTTCCTTGAGCCTTGTGCAATTCATGTCGAATGCAATCCCTATTCCTTAGGAATTTCAGCCTTCCAAAACTGCACAATGCTCATGGGAAATCCTATGGTTGTCTTAATGCATGTGGATAGCCTACTAATGATACAACTGATATTTAACACCACTTCAACCTTTGTCTCGACTGGGTCTCCACTAGAACTGAAATCCATGCAACTATTAATAGTAAATCATCAATTGCATGGAAAATCACTACATGTGAATTAAATCTGATCTAATTCACTTTATCTCTCACTAGTGCAACAAACAGTTACAACCAGTTCAACTGACTTTAACTCAATTAATTGATTTAACTGATTTCACATGCATTAAACTAATTCACTAAATGCAATTCGAACTCCATAAATAATAGAATCATTCTGCATGCCTCCCCAAACACCCTCAACTCGAAATTCATGAGCTAACTTAGTTTATCATACTCAGTTAACTATTACAAGTGATTATGAGATAATATTACATTTTATTGTCCAATTTAATTAGGGGAAAATTAAATTAGACACACATTTCTCGTTGAATTTTCAGCAACACCAATGATATATCCACTACCCAATTCAAATAAATGATTTTTTCTCATAATTTAAAAGTCTAAAAATCAATGCTTCACACAAGCACTAGGATTTATCACATACCTTTTCTCTTTTCCACTTTGTTGAACAATTTCTCTTTGTATCACAACCTTTCTCTTAAGATCACTTGAAATTATAACATTTGAATTCAATTGAAATCCTTTGAACCAAAAAATAATTTATTTTCTTTTCATGATACTTCCATTCCTTTTCCAGCTGTTGGTCATGGTGACACCAGTGTTCACAATTCTTTGATTTTTATTTTTCACTCTTCAAGAATTTGAATAAACCTTCTTTGATTGCAACCTAATTTTATTAGAAAGTATACCAATGACTTATTTCATCCTATTATTTTCACTATATTCACTTATGTTCCCTCATAAAATCAGATTACCATCACCAATATACATCTTCATTTTCAGAGGCCATAGTGGTTGTCAGAGTTCTTCAGTTAGAACTTTGTGATCTCGTTACCCGCAAGGTGGTTATATACTATAGTAATTTGATTACACATCTTTCTAGCCAAATCTCCTTACGATTTGGTCTGGTCCTCACACGGGTTGCTTAGGCCTCCTCATGAGATGATTACATTCCTTTTGCAATCCATTGCACCATATGAAGCAACCATAATGAATGTGAAAAAGGAGGAAATTAAATGCCAACTCCCTCGCAATATACATCCCTTGCCAACATATATCGAACTATATTCACACAAAGATCACACGCGATAACTAAGGAAAATCGTCAGTAGATTAGACCCAGAAAATTCAATCAGCTCTAAATAACAAAGATGCCTGATTTTGTTAGAACTAAAGCAGGTAAATCAAGAAAAAATCAACATATGTTGAAAAACTAGTTCAAATGACCACATAAGATTCATCAATGCATCTTCATATATTAGTTCCAAAAATACACAAAATTAATGACTAAACCCATTTATGAAATATAATATCTTCCCACAACAAATATTCAAAACTCTTAAGCCTCTTACGTAGATTTATCTCTTCATTTTCCTGCTTTTGTGCTAATATTCTCCACAATTTATTACTTCAATTGCAGATCCAATAAAAAGAAAATTATCAGGGACTACTACTTGATGATTTTATTCTTTATGCACATACATTTCCTCACACTTTTATCACATGTAGAAATTATTTAGTTTCTGCAACTCAAACATATTGTGGACATGTATTTCACTTGATATTCAAACATAAATTTTCACTTTATCAAATAAATCTTCATGAACACATTACTTTACAAAATAAATGACAGTGACAACTATGAGATTTGATACCATTTTTTCTGGTATTATGAGAAATCATGAAGAAATATTTACACACTGTAAAAATCACATAATCACAAAATAAAAAATAAATACTTCTAAAGATCACATTTTATTAATTACAATAATAATACAACACACACTTTCTTACCTTAAATAAATACAAGGGGCCTCCTAATATAGAATTGAGGTGCCCATAACAAATTTCTAATATGAGTAATTGTTGCAATTACCTATATAACAATATCCACATATCTCCATGAATATATCCACAAATCTCTCACCCGATTTTATGTGATATCCATTCCTAAATTATCACTAGCCTCATCTTTGATCATACATAAAATTCTAAAATAAATTTTCTTTCATTATTAATAATTTCAACATATCATAAGTATGAATTATTCCTTTAGATTTCAAGAACTAATTCATAAAATTTCAATTCATATATAACCTATGATTTATGGAATTGATCAATTGTGATAAAGAATCTCAATTCCTACATAACATATGATGTATGATTTCTATAACTCATATCTGGAGATATACAAGAAGCAGTGGTTAATCAAACCCTTGGAATCTACCATAGCATATGTACTCAACAAATAGACAGACACGTTGTTCCAATAATTTCCTAAGGGGTGTGAATGGAAATATACTCATTATAACCCTAAATTTTCATGTGAAATTATGTATTTGGGTTTTGGATCGAATACTAAAGTACAATCTTGATGATTAAAATAAATAGGTATATGCATAAATGAAAATAACTTAAGGGAATGCTTACTCATAAAATTTTCTCCCAATTCCTATTATGAGTGGAGCCATATGCTTGAAATAGGTATTTCCATAGGATACAAATGATAATGGAAAGTATTGCAACTATACAATGATGGGTAGGCTTATAATTGTTGATTCTTGTTCACATCCTGAAGCCAATAGTTATTTTAATGATGGGCATAAGTGTGATCTAGTGATATATGGAAATATTTATTTTTCTTTAATATACAACATGGGTACTAGTAATTTGATTTCCTCCTTGTGTTCATGCACATTTGCAATATTTTTTTCCTATTCCAATATGTTTTGTTCCAGAGTGGACTCCATATGCTCTTTCTAATCTATACACTTTCCTAGACAAATCTCCATAAATGGGTCATTAGACATACTCTTTCATTTGTATTGCTTCCTATATAATCCTAACTTATTGATGTAAACAAGTTATATTGATGACCAAACCATGTGGGTTAGATTGGTTCAATATTCATTAGTGCATGCCACTAAAATGGTAGAGAATATACTCCTCTTAATACATTTGGAGTGTTCATTGGAAAAACTTTAATGTGTACAATCAGATGCCATTATATTATATTGCGAAGGAGATCATTTTCAACTACTAAGTATGTAATAGTGACTAGTGTGGCCCAGAGACTTTCAAATCACATCAGTAATGTCATTAATCTAGCAGGGACTAGTCCTTATTGAATTGATCCTGATAGCCTCTTTTTCATGGATGAAATGGAGTTATTTAGTGAAATAATAGTAGTAATAAGCTAATCGTTCTAGTAAGTGGTAATTTTCTAAACAGTAAATTGGTCCCATTTCATCATCGTGCTTATTGGGGGGGGGGGGGGGGGTGGTAACATCACTAGAATATTATCTACAATTCCAACTTCACTTGAATAGAAAAAACAAATTCACATTCCAGGTATATGAATACTTCCAGTTATAAAATTAAGCATAATTATTTATATTGATCCAACAAACTCTTCAAATAAGGGGGGAATACTATAAAATTCAAATGAAAATGCAAAGACACTACATTGAAACACTATTTCCCATAATGGGAGAGGTATAATCAATAATGAATGATTTAGAATAATGGAATGTTTAATGTATCCGGCTTACTTTTGTATCAATGCAAAGTTGTAGTCTTCTACATCCGGGTTTTTCATGAACTACATATTAGGTGTATGAAGAGGATTTATAAGAGTTGAAATCTTGATGCATACTCTTCAGCCTGCTACAAGATCACATTTGCATCTCTCCACTGGAACACACTCTTGCATATAAATTATAACATGTAAGTGTAGACTCAGACCAAAAAAATTAACAATATACTGGGCTAATAGAACACAAAACCTAGAACCATAAACATTAGATTTCAATTAGAAAAAACATTTAAATCTCCTATGGAAACAAACCCTATCGCTTCACCAAAAAAAATGATTTTCTTATTTTTGTTTCTTTCCTAAAAAACCCCTACCTTTAGCCCTCGAAATAATTTACAACGTTCTAGTACTTTCTCCTGGTGATATATCCCCTAAATTTTGATATTTATTCCCTAATATAACTAAACTCATCTAATCTAATCTAGACTCTATTTGTGGGGATCCAATGAATCTCCACACAATTATGGAGTCACAGTACATCATCCTCCCCTTATTTTAAAACTTACAAATCTCTAGTTTTAGAGGAATAGAGTTTAGTAAACCATATAATTTCCTCTTCAATTATTCAATTGTTTTATGAATGAGGTATCCCTTTCCATTTTACTAGATACAACTTATATATATATTTTTATCTTGTGGAAATAAATTTGGTGTCTACCACTTTCTCAACACATTCCTTCCATTTATGTGGTATCTTCTTCTTCCATTCTTCAAAACTTCTTCCTCAATGGTTTCTTTCACCCCTACATGATAGGAATATATATCTACAACATTAAAGATAGGATTAATGTCTAATTCTCTAGGAAGGTCAATTTAATATGCATTTTCGTTGGTTCGTTTGAGGATTTTGAATGCATTGCTTATGTTTGGTTTCAATTTACAGTATGTTCCTTTAGGGAACCTCTCCATTCATATGTGAAAAATGAATTTTTCAACTTCTTGGTACACATTTTATCTACAATACAAATATATTTTTATCTTGTATACCTAATTTTATCTTACTCTTTCATATCATGCATATACCTTACAAAATCTTCAAATTTTTTATTAACTCGTTCTCCCTTGGGAAGGTTAATTATATCTACTCTTCCCCATGGGTTGTCTCCATAAACAACATGAAAATGAGACTTAACTATAGAACTTATAATGATGGAATTGAAAGAAAATTCAACCTATGTAAAAACTAAGTCCCATTTCATTATATCTTCTCCCACCAAGATTGAAAGAAAATTCCCAAATATTTTGTTCACTACTTCTATTTTTCAATCATTTTGTTGATGATAGGTTGAGCCATATTGTAATATGTTGTCAATATATATATATATATATATATATATATATATATATATATATATATATATATATATATATATATATATATATATATATATAGTTTTGAAAAAAGAAAAGAAAAAAACAGCCGGTGCGTCGAAAAAACAGTCACGCACTGGTACCAGTGCATTCATTTTTATCGTGCACTGCCCTCGGTGCACATGGAAATTTTCTGTGCACCACAAAAAATAAAATGTACTTTATTCTGTGGTTCGTTGATGAAACTATCCATCCCAGAGCGGATAGTTAGGTCAATGCACTGCCAAAAAAATAATTCATGGTTAATGGTGTGGTCCTGTAAATGACCACATCATTGACTATGTACTGATGTTAGGAGGGCAGTGTGCTGACCAAACTATCTTCCCCGGGGTGCATAGTGTGGTCAACATACCGCCCTCCTAACACTGGTACATAGTCAATAGTGCGGTCATTTAAACAATCACACCACCATGTTAGTTTTTTTTAAAAACCATGGTGCTCATTTTTTGGTATCGCACCGGAACCCGGTGCGGTTTTCGTTAGCACCATTTGTGGTGTGGTAAACGTTCGCACTGTTGACCATGTACTGATGTCAGGAGGGTGGTGCACTGACCAAACTATCCTCCTCGGGGCACATAGTTTGGTCAACACACTGACCTTTCTTCAGTGGTACATAGTCAATGGTGTGGTCATTTAAATTTCTGCACCGCCATGTCAGGTTTTAAAAAAAGCACGGTGTGCATTTTCCGATACCGCACCATAACTCGGTGTAGTTTTTGTTAGCACCGTTCGTGGTGTGGCCTATAAATTTACAGGCGGCACCATGAACGGTGCAAGCTGAATGGCTTGAGTACACCATGCAGAGTTTTTTTTTTTAAATGGTAAATTTTAAGTTTTTTTACAAATCTAATCTGCTAAAATGTTTATTTATTGAGAAACAAGTAAAATACCTGTACATTTGGGCATCGAGGAGGCATATTTGTTGATGAATTTGAAAAACCAAAATTTCCAACCATTTTCCAAAATTCTAACTCCACAAGGTGGGCAATGGAAAATAGCAGTGCGTGCAATGGGATCACCAATGGCAGGGCACCTCACACAAGAGAAATTTGCACCAGTGCTTGAGAGTTCTGGAGCACTGAAGTGAAAATGTGGTTTTTCGTTCGGTAATTTTTTATTTAACCCTGGTTCGATGTGCGGGTTTTTGAGATGCATCGGGCGGTGCACGGGTTTTTGAGACACACCGGGCCTATCATTAGGGGAATTTTGAGGTATAAAATGGGCCTCCTAAGGAAATTATAAAAGAATAGTGGAAATAATAAAATAAGATTTTATGACATCATCAAATTTTAGTCTGAGGGAAAAAAAAAAAAAAAAACTACTTTTTCAACTCGTATTTTCAACTTATCTCCCAAAGTTTTTACTCAAATTTCGAGTGGGAGTACTCCTCGGATGAAAAATTTAATTCCTTATCCAAGGAGTACCCATGTTGGATACTTTACGAAAAATGAGAAATACATGAAAAACATTATTATAATCATATTTTTTTTCATGTATTTCTTATTTTTCGTGTAGCAAAGTCCATCGAAAGTATGCAACATGGGTAGTCCTTGGATGGGGAATTAAATTTTTCATCTAATGAGTACTCCCACTTGAAATTTGAGTAAAAAATTTCGGAGATAAGTTGAAAATATGAGTTTGTTGTAGCCACTACAACACCCTCCAAAATTTCGCCCTTTTTAAAATTTTTGAGCCCATAACCTTTTGAAAAAAATAAAGTTTAGCCCAGGTTCACTCTTTCAAAATCTCAAGTCGCAAAGTTGCAAAGCTGGTCAAACCAAAATCTCACGACCTTGCAACCTTGCGACCCCTTAGGTCGCGAAGTCGCAAGGTCGCACATAATCCAGAAACCAAAGAATTGCGACCTTGCAACCTTGCGACTCGCAGGTCACAAGGTCGCATATCTCATCAGCTCAAATAATTTGTGACCCTGAGACCCTAATTTATTGACCACATGTGTGACGCCTTTATAAATAGAAGGGTCATATAGGTCGCATTCAACCTGTGCGATGGAGAAAGAAAACGCCTCTGACAAGCCAACTGGAGCACGTTTTTCCTGGGTAAGTTGCCTAATCCTCCTATTGTTTGCTTTTGTTTGATTGTTGCCTCCATTACCCTCATTATGGCCTATTTAAAATTCATCCTAGATTCTTTTTTAAACCTCCCATGAATTCTATTTCTGAGCTTTCTCCTCCCCATAGCTTGACTTCCCTATTTTCCTCCTCTAAGAAGCTTCCCTTGCATTAATCTATTTCAGGTTCCCTTCCCAACCCCCTTCAATGAGGAACCTCATGTATGCTTTCCAATTGTTATGTTGCCTTACCTCCCCTGTTTGTTTAAAAGAAAACATAAAGCCTTTGTCATCGTGTAACCTGTCTGTCAAGCCCTAGAGCGACCCCATGACTCTGTGACCTCACGATCTAGCGACTCGGTCGCTAAGTCGCAGGGTCGTTAGGTCGCATAACTTTGAAATTTTAAGATGGTGTGACTTCGGGACTCAACGACCTCGCGACCTAGTCATGAGTTGCTAAGTAGCTAGGTCTCTTTTTCGTGAAAATCTAAACGGGCGCGACTTCACGACTCAGCGACCTCGCGACCTAGTCGCAAGTCGCTAAGTCACTAGGTCGCATTTATGTGAAAGTATAAACCAACATGACCTAGCGACCTAGTCACAAGGTCGCCAGGTCACAAGTCTATCCATTTCCTTGAAAAATAGTTGAGAAGGGATAGGAGCAGCCCAATAATTTATAAATATGACATCTGTCTTATCGTGGGATTGTTTCATGAATATGCCAGGGAACCTCTAAGCCGAGCTCGAGTGCATATCCATCTCATTGGCCTCAAGCGATATGGGGCCTCTAGAAGTTTGGAAAAGGAACAAAAGCCCTAAGATAGAAATCTCGAAAGAAGAAATGCCTCTTTCTCTCCCCCTTTATATGGAGAAACTTCTTGCATATTTAGGAAAGGGGATAACATGATTTGGTATCAGGTGTACCAAGAATTCACAAAGCCTAAATTTCCAGAAGACCTCCCAGACCGGCAGGTGTATATTCAGGTCAAGAGGTCCAAGCTCCACTACGCAGGGGCCCATCCGCCTATATTTCCATGTGCAGTGCTGATCAAATGGATTTTGCAAAAGGTTGACCCCAAGATCTGGGTTATTCGAGATCATGCAGGAAAATCATTCACAAATCTGAAAGGACAGGATGCATAAGTATATTATGCACTTCCCACCCGAGAATAGAACTTCACTGAGGAATGGGCCACCACTCATGTTGTTCCCATACGCGATACCTTAAGGGGATGGTGGGAGGACCCAGAAAAGTTCAAGTTCAAAAAGGACCAGGAATATAAGACAACGGGTCTCAAAAAGGTCTACAAGCTCGTGGCAACAATGTTATGTAGGATGTATGGTCGACAAGATGCCACCACTTTCAGTGGTACTTGGGTTTCTCTCATGTAAGCTATCACTGTATATGGCACCCGCTTTAACTGGGCCATCTTGATAATGGCAACCCTCAGATCGAACATATCTTCAGCACTAGTGCCTGATGAAGGGTATGCATCGGAATTTTACATGGCCTCCTACCTTTTGGATGAAGTATGTGCCAGGTGCCATTTTGAAGGGTGGGCACACAACTGGGATGCGGAGCATGGTGGTCCAATTCACAAGGAGTTGCGGGTGTTCTAGGACTCCAAGTATAAACAATATATAGAGTCAATCTCTCACATCTTCATCCCCGTGCTCTACGTGAAACTGTTTGGAAAAGATACCCCGTGCATGTCCGGGCAAGCCATGGAGATGATAACCCAAGTGGCCAACTAGTTCCCTGTCACAGATAGCACTTTCATCTGGGTCTTCGGGTCGCTTAGGGCTCCCCACGCACTACCCCAGTTCGTCACCATCAAATTAATACTTTAAGAAGTATGTTACCAAATGTCGAGCGGTTTTTCAAAGGTTCTCACTAAGGGCAAGAAGAAGCCATGGCCCACACTTCCACTTAGTATCGGCGCCTACACAGTCAAAGATTTCAGGGAAGTGGAGGCAAAGGCTTAGCAAATCAAGGGATTTTATTTACCTCCCTTGACACATCGAACGTATGCTCTTAAGAGAATCATCCCCGTGCATTGAAAACGAGCCAAATTTAAATGGAGTTACCAGCATACAGAATTCCCGGCAGAAGATCGAATCAAGAATTGGTAAAACAAAGAAAGGGAGGCTGTTGAGCCCCAAAGATGTCCTTCTCTTTCACCAAATTTCACTTCAATTCCTTTGTCCTTTATTAGTTGTAGGCTTAAAAGATCAATAGGATTAATTAAATTCACTTTAGGAATGCATATAATGACTGACTTGCTATATTTTCATGGTTTTGTTGTTGTAGTAATTTTTGACTAGACTCAGCTACAGAATACAGCCATTCTGTAGCCAGTCGCCTATTCCGTAGCTATCTTCATGTTTACACAGGTTACATGTGTCACTTATAGGAAAAATGCATATGGTTGAAATCCAGACTTAATCTACATCATTACTTGTCCTCTACGAAGCCTGAGTAAAAATATCCAAGTGGTTATGCACGTGGAAGAAATCAAAACTAAGAGGTAGACTTCTACCGGGACAAGAACTCTACAGATGTCTTCAACAAGAGTACGAGGCTTCCACAAGAGTTCTAATTTGATTTTAATTGGGAAAGACACTTATCCCTATTTCCTCTCAAGGGTAGTTAGGTATTTATTTTAAAATAATGACTCGGGAGACTGAGAGACAGTTAGCTAGATTGATGTTTTGTTGTTAGATCTCAAAAGTCTGTAATACTCTGTTTCTGAAGTATTTTCCCTTTAATGAAAGACATTCAACTTCATTGCATGATCTAAGGCAATATTGAGGAGATTTGTCTACTAATACGGTGGTAGAGGGTCCCTACTGCCTGAGAAGCTCTGTGCATATTGTTTAGATAAGTAACTTTAGCTCTGTTTCATTCCTAATTCAAACAGCTTTTTGAACTCCATGCTTTATGCTAACTTACATCGAATGTTACAGCCAGTCTTATTCTTATGAATTATTCCAAAATACCACTAACACTAAATGAGAGATAGCTGTAATATTTTAGATATTAGTTGCATTTTAGTTCAGTTGTAATACTCCGGAGATTAATTGCACTTTAGTTAAGTTTTGTTCACTGTATTTCAAGTTTGATTGATTGCATTCTAGTTCAGTTCTGTTTAATGTATTTTAAGTTTTATTAGTTAGTTGTATTTTAGTTCTATTCCATTAGACTTCAAGGCCTTCATTATTTACAAATTACTCTTGTTATTAATCTCTTCCAACACATCATCATATGGACAGGAATTAGTGATATCAGTTCAAGGCCTTGACTGTTCTGTAATTTCTTATAATTTTACAAATAGCCTTTCTTCCAAAACTATTCCAAAATATTTCTAACTTTCGAATGAGGCTTAGTAGTGACAATTTGAGTTGCAGAATGGATTAATTTCAGTGTCATATGTTAATTTAGAGTAGGGTTCCTTACTATGCTACAGATAATCTTTTCCAATTGTGTTCCAACAAATTTCTAACCATGGATGAGATTTTTGTGATATTGTAAGTTGTTGTTTACTTAGAAGAACCTCATTTCATTAAGCTTATCCTTTTCTCAAGCTATTCCAACATACTTCTAATGAATGAATTGGACTGAGTTCATGTTATGAGTTATTTTTCTTGAGAAGTTTTGCATTTTCTGTTCTTAGGTGCCATACATAGTTTAGAATAGCCTTTGCTCTGTTTTAGTGTGACCAGTAACTTCCCTTTATTAGACACTTAGTTCTTTTCCTCTTAGCATAAAAACAAAAAACAAAAAACACTAGAAAAACACTAAACACAACGAAGTAGGGAGGAGATACCTAGGCACATATAGTGCACTTCACTTCAACAGTTTACTAGCCCTGGTTGACAATTTATGACATCAATTTAGGAACACTAAGTTGAGCAGACATTTTGGCGCCGTTGTTGGGGAAGTGTAACTAGGTAGCCTTGTTTCTTACCTCCCAAAAAAAATGACATGCGTAAAGAAAGAGACTCAAGGGGTAGATTCATAAGAAGCAGAAGCTTGATTCCTAAAACACCACTTGTTCCACCAAAACCAAGAAGAAACACACCTCCAACTCAAACCTACATTCCATCCTATACTGATCACAGACTTCTAGAAGGCTTAAGATTAGATATTCCATTAGAAAGACCTTCCTCTTCATCCACTGAACCTGTTTTAGAAGAAGATTCAAGGACCCCTGCTAGAGACACAAACTTTTCCACTTCTACAGAAGAATCAACTATGGTAGAAGAAGGGGGAGGAGGAGTCTTTAATGGAGGTAGAGGTGCAGAAGGAGAAGGAGGTAGAGGTGCAGAAGGAGGTAGAGTAAGAGGTAGAAGGGAAATAGGAAGCTCTTTTGGGTTTCCTATAGTAGATGAAGAAACTAATGCAACTATGAAAAATATTTCGCCCTCTGTCCTTCCAAACTTTTATGGACTCAAAATTGAAGATCCTGAAACCTTTCTATTTGAATTTTAAGTCCTATGTAGAACCTATGACTACTTACAATATGCTCAAAAACTTAAACTATTTCCTTCAACATTGAAAAGAGCAGCATTAAAATGGTTTATGAGTTTGATCAGCAGTTCTATTAGGACATGGGAAGACATGAAACATGCATTTCTAGAGAGGTATTTGGATTACTGTATGCCAGTCAACCATAAATAGGAAGTGTTTAAAATGTTACAAAAAGAGGATGAAAATCTTGAAGATTTGCTAGAGAGGTTTAACTATAACATCAAGAGGGAAAAAATGGAAAACTTAGACCAAGACACTTTGAAAGCTCTCTTATTGAAGACAATTAGGTATGAATGGTTAGATATCCTTAACATGATGGGAAAAGGGGATATATCTCAGCTCACATTACCTGAAATAGCTGAATTATGTATCAACCTTTCAAGAGGTAAATCTAAAACTGTGAAAGGACCAAGAGACCCTGCTCTTGCAAGGGTAAGTAAGTTTGCTTCTGGGACAGTAAGTAGGGCAGAAATAGGAAATATGCTTGATGAATTAAAATCTGATATTTTAGGGAGTCTTAGTGAACAAATAGACACCCTTAAGTTACAAAACAAACAGAAAACTGAATCTGATGCCTTAGCAATCTTTTGTCCCAAATGTAGAAAGAAGCATGCCTTGAGAGAATGTCCTTTGGATGCAAAAGTAGTAGAGACCTGTATAATTTGTTCAAAAAAACATGAGACCAAGATTTTTCCTTCACTTCCTAGTCTTAAAGTTGTCTTTCAAGAAGAAACCTCTACAAATTCCACATAATCTCTCAATTTTGTCTCTAGAAGGCCTTCGCAAGGACCTCAAACACAAGGATTCCATGATCAACTGTATAATCAACCCCCACCAAATTGGAATTCTTGGCAGCAACCTTGGCCCCAATTCCAAAATCAATCTCAAAATTGGGCACAAGGAGCACAAAATCCCTATGGAAGATACTCTCAGTACTATCAATATCCACCATATCCACATTTCCCTCCTCAACAGAATTTTCAACAAAATCCTCAACAAAATCCTCAAAATCCACAACATCAAAATACACCACTTCCATTACCATTCCCTCAGAAAACAAATCAGTTACCTGCTCAACCCATACCAAACCCCAACAATAAAAATCCTCATAACACATACATGATATAAGGCCGACAGTTTCCAACTTATTTGATTACTCCTTTAGACCTTAGTGATGTTCAACTTAGGTCTGGAAGAATACTTGAAAAGAAGAAACATTCTATAATTATACAGGAGAAAAACAATTTTGAGGAAGATTCTCTACTGCTGAATAAAAGTCTTGAAGAGAACACACCATTCCAAGACCCAAACATTGAAAAATCAAAACAAAAAGAACCAATAATTTCAACTCCTATATTAGAGCAGCCATCAACATCCACCTCTACACCTCCCTTTCCAGAAAGATTACAAATTAATAGGGGTGTAGAAAAACAAATTATGGTTCCTAATTATGATTTCCTAGATGAGCTGAGAAATGTTTGTATTAAGATCCCATTATTACAAGCTATCAAGGAAATTCCAATCTTAGCAAAGACAATAAAGGAGTTTAGCATGAAGAAAACAGGAAAAAGAATAAGAGAGACAAAGAAAATTCAATTGGCAGGAAAAATAGCAGATATCATGATGGGTAAGATTTCCATTCCAAAGTATCTAGACCCAGGAAATCCAGTTGTTAAAATACACATCAATGGAACTGATATTCAAAACACACTTATTGATTTAGGAGGAGCAATCAATATCATGAGTAGAAAAATCATGGATAAACTAAAACTTCCTAATCTTCTTTTTACACCCACATTATTAAAATTAGCAGATAGATCTGTAATCAAACCTGATGGGGTAATAGAATACATTCCAGTGTCCCTAGATTCTTGGGAGTATCCTGTGGATTTTATGATCCTAACTCCTAAGAATAATCTAGGATGGCATCATATTATATTAGGAAGACCTTGGTTAGCTACAGTTGATGCTTTCATTAGTTGTAGATCCGGTGATATGTACATCTCTGATGGTAGTTCAACCAATAAATTTACCTTGTATCCTACAACAAAAATAATTACAAAATTGGATGATACTCAATGGATAGAGGATGAAGAAGACTTACAACCTCTCTTCAAAATTTCAGAAATTAGTGAAGATAGCCAGATTCTGAATACCTTAGAAAACTTTGAAACCTCTTCAGAATACAAACATGAAAAATTTCAAGAAGAATCCAACATTGAGTTTTTATCATCAAGACAGATGTCTCTCTATTCCATGGATAAATTTGGTAGTTCTACAATTGAGATATTTCACGGAAAACTTTAAACATAAACAAGAACCTAGAGAAATCTCAACAAGAGAGCTAGTCAAGATATTTACAGAGACATTCTTTTTGCATATGCATGGGAGTACACCGATATGAAAGGGATAAGCCCTAAGACTCGCACTCATCGTTAATTCTATAGAGAAATCGAAGCCAATCGTACAACCTCAAAGAAGGAAAGACTCGATGAATACAAAAATTAGGGAGATTATGCCAAAGAAGAATTGCGTAAATTGTTAAATGTCAACTTTATCTATCCCAATGTGATAGTCATGGGTTTCTCCTTTGGTAATTATGCTAAATAAAAATGGTGTAAATGGAGGGTATGTATTGACTACTAGGAATTAAATAAAGCTACTCTTAAAGATCATTTTCCCCTACCTTTCATAGATCAGGTGTTAGATACATTAGCTGGCAAAAAGTACTTCTCATTTTTAGATGGGTTTAGTGGTTATAATCAAATTCAAGTAGCACTTGAAGATCAAGACAAAACCACATTTACCGTCCTTGGGGTACTTATGCTTACCGAGTATCGCCATTTGGACTATGAAATGCACCTACAACATTTCAAAGGGCAGTACTAGGAATCTTTTCAGATCTAATACATGATTGTGTAGAGGTATAAATGGATGATTTCACAGTCTATGGAAACACATTTGAAGAAGCCTGAGCAAACTTGGAAAAAGTTCTAAAGAGATGTAAAGAAGCAAATATTTCACTAAGTCATGAAAAGTGTTTTATGATGTTTATTGAAGGAATTGTTTTGGGGCATCATATTTCAGGGGATGGGATTAGAGTTGATGAGTCAAAAGTTGAAGTCATATCTAACTTATCTGTTCCAAGTTGTCAAAGAGATGTTAGGAGTTTTCTAGGATTTACAGGATATTATTGAAGGTTTATAGAAAACTTCACTAAGATAGCGTCTCCACTTTTCAAATTACTTACCAAGGATTGTGAATTCAAGTGGAATCTTGATTACCAGTTAGCCTTTGAGACCCTATAAACAAAAATCTTTGAAGCACCTATTTTAATGGGACCTAACTGGAAATTACCTTTTCATAATTCAACAGATGCCTTAGATACAGCTTTAGGAGCAGTATTGGGACAAAAAGACCCGATTCCTTATGCCATCTACTATACCAGTAAAAATTTGAATCCTTCAAAGTTAAACTATACTGTAACTGAAAAAGAGTTCTTAGCTGTTGTTCATGCCATAAATAAATTCAGACACTATATAACAGGTTATGAAACTTTTGTTCACACAAATCACTCTGCAATTAAATATCTAATGAAAAAATCAATTACTAATGGAAGAGTCATAAGATGGTTATTTCTTTTACAGGAATCTGCACACATCACTATCTAGATAGGCCTGGGAAACAAAATAAAGAGTCGATCTCTATTCAGAACTAAAACATTAAAAGACAACACCCACTTGAAGATCAATTCCCCGATGAATATCTTTTGCAATTTACCTTTATCTGTTTGTTGACATTGCTAATTATTTAAGTTTCCAGTGGAAATTTCTTCAATAATGAAATGCAAGAGACAAAAGAAAGATTATTTATGACGGGGTATAAACATTCATGTATTTGCTATTAGAGTTATACAAAACAAGCCTATTTTATCATTAGGAGATGTGTTCCGGGAAGATGAGATGCTCGAGATCCTCAAGGCATGTCATGATGAACCTGTGAAGACACTTCTACGATAAAAGGAGAAACCTTATAAGATCCTTCATTTAGGATATTATTGGCCATCCCTTTTTAAAGATGCTAAAGAGTATGTCAAAAGGTGTGACAGTTGCAAAAGGTTAGGGAAACCTTCTCCTTCAGGTGAGATGCCATTGCAGCCTCAGGTACATATTGAACCTTTTGAAAAATGGGCTTTATATTTTGTAGGAACTATTAGTCCTCCATCAAGACAAAAGAAATATATATTGGTTTGCACTGATTATGTTACCAAATGGGTAGAGGCCAAGCCATTACTTTCTGCTACTGAAGCATCTGTAGTTAATTTTCTTTTTGAGGATATTTTTACTCTTTTTGGTGTTCCAAGGAAGTCTAAGCAAAGGCTTCATTAGTTTCTAATTCACATCAAGGCTAGTGGAAAAAATGATGGAGAGGTAAAAAATTAGACACAGAAAATCTACTGCCTATCATCCACAAGCAAATGGTCAAGTGGAATCTACTAATAAGGTCATTGAAGGGATCCTAACAAAGATTGTTCATTTACATAGAAGAGATTGGGTAGATAGGTTTCCTGAAGCCTTGTGGGCCTATATAACTACATGGAGAAACACAACATGCCATACTCCTTATGAACTTGTTTATGGAAAACAAGTTTTGTTTCCCATAGAGTTCCAGATTCAAACTTTCAAGATGGCGTCAAATTAACCCTTGATCTAACAAGCACAAATAAAGCAATGTATTGGAGCAGAGATTTTGAATTGATGAGATCGCATAGACCAGAGATGCAATTTAAAACATGTATAGTCCAAAGAACAAAGGAATTAGGATGGCATGATGTGTACATCAAGAAATAAATCGCAAGAAGGTGACTGGGCTCTCTTGTTTGATTCAAAGTTCAAGGATTTTCAAGGTAAATTCCAAACACATTGGCTTGGGCCATATGAAATTATAAGAATTTTTGACAATGGAGCAATAAAAATCAAGACAATAGATGAAGAGAAGGTCACTTTTCTTGTAAATGGTCATAGATTGAAGCTGTATCATAAGCCACTTTCAAGAGAAGAATTTATCAAGAGATTCCAGGAAAACAGTGATGTGAAGTTAATGAAGAAGAATTCTTCTTCTTCATCAACTTAATTGAATTTTCTGAATTTGAATGTAAAAAATAAAATAATATATATATATATATATATATAATAAAAAATAAAATAATAAAGTATAAACATGAAAACTAATCACTGATTAGCATGTTTATACAGAAAAGATAAAGTGAAAATCAGAATCCTTCTGACACTTTAGCTTTTCAAATTTGTTCTTTCCCTACAAGCAGCTATCATAAAATCATAAGTGATCACATTCCACTTATGATCCATTTCACTCCATTCATTCATAACTCATTCACTCCATTCATTCATATCTCATTCACTCCATTTCATGGTCCATCTCATTTCCATCTCAGATTTCTAAATTTGATCTCTTTTTGCAAATTGAGTATTACAAATCATAAGTTGCAGACCACTTTTTTTTGCCACTTCATATCTATGATTCATTCCATTCCATTATATTCCAGTTCATTCATGCTCCATTCCACCATATTTCATGATCCATGATTAATCCATTTCATACTACACTCCATCCATGTTTCAAATCATTTAATTTCATGTTTCAAAGCTCCTACAGGTACATTCTGTAGCCAGCCAGACATTCTACAGCCAGATACCCTGCAGGAAACTATCCAGCAACCACTTTTTCAGCAGAAAATTGACCCTGCACACCTATGTCAACAAGCAAAATCAAAGGGATTGTGAAGACTGAAGAATCAATGATTTTCAAAGGAAGACAAAGCATATTAAAATCGCAAAAATCAAAGGAAAGGCTAAGGTAAAGTTGTGAAATTATTATGATGACAGATTATGAAAGTTATAGTATAGTTAAATCATGTATGATTCATAAATTTATTTTTATTATTCGTGTTGATCAAGCCTATTAAACCTATCATAAAAACCTTGGACAAAATCCCTTCCATTCCGCCATACCAAACCATCATTTATTAAAAAAAAAAATTAACGGTTAGTACTGAAGTGACCTATTCGGTTACATCACTAACCCGAAATATTCAGTGATGATTTTGAATTTCTCATGAGATTTTTCCGCGGTCTTTTCTTTCATGATAGCTCTCAAACTCATTAATTCGTGTGAATCACCTTGAGCGTATTTCACTCATTCCATAACCACTTCATATCATCTTTCCGTAACTAATTCCTACTGCATAAGCAGAGAAGGCATCTTTGGGGTGAAAACAACTCTCTACAGCCATTCTTAACGTGAATAGAAGAGAAGTAATGGAGCAGTAAATTGAAGGTTGAGAAAAGAAGCCATGGGTCTCATTGGAAGGTCCGAACCAGTCGGAACCAAATAATTAGAGGGTTACCCACAAATTAGTGAAATGCTACAGCAGGTTGGGTGGTTACAGTTTTCGGAAAAGTTCAATGGTTTTCATAAAGAGGTAACTAAGACATTTGCACAGTCATTCAACGGAGCAGAAGTTGAAATAGGAGATGTCAAGTTCACTATTATAGAATCCTTCATTGCAGAGGCAGCAGAATTACCAAGGCAAGGTGAACAATGGTTCAAAAACAAGGAATTTCACAATGAGGCATGGAGGCATATGCTCAAAACACCAGGTATGGATATTTCAGTTTTTAAGAAGGGCATCCCTAGCTCAGCACTGAAGAATAAATGGCGAAATATGTTGCTCATTTTGCAAAAGTTTATAACTTGTGAGGGAAGGTTTGGTACCCTATATGTTTATCACATTCGGCTTATGATGCATTTCGTAGATGAAGAAATCAATTTACCCTTCTTCTTACTTCATAGCCTAAAGAGAATGGCCTCTAATGTTCAAAAGAGGGTTCAATTCTTGGAAACCACTTTGTATCACCATAGCCTAGTTAAAATCCTAATTGAACATCATTTGAGAAAAGTGGGAGACAATTGGGATGAGTTCCTAGTGAGGAATCACTTTGAAGAACCCAAGGAATCTCCATCTGAAGGCAAACTTGTAAGAAGAAGCAAGAGAGGGAAAATTTCCAAAACTGTTGAAATTAAAACTGGTAAGTCTATACAAGAGGACAATGAGGAGATTATTTCTGATAAATTGGCTGAAATTAAGAAATAGCTTAAAAAGGAGAAGATGATAAGAAATTATGCCAAGGAGAGAGATGAGGGACCATCTAAACTAAGACGAAGCCATAGGCTTAGAGGCATATTAAAAAAGATAGGAGTTAAGAAAACATGCATCATAAACATTGAAGATGAAGAGACACCAGCTGATAAATCTCCTGAATACCAATACGAAGAGGATCTTGATGAAGAAACTTCGGAGATAGACCCAGCACAACAACAAATCTATAATTATGTTGAGACATTATAAAGGAGAGCCTCAGAAAGCAGAAGAAGAACTCCTAGCCCACCAAGATCTGCAATTGAAGTACTAAGAAGAGATAAATATGAAATTGAAGTACTTAATAGGAACATAAAAAATGAAAATGAAATTATCAGGGAAAAATTCAAGCTGAAGAGTAACATGAACACAACTCTCTCTCTGCAAATGGAAAAAACTGTACAAGGCTAATGAGAAGCTGAAAAAGAAAAATAAAAAGTTGAGTAGGGCACTTATAAACCTGAGATTCAAATTGTTCATAAGGAAGCCTAGGAGATCATTGAACATCAGGCAAAGCAGAAAAAGGAAGTTGGATGTCCTAGAAAAAGTTTCAGAATACATGGATTAATTGCATGAGGACATGCAAAAGCCTTGCAGTGGGGGTATGTTGAGCCCCAAAGATGTCCTTCTCTTTCACCAAATTTCACTTCAATTCCTTTGTCCTTTATCAGTTGCAGGCTTAAAAGATCAATAGGATTAATTAAAGTCACTTTAGGAATGCATATAATGATTGACTTGCTATATTTTTCATGGTTTTGTTGTTGTAGTAATTTTTGACTAGACTCAGCTACAGAATGCAACCATTCTGTAGCCAGTCGCCTATTCCACAGCTATCTTCATGTTTACACAGGTTACAGGTGTCACTTAGAGGAAAAACACATATGGTTGAAATCCAGACTTCATCTACATCGTTACTTGTCCTCTACAAAGTCTGAGTAAAAATATCCAAGTGGTTATGCACGTGGAAGAAATCAAAACTAAGAGGTAGACTTCTACTGGGACAAGAACTCTACAGATGTATTCAGCAAGAGTACGAGGCTTCCACAAGAGTTATAATTTGATTTTAATTGGGAAAGACACTTATCCCTATTTCCTCTCAAGGGTAGTTATGTATTTATTTTATAAGAATGACTCGGGAGACCGAGAGACAGTTAGTTAGATTGATGTTTTGTTGTTAGATCTCAAAAGTACGTAATACTCTGTTTCTGAAGTATTTTCCCTTTAATGAAAGACATTCAACTTCATTGCATGATCTAAGGCAATATTGAGGAGATTTGTATGCTAATCCGGTGGTAGAGGGCCCCTACTGCCCGAGAATCTCTGTGCATATTGTTTAGATAAGTAACTTTAGCTCTGTTTCATTCCTAATTCAAGCAGCTTTTTGAACTCCATGCTTTATGCTAACTTACATCGAATGTTACAGCCAGTCTTATTCTTATGAATTATTCCAAAACACCACTAAGACTGAATGAGAGATATCTGTAATATTTTAGAGATTAGTTGCATTTTAGTTCAGCTGTAATACTCCGGAGATTAATTACACTTTAGTTAAGTTCTATTCACTGTATTTCAAGTTTGATTGATTGCATTCTAGTTCAGTTCTGTTTAATGTATTTTAAGTTTTATTATTTAGCTGTATTTTAGTTTTGTTCCATTAGACTTCAAGGCCTTCATTATTTACGAATTACTCTTGTTATTAATCTCTTCCAACACATCATCATATGGACAGGAATTAGTGATATCAATTCAAGGCCTTGATTGTTCTGCAATTTCTTATAATTTTACAAATAGCCTTTCTTCCAAAACTATTCCAAAATATTTCTAACTCTCGAATGAGGCTTAGCAGTGACAATTTGAGTTACAGAATGGATTAATTTTAGTGTCATAAGTTAATTTAGAGTAGGGCTCCTTACTATGCTACAAATAATCTTTTCCAATTGTGTTCCAACAAATTTCTAACCATGGATGAGATTTTTGTGATATTGTAAGTTGTTTTTTACTTAGAAGAACCTCATTGAATTAAGCTTATCCTTTTCTCAAGCTATTCCAACATACTTCTAATGAATTAATTGGAATGAGTTCATGTTATGAGTTATTTTTCTTCACAAGTTTTGCATTTTATGTTCTTAGGTGCCATACATAGTTTAGAATAGCCTTTTCTCTGTTTTAGTGTGGCCAGTAACTTCCCTTTATTAGACACTTAGTTATTTTCCTCTTAGCATAAAAACACAAAACCAAAAACACTAGAAAAACACTAAACACAACGAAGTAGGGAGGAGATACCTAGGTACATATAGTGCACTTCACTTCAATAGTTTACTAGCCCTGGTTGACAATTTATGACATCAATTTAGGAACACTAAGTTGAGCAGATAGAGACACTCCAGGGGAATCAACTGACAAAGAGGAACCAGACAACCAAAATTTAGAGGAAATAATCCACACGCTAGTAGGAGCCTCGTCTTCCAAAGCCAAGAAGCAAAGGACCAGTATAAGCGATAAATCCTCCACACAGCAAAGAGAAAAGGAGGCTAAAGCACAATAAGAAACCGAGGAGAAGGTGAAGGAAGAGGAGGATAAGTGAAAGAAACAAATAAAGGAAGAACAAAGGAAGAAGCGGGAGGAAGAAACCTGCAGGAAAAGGGAAGAGGAAAAAAGGAGGAAAGAAGAGGAAGAAAAGGCAGAAGCTGAGTTCCAGCTAATGGAAAAGCAAGATAAAGAAGAATTTGAATGCCAGCTAAAAGAAGAACAAGATAAAGCAGAACCAAATCGTCAGCTAAAGGAAAAGTTGAATGAAGCAGAAGCTGAGCAAAAAAGGAAGGAGGAAGAAATTCAGAAGTCAAGGGAAGATTCCTACAAGGAAGCAGAAGGTAGCAAGACACCTCCTACAGAGACAGGGAAACAGACAGAGATGCCACACATCGAGGTGTCCCAAACAACTCCTACAACCAGTGTGTGTTTTACTCTCTCACAGTTGGGTGCCTCCGAGGATCAAGATGAGGAAGTCTTCGATCTAACAAGACTAACCTATGATCAGTTCACGCACAAGATCAGGCAGGAGAAGAGAATATGATTAGCATGGAACCCTGCTGCACCTCTCACGGCCACAACAGAAAGTATATAGTCATGGATACTAGGACCAATCCAGTTATGATTGCATTAGTTGGTACCACTTTTGCAGCAGCCATAGAGGAAAATGTAAGAAAAATGAGTAGAGAAATTATGTCCCTGCAAAATAAACTACAGGGCTCTGAACAAAAGACGGCTCAATCAGAACAAGAAAAGAAGGCACTAGAAGAAGAAATCAAACAACTTCAGGTTAAGAATTCCCATACTCAGATTAAGTGCCTCTTACCATCGAGAGAGAGCTGGCCACTTTGGAAGCCACCATGAAGCAAGTATATGAGGAACTATTTACAGTAAAATAGATAGCCGCGCCACTACTAAAAGCACAAGCAGAAACCAAGAGGAGGAACACAAAGCTAAAGGAAGTTTCCACTGCCTTGGACATAATACTAGAATGGTCAAACATGTATCCTCAGTCTCTGGACACTTTTCCTAGAAAATAGCCGATTTGCACCCAAAATGACAAAGTGCAAATCCGGATGAAGGTACAATCCAAAGAGAAACTAGTCAAGGACCTAGAGAAAGTGATGTTCACATATGAACATTTGATTAGCGACATTGATTCAATGGCCGAAGTACACCACTTTCCTTCTCTGGGTGCACTAGGTAAAGAAAGAACATGGAAAGAGGTCGCCCAAGACATTTAAGCATTTCTACAACCCATAAGGCAAGGAGCTGCTTCTCAAAACCTTCTGGCATCACAAGAAAACCTTGTCCAATTCATCATGACACTGGTCTGGATCTATACCAAGCTAGCCTCTTTGCCCAATTTGATCACGATCAAAAGGGGAACTTTGATCCCAAATGCTCTCGAGTGCCTTCATAGATTGAGAGAAGATACTCCTCAATTCTCCCCAGTGGTTGTAGATTATCAAGCATGGCGAAATTACCTCAAAGAGCAATAGCAGGTATATGTCCCTGATCTCACAATCACCCAATTTCTCCCATAACCAGGTCACAGGTCGCAGTAGATAGGAGGGGTAGCAGGTTTCAGTCAGAACTAGGTCACAAGTTGCAAATTCCCTACAAGTCGCAAAGGGATGTCAACGGTCAGGAAGGAAAAAAGTCAGGGACACCCAAGGGTCACTTTTTTTCTATAAGTACTCCCTCCGGGGAATTATAAAGGATCATTTTTTGGGACTCCAAAGGAGTACAAAGAATTGTACAGAATTGAATGCATATTTTGAGAATGAATACAAGAAAATTTTTTGATTCCACTGTTGGATTCGATGAGAACTCGTGTACCAATATTATGAATATTCTTGTCTCATGTATCGGATGTTATTGTTTGATTAAATAATTTGCGTTTTCTTCTTATATCATTTGTATACTTCAGCTTACTTAATGTATGGATGATATGAGGTTATATGATTAAGAAATTGTTAGTAATTTTGTTATTAGCATGATTTTATCTCTGCAAATGCTTATGTAATTGAAGGGTGTTTGACCATAAAGAACTATTTCTTGTGTGGTATGAACAACTTATTTATAGGCATGACCCTAATGATATGCTACTAACAACATCTCCTTTGGCTACATGCTTTAATTTTCTTTGCTATTCATAGTGTTTTATGTCACTCAAACTCATCAATCATTTGTCTTGTGTTATTCAAATAATTGTGTATTCATAAGTTTGCAAGGCTTGTTTGTGTCCGAGAAAAGGAATATTCAGCGGTAGCCAGATCCACACCCCAGATGGGATCCCTATAAAAAACGGTTTAGAGTCTAATTTGGACTTTATACCGGGGAGATCCCCTGCTGTTGGCCAGAAAATATTTCCCGTCAACATATTTGGTGCTAGAAGGAGGACCTAATGGCAGGCTCCCATCACACAAGCAACATCCCGTTGCAAACCCAACAGGGGGAAATCAGGTACGAAAACACTGGTCCACCACCCCCTGAAAATTCTCTTGAAGAAGAACTCCCTTACTATGAGATCACCTCTAACCAGCTAAGGGCCTTGCACCCATTCACCCGTGAGCTCATCAGAGGCTTACAAAACGTCCCAGCCACCAGTTCCCTAGTCAACCCTTGAACTCCCGTGGCCAACCACATTCGCCAGGGAGCCCTGGTCAATTCCCTACCTCAGTTGGTAGGTATCATGACAGAAGATTATGCAGATGTAGTAGAGCGTAATTTGGTAGATCCCCCTGACAGTCCCTAAGGGAATGAAGGAGGTGGCCCGGAAATCATCGAAACCAAACCCGACCAACCTTTGAATGATGGCACTCAAAAAAATAACCAGCCTCAAGGCACAACCAGGAGGTGCTAGGGAAATAGGAGCTGGGGAGATAGAGGCCATGGGAAAGGTCTAAATACCGGCCACCCTCACCCCCACCGAAACCAAAACAAATTCCCTTTCTTCTATAGCTGGAGAAACATAAAAAATGTAGGGAACCGTGGGGGAAACCAAGACATGCACTCCCACCATGAGGGAGAGGCCTCCGGGTCTGGCATGGGAAGTGAATCCGAAGGTGAAATGGGACATATATACATACCACATCACCATCAGGCTAGGCGTGTACAGCCACTGGCTTGGATGGCGCAGTCTCCCCTAGGTCTCCACGGTCCCCTCCACGACATGCCTCGACACCCTGAGAAACACCTCCCTAAGTTTGACCCCAAGAAAGGTATGTTGGCCGAAGACCACATAAGAAACTTATACTTGGCTTTGCAGATGATGAGAGTGCAGTATGATGATGTAGCGTGTTGGCTCTTTCCTCATAATTTAGAAAATATAGCCACTACATGGTACCGGTCTCTCCCAGTTGCTTCCATTTCTTCTTGGGAGAAATTCCATCGTACTTTCCTGCAAAAGTTTTCGAAAGATAAAACTACTTTGATGCTCCTCATAGAGCTTAGTAATTTGAAATGTTGGAAGAAGGAGAAAGTCAAAGAATTCAATCAACGCTTCGCTACTATATTGAACAAATTTCCTCTGAACATGGCCCTAGATGATTCTATTACCATTGACTACTACACAAGGGTTCTCCCACGGGACATTGCAGTGTTTGTGAAACGAGAAGCTAGAGCTACCCTTGCAGCAAATTACACCACCACCCTTGCTGTTGAAAAGGACATGTTGTCCATAGGGGCCATTGACCATGATAGCTGGGATGATCCAAAGCCAGCCACGAAGAGAGCCCAATCCTCAACTCATAAGGCTGGAGACAAAGAAAAAGACCCTTTTTACTTTGAAATTATCACTAATTCTCTCAAGTTGTTAACAAATGAAGTCTCTGATTTACAGAGGAAAAAAAATGACTCTGCCTCAGGCCACAAAATGCAGAAACCATTCTTTAGGAAAAATAACCCCAACATCAACCAACCTCTATCAAGCTCAAGTGCTGGCCTCAACATCGAGGAAATAGGAAAAGATAACTTCTGTTCTTTCCATCAGGCCTCCCACTCGGAGAAAAATTTCCCCTAGTGGATCAATAGTATGACCGCCGTGGTGAATCAAATTTTAGAAGACCAGACCCCTGGGGATTTAGAGGAGGAGGCTATTTCAGATGATGAGGACACATCTCCCCTGGATGAGGATGCGGGTTCTGCTGTCCTTGCCTTCGAGGTGATCCATGGGGAAACCCCCCTTTCCACGACTGAAATAAACTTGGCAGACGACCCTAAAACCAAACCCCCTCGAAACTACAACTTAAGGAGCAAAGGCCTGGTCCCAGAACAGTCTTTCGAGGAGAAAAGAAAATATTAAGGTAAAAGTCTTGTTACCTGTTGTTATGAATCCTTTCATTAAGTGTACGAAAAGGACCACTTTAGCTACGCATAACTAATAGCCCTAACAACAAAAGTGGCTGCCAATATCTTCAGATCTGCGATTAGTTAGACAAGAAAATAGCTGCAAAACACCAGATCTATGTATGGAAAGACATTAAGCAGTAAAAATAAGGGTCTGCTCCATATACCAATAAACAAGACAAGAACAATTTTTGAAAGAATTTTTGTATTAAATGGGGCACCTGTGAGGAAAACCAGAAGGAGTATCCAATTCCCCCCAATGGGCTGGGTTGTTGGAAGTCCTCAGCACTTCAGATCTAAGATTCTTCTCTCTAGTTGATGTAGAAAACCCAATGCAAAGAGTAGAGCTCAAAGGGAGCAAAATGGCAGAAAATGGTGACCAAGTGTATAGATCCAGAGTGATCTAATAGGCAACAAAAGGTGAATAATGGTAGGAAAAACCCTCCTATTTATAACAAAATATTGGGTCATTCTAGATCTTGGTGCATGGGTTAACCGGATCTAGATCCACTTTTTATGGAATATTTTATTATATTTGTTGGAGGGAAAAGGTATTTGACTTGGGTCAAATCCCTTAATTTGTCAAAAATAAATAAATAAATGATTTATTTATCTTTTAAAGGAAGTGGTTAGAAGATAATCAAATAAATAATGATTTATTTAATTATTTAAGGAAGTGGTTGAAAGATAATTAAATAAATAATGATTTATTTAATTATTTGTGGATGATTTGGTCATATTTAACAAGGAATATTATCTAAATAATGTTTAAATAATTATTCCTAGAAAATAATAAGATAAACAAAGGTTTATCTAATTAATTTCTTTGATTTTGGTTAACATGACTGAATAATAATTAAATTATATTTATTAATATTCTGATATAACCAAACAAATAGTTTGTCCAATATTTTGGGGTTTCCGTTACTATAGTATGAAAAGTGTGTTTTACTTAGGTAAACTCAGAATGCATATGGGTCATAAGTCCATCTAATAATGTTGATATCAAATGGTGTAACACACCCAATAAAGAGAACCTAACTGCAACTCCAAAAAAATCTAGCCCAACCAACACCCGAGGAAACCAGAAGACTAGATTATCATCAGGATCTCCCAAAACCTCCACTGAAACTATCTCGCACCCAGATTTCGGGTATAACATTATTGAAGATATGAAGATAACATGGGCAAAAATTTCCCTCTACAAGCTCGTTTGTATTGCAAATTAGCAAGATCTTATTCTCAAAGCATTTTCCAACCCATAAACATCCAAACTCGTTAGTACCATGTCTGCACAAGGTGCTGCCAGCCCCCAATCTATCATGAATGTCGTCAATTCCAACTCCAGGGGATCCACCCCCGCCCCCCCCCCCCTTTTCTCCTATCTTTCGAGATATTCAACTTCAATGTTCACAACTTCCTGGTCAATTCTGGTGCATCCACAAATGTTCTGCCCTTGTCGGTATGCAAGAATCTAAACATCTTCCCTAATAAAATTGACGTCAAGATCATTCAACTCGATAGATCTCAGGTTCCTGTAGTAGGTGAACTGAATAATGTCATCATCCTCTTATGCTCTAACTCTAGGGTGCATCAGTGCATTGACATAGTGCCTCGTGGATATCCCCGAGGCCTATGGTCTTCTTTTGAGCAGATATTTTTCTAGCAAGCTACAGGGATACTTTTCCACTGACTGGTCCCACCTATGGCTCCCATAGAAAGGCAAGAACAATCAAATCTGGGTCTAGAGAAAACCTTATATGAAACACACAGTGACCAACCTGGAAACAGCTAATGAACCAGTCAGTTTTGCACAGGAAGAACTTGGCATGTGTTTCTTGGAATCCATGTTTGGTTGCTACCAAGATCCCCAATCCCTGGTAACTTAAGACATTCAGTCGAAACTTTTGGTGGTCACTGACAACCACTCCACCTCGACGGAAGACCCACTAGGAGCCATAATCCCGAGTATGCCCTCCATGTGCTCGGATAACTTGGTAAAAGTAGAATATGATATTTGGACCTTGTACTACGATGGCTCCAAGACCCATGATGGGGCCGACGTGGGATGTATTCTGTTGGACCCTCAGAAGAACAAGTTTCTAATCTCTTGTCGGCTAGAGTTCCACTGCACAAATAATACAACCAAGTATGAAGCATTGATTCTCGAGCTCAAGAAAGCCATAGATCTTAAAGTTAGTTGTTTAAAGGTAATTGGAGATTTCGAGGTTATCACCCGTCAGGTACGTAATACCATCCATTGCTTGTCTGTGAATTTGAAAGGTTACCAGCAAGAGGTATGGCATTTAATTTCTGCTTTTGATGCATTCGGGATTAAATCTATACTTAGAATGCACAATGCAGCAGCTGATACGCTCGCCAATGATGCTGCTAGATTCACCCCATCATAGATGGGTTTTCTATTGAAATTATTTACAAGTCGTCCATACTAGACAATGTCACTAATGTGTGTGTTTTTAATAATGATTAGAAAGTACTGGACTTCATGCTCAATGTGGACGTGTTCAAGGATGCAGTTATAGAAGAAGAAGATCATGATCAGGCTTTGCAAAAGGAACAAGAGGACCATAGAGGAAATCCCATACCCAAGGGCATTATATCTCTTGAAAAGATGTTCGATTTGCAGAAATATTTTCGTGGACCTCCTAACACGAAGGTGCAGAGTTCGTCTCTAGCACACCAATAGCCAAACCTCGGGACAGATAAGGAACCTAAATTTGTAAACCTCAGTACCAAATGCACCCCCCAAGAAAGGCAATCCTTCACCGAGTTATTCAAGAAGTATCGGATGTTTTCGCTTGGACATATGATGAGTTGGAAACCTATGACACGTCATACCCATGAAAGAAGGAGTCAAACCATTCTAGCAGAAACTGAGGAAGATGAACCCCACTTTAGAACCGATGATCCAAAAGGAGCTGACGAAACTCTTGGACGCGCTTATAATCTTCAAAATTCAACACTCAAGTTCGGTGTCAAATCTGGTTCCAATGCGTAAGAAGTCTGGCGAAATTCGCTTATGCATGGAATTTTGAAATTTGAACAGAGCTTCAGACAAAGACAACTACACAGTTCCCCCTATGGAGCAGATCTTGCAAGCGATATCAGGATCATAAATATTCTCATTATTGGATGGTTTCTCAAGATATAACCAAGTACTAGTGGATGAACTCGACCGGCTGAAAACCACATTCAGAACTAAATGAGGAATGTTCGCATTTAGATGCATGCCCCTTGGCGTGATAAATGCTGGAGAAACCTTCCAAAGAGCCATGGACATCACCTTTCAAGGCCTAATGGGGAAGAGCGTAGTAGTATACCTTGACAACGTCACCATATTTTCAAAGTGGAGGAGTGACCATTTATGTCACGTCAAGCATATTTTTGAAAGATGCCTAAAATAAGGGATTTCACTCAATCAAAAGAAAAGTGTTTTCGCCGTCTCCGAAGGAAATCTGTTAGGGCACATCATAACCCGGGACGGTATAGTAGTAGATCCAAAATGTGCGAAAGTCATCACCCAGATTCCTCCCCCAAGCAGCAAGAAAGCCATGCAATCTTTCCTTGGGAAGATCAACTTTGTGCAAAAATTTATATCAGACTTTGCCCAAATAGTCAAACCTCTGCAAGGTATGATCAAGAAGAACACAAGCTTCAAATGGAATTCTCCCAAGAAAGAAGCATTCGATAATATCAAGTGCACCATCGTTGAAGCTCCTACCCTTCATAGCCCGCACTTCAGCAAAGGCTTTATCTTGTACACCTTCGCCTTAGACTCATCTCTTGAAGTTATCCTCACTCAGAAAGGTGCCAGTAATGATGAACGGCCTATGTCATTCATGAGCGCAAGTTTGCAGGGTGCCGAGCTGAATTATCCAAAGATTGATAAGCAGGCCTACGCAGTGTACAAAGCATTCAAACACTTTAGGCCATATATCTTGAATAACCATGTGAAAGTGTTCATACTGCACCCAGCAGTTTTCTCACTCTTCGTCCAGTAGGAGCTAGGTGAAAGAATAGGAAACTAGATGGCGTGCCTCCAGTAATATGACCTAGAATTCAAGACGGTGCATACTGTTAAGGGAAAAGGGCTATGTTGAATGTACACAGAGGCCGCAAACCCACAATGTAGCGAAGAAGGATGTTGGGACCACGAAATCAACATGTATCAAACTAATGATATACCCCAATAGAATACCGCCTCATGGTATGTCGATCTCCATAAATATCTAATCTGCGGTATCATGGACCCTGCTCTAAATTCCCAACATAAATGTGCAATAAGATTGAAAGTTGCATCCTATCATATAGTTTAGGGTAAGTTGTTTAGAAAGCACCATAATGGGGTTCTGCTACGTTTTTGGGAACATGATGAGGCACATAAACTCTTGACTGAACTTCATGATGGTCCGGCTAGTGGGCACCATGCGGGGGACACCACCGCTCACAATATCATGCATGATGGTTTCTATTGGCCTACCATTTTCAAAGATGCACATGCTCATGTCTAGAAATGTGTACAATGTCAAAATTTGGTAATAGGGAAATGTAGGTTTTAACCATGTACAAAAATTATCTATGAAAGAATATTCAAAACAGAAAATAAACAATAGCGAGAGCATAAAACATAAAACAGATAAACATAGAGATTTCCCCCTAGATCCCAAATCGGGATGACTAGCTTGATTTTTCATTATATTCCTTTTAGTGTTACAACACATATATATACATGCCGAAGCATACATAAACCCCAATCCATTAACCCTAGATTATAACATAACCGTAGTTCCCTTGACCGGATCTACAAAATACCAGGGGCTGAAAAACCATCATGCCCCAAAACCATGTGCAAACCCATGCAAAAAACCATGGGTGGATCCGCCCACAGGAAAATAAGGACTAAAAAAATTTCCTGGGGCTACCGCCCCCCCTGTGACCCCCCCGTATGTTGCGCCCAACGCAATGTACAAGGGGGGCTATCGCCCCCCCTGTTACCCCCCCACGCGTGACTAGTCGTGGAAAGAATATAACACAAACCCAATAAGAAATACAGCCAGCTGCCCCATTACAGTCTGTTGTGGTGGAAGAACCTTTTCAGCAGTGGGGACTTGACGTGATTGGGGAAATCTTTCCACACTCTTCCAAGCAACATAGGTACATCCTAACGGCCACTGAATACTTAACAAGGTGGGTTGAAGCAATAAATTTGCATCAAATCAACGATCAAGAGGTAATAGCTTTTGTCACTCAACACATCATGACCAGGTTTGGCGTTCCAACATCCCTTGTTTTTGATAATGCAACTTATTTTTCATCATTTCAATTATATGATTTTTCTCTAGAAAACGGTATAGCTCTTAAACACTCTGCCAACTATTACCCCCTAGGAAATGGGTTAGCCGAGTCAACCAATAAGAACCTTATATGTATCATCAAGAAGACTATGTTGTCCCAACAACGAAATTGGCATAACACACTCCATAATTCCCTATGGGCGAATTGGGTCACGCCCAAACCCTCATTGGGCACCTCCCCATTATTTCTTGTGTACAGAAAAGAGGCTATCCTTCCTCCCAACTTGTCTCTCCCAACCCTTCAATTATCCCAAGAAGCTCATGGCACTCCTTTCCCTGCCTTACAAGCCCGAATAGACACATTGTTAAAATTAGAGGAGGAAAGGCTAAAAACCCGGGAAAAATTCGCCATCCACTAGAGTCAGATAAAACGATGGTTTGATAAGAAGTCCGTCGGAGATAAGGTTTTCGAAGTAGGCGAACTTTTCCTCAAATGGGACAAAGCTCACAAAGATAAAGGAAAACATTCCAAATTCCAAGCCCTATGGATAGGTCCCTTTCAAATCAAAGAAAAGGTCAGCTCCCACACTTACATGCTAGAAACCTTAGAGGGGAGAACTAAGGTCCTCCCGGTAAACGGGCATGGCCTTAAAAATTATTTCACTTGACAGCCCTAAAAGTCCGTCACCACACCCTGTACCATAGTTTGTTTGTATTTCTTTCTTCTTTTTTTCACTGTTTCATGTTTCACAATAAATTGCTTGTTTCGAGCAGGCTCTTAGTAAGACTTTCCTTTCACCCCCTCAAGATATAGGAGAAATGTAGGATTTACTCAAGTGGCATGCTGTGCCGGGATCTATGCCAGTGAAGAATCGCCCCTGGAACGCAAAATGGCACGAGCTTGCCTATGATAGGCACCCAATGGGGAGAACATGACCAAGTCTTAGGAACCAAGTGCAAGTGGCTTACCTAGTATGTTGGCTCAAGGGGCTGTTGTGTAAAAGGAAGTCGTAGAAATCAGTCGCTAGACGGAGAGGGAATAGAGCAAAACTCAGGTGACGAAAGGATATCTGGGAAAACTCAAAAGTACTCATATAGACCAGGAGCAACCTCTCTTGCAAGAAAAATAAGTCAGGATCCCTCAATCGCCCAGGAAATACTTACCACAATCAAATAAGTGCCTTGAGCACATTTAAATAAGTGCATTTAGCACATCAATAAAGGGTAAAGGATTGAGAAAGGCTTCCTGTGCAAAGAGGCGATGTGACGACTCCGCTGGGGTACTGATCAGGCTCACGAGCAGGGGAGAAACATCTATGACTCCTAGGCAGTGACTCTGCCAGGACCACCAAGTTCGCTGGCAACGAAGCAACACAATGACGACGAAATAAATATACCAGATCCTGGAAATCCTTAAAGTTACTCCAACCCTTCGGTCCGGTCTCCAAAAATGAAAAAACTGTGGACCAACACCCAAAGCATGCAAACGAGTGGAACAATTGTGTGAAGTCTGAAGATGAAAGTAGTGGGACCCTCATATATGAAGCACTGACAGAGATCCTGGGCCCTACGAGTGAATCACCATTTGTTGTAGCCGCTACAACACCCTTCAAAATTTCGCCGTTTTTTAAATTTTTGAGTCCTTAACCTTTTGAAAAAAATAGAGTTTAGCCCAGGTTCACTCTTTCAAAATCTCAAGTCGGAAAGTCGTAGAGCTAGTCAAACCAAACTCTCGCGAACTTGCGACCTTGCGACCTTGTGATCCCTAGGTCGCAAGGTCGCATATCTCATCAACTCAACTAATTTGCGACCTTGGGACCCTCATTTATTGACTGCATGTGCAACCCCTTTACAAATAGAAGGGTCGCATTGGCCGCATTCAACCTGCACGACAGAGAAAGAAAACGCCTTTGACAAGCCAGCTAGAGCACATTTTTCCCGAGTAAGTTGCCTAATCCTCCTGCTATTTCCTTTTGTTTGATTGTTGCCTTTATTACCCTCGCTATGGCCTATTTAAAACTCATCCTAGCTTCTTTTTTAAACCTCCCATGAATTCTATTGTTTAGATTGCTCCTCCCCATAGCTTGCCTTCCCTGTTTTCCTCCTCTAAGAAGCTTCCCTTGCATTAATTTGTTTCAAGTTCCATTCCCAGCCCCCTTCAATGAGGAGCCTCATGTATTCTTTCCACTTGGTATGTTTCCTTACTTCCCCTATTTTTTTAAAATAAAACGGAAAGCCTTTGTCGCCACGTAACCCGTTTTCCAGGCCCTAGAGCGACCCCGTGACTCCGCGACCTTGCGATCTAGTGACTCGGTCGCTAACTCATAGGGTCGCTAGGTCGCATAACTGTGAAATTTTAAGATGGCGTGACTTTGCGACTCAGCGACCTCGTGACCTAGTCATGAGTTGCTAAGTCACTAAGTCACTAAGTCACTTTTCTGTGAAAATCTAAACCTGCATGACTTTGTGACTCAGTGACCTCGTGACCTAGTTGCAAGTCGCTAAGTCACTAGGTTGCATTTCTACAAAATTTTAAACCAATGCAACCTAGCGATCCATTCACAAGGTCGCCAGGTCGCAGGTCCATCCACTTCCTTGAAAAATAGTTGAGCAGAGATAGGAGCATCCAAAGCATTTATAAATATGACATCTGCCTTATTGTGGGATTGTTTCATGAATATGCCAGGGAACCTCGAAGTCAAGCTCGAGTGCGTATCCATATCATTGGCCTCAAGCGATATGGGGCCTTTGACATTTCGGAAAAGGAACAAAAGCCCTGAGATAGAAATCTCAGAAGAAGAAATTCATCTTTCTCTCCCCCCTGTCTATGGAGATACCGCTTGCATATTTGAGAAAGGGGATAGCATTAGTTGGTATCAGGTGTAACAAGAATTCACAAAGCCTAAATTTCCAGAAGACCCCCGAGACCAGCAGGTGTATATTCAAGTCAAGAGGTACAAGCTCCACTATGCAGGGGCCCATCCGCCTATATTTCCATGTGCAGAGCTGATCGAATGGATCTTGCAAAAGGTCAACCCCAAGATCTGGGTTTTTCGTGATCATGCAAGAAAATAATTCGCAAATATGAAGGGATAGGATGCAGAAGTCTATTATGCACTTCCCACCCGAGAAAAGACCTCCAACGAGGAATGGGCCACCACTCATGCAGTTCCCATACCCGAGACCTTAAGGGGATGGTGGGAGGACCCAAAAAAGTTCAAGTTCAAAAAGGACCAGGAATATAAGACAGCGGCTCTCAAGAAGGTCTACAAGGTTGTGGCGAAAATGTTATGTAGGATGCATGGCCGACAAGATGCCACCACTTTCAATGGTACTTGGGTTTCTCTCATGTACATTTTCACTGTATACTACACCCGCTTCAACTGGGCCAGCTTGGTAATGGCAGCCCTCAGATCGAACATATCTTCTGCACTAGCGCCTGATGAAGGGTATGCATCAGAATTTTACATGGCCTCCTACCTTTTGGATGCAGTATGTGCAAGGTGCCATTTTGAGGGGTGGGTACACAACTAGGATGTGGATCATGGTGGTCCAATTCACAAGGAGTTGCGGGTATTCTGGGACTCCAAGTATAAATAATATATAGATTCAATCTCGCACAGCTTCATCCCTGCGCTCTATGGGAAACTGTTTGGCAAAGATACCCCGTGCATGTTCGAGCGAGCCATGGAGATGATAACCCAAGTGGCCAAATGGTTCCCTGTCATGTATAGCACTTTCAACCGAGTCTTCGGGTCACTCAAGGCTCCCCACGCACTACCTCAGTTCGTCATTTAAAAATTACTACTTCAACAATTATGTTACCAAATGTCGGGCGGTTTTTCAAAGGTTATCACTAAGGGAAGAAGAAGCCATGGCCCACGCGTCTGCTTACTATCGGTACCTACAAAGTCAAATATTTCAAGGAATTGGAGGCAGAGGCTAAGAAAATCAAGGGATTTTATTTACCTCCCATGACACACCGGACGTATGATCCCAAGAGAATCATCCCCGCCCATTGCAAACGGGCCAAATTTAAATGGAGTTACCAACATACAGAATTATCGACCGAAGAGCGAATCAAGAACTAGTACAACAAAGAAAGGGAGGCCACTCTAGAGGAATCAACCGACCAAGAGGAATAAGACAACCAAACTTTAGAGGAAAGAATCCACACGCTAGGAGGAGGCTCTTCTTCCAAAGCCAAGAAGCAAAGGATTGGTACATGCGATAACTCCTCCACACAGCAAAGAGAAAAGGAGGCTAAAGCACAACAAGAAGCTAAGGAGAAGGTGAAGGAAGAGGAGGATAAACGAAAGAAACAATTGAAGGAATAACAAAGGAAGAAACCCGCAGGAAAAGGGAAGAGGAAAAAAGGAGGAAAGAAGGGCAAGAAAAGGCAGAAGCTAAGCGCCAACTAAAGGAAAAAAAAGATAAAGTAGAATCTGAACGCCAGCTAAAAGAAGAACAAGATAAAGAAGAAGCAGAGCGCCAGCTAAAGGAAAAGAAGGATGAAGCAGAAGCTGAGAAAAAAAGGAAGGAGGAAGAAAGTTAGAAGTCAAGGGAAGATTCCTCCAAGGAAGCAGAAGGCAGCAAGACACATCCTACAGAGACAGGGAAATAGATAGAGCTGCCACACATCGAGGTGCCCTAGAAAACTCCTACAACAAGTGTGCATTTTACTCTCTCAGAACTGGGTGCCTCTGAGGATCAGGACGAGGAAGTCTTCGATCTGACAAGAGTAACCTATGATCAGTTCACGCACAAGATCCGGGAGGACAAGAGAATATGCTTAGCACGGAAACCTTCTGCACCTCTCACAACCACAACAAAAAAGGATATAGTCTTGGATACCATGAATAATCTAGTTATGATTGCATCAGCTGGTACCGCTTTTGCAGTAGCCACAGAGGAAAATGTAAGCAAAATGAGTAGAGAAATTCTATCCCTACAGAATAGGCTACAGGCCTCTGAAAAAAAAGATGACTTAGTTAGAATAAGAAAAGAAGATGCTAGAAGAGGAAATCAAATAGCTTCAGGTTAAGAATTCCCCTACTAATGAAGTGCTTCTTACCATCTAGAGAGAGCTGGTCACTTTGGAAGTCACAATGAAGCAAGTATATGAGGAAATGTTTACAATAAAACAGACAATTTCGCCACTACTAAAAGCACAAGAATAAACTAAGAGGAGGAACGCATAGCTAAAGGAAGCTTCCACTACCTTGGATAGAATACCAGAATGGTCAAACATGTATCCTCAAGCTCTGGACACTTTTCCTAGAAAATATTGGATTTTCACCCAAAACCACAAAGTTCAAATCCGGATGAACGTACAATCCAAAGAGAAACTAGTCAAGGACCTAGAGAAATTGATGTCCGCATATGAACATATGATTAGCGGCATTGATTCAATGGCCAAAGTACACCACATTCCTTCTCTGGGTGCACTAGGCAAAGAAATAACATGGGAAGAGGTCGCCCAAGACATTCAGGCATTTCTACAACCCATAAGGCAAGCAGGTGCTTCTCAAAACCTTCCAGCATCACAAGAAAAACTTGTGAAATTTATCATGACACCGGTCTGGATCTATACCAAGCTGGCCTCCCTATCCAATCAGATCACGATCAAAAGGGGAGCTTTGATCCCAAATTCTCTCGAGTGCCTTCACAGATTGAGAGAAGATACTCCTCAAGTCTCCCCAGTGGCTGCAGATTATCAAGCATGGTAAAATTACCTCAAATAACAGCAGCAGGTAGATGTACCTGATCTCACAATCACCCAATTGGTCCCATAACTAGGTCGCAGGTCACAGCAGATAGGAGGAGTCGCAGGTCACAGTCAAACCCAGGTCACAAGTCGCAAATTCCCTGTAGGTCGCAAAGGGATGTCAACGGTCAGGAAGGAAAAAATTCAGGGACACCCAAGGGTCAGTTTTGCTCTATAAGTAATCCCTCTGGGGAATTGTAAAGGATATTTTTTTGGGACTCCAAAGGAGTACAGAGAATTGTATAGCATTGAATGCATATTTTGAGAATGAATACAAAGAAATGTTTTGATTCCACTGTTGGATTCGATGAGAACTAGTGTACCAATATTATGAATATTCTTGTCTCATGTGTTGGATGTTTTTATCTGATTAACTAATCTGCATTTTCTTCTTATATCATTTGTATACTTCAACTTACTTAATGTATGGATGATATGAGGTTATATGATTAAGAAATTGTTAGTAATTTTGTTATTAGCATGATTTTATCTCTGAAGATGCTTAAGGAATTGAAGGGTGTTTGACCATAAAGAACTATTTCTTGTGTGGCATGAGTAGATTATTTATAGGCATGACCCTAATGATATGTTGCTAACAACATCTTCTTTAGCTACATGCTCTAATTCACTTTTCTATTCATAGTGTTTTATGTCACTAGAACTCATCAATCATTTGCCTTGTGTTGTTCAAATAATGGTGTATTCATAAGTTTGCAAGGCTTTTTTGTGTCTGAGAAGAGGAATATTCAGCAGTAGATGGACCCACACCCCGGAAAGGATCCCTATCACAAACGGTTTAGAGTCTAATTATGACTTTATACTGGGGAGATCCCCTGCTGTTGGCTGGACAATATTTCCCGTCAACAGAGTTAAAAAAGTAGTTTTATTATTTTATTAATTTTTAATATTTTTATCCTTTTACTTAAAAAATGGTGAATCATCCCCTGTAGTTGACATCACATCTTGAATCCTATTAGTTATTATAAAATTTATTTTGGTTGTACATTTTTCTTAGGAGGCCCCTTTTAGCCCTAAAAATTCCCCTAATGTTATGCGTAGCGCACCAATGCACTATACTAATTAGACACATCGGGCGAGTTTGTACGGAGAGCATGGTGTCTCGATGTGCCAATTTTTAGTACGCATCGGTGCATTGTGAGTCAAACACACCGGTGCAGTTTATGATGAGAAACGCACCGAACAAAAAAAATCCACAAAGACCTCCACCTACCAACCTCTGCTACAAATGGATATCTGGGCTATTTTTATAAGGGGTTCCTCAAAAAAATCCACTAGAGGGTGTTTTCCTTGTAGTGGACAATGGGAGATCGCTTTATGCTAGGCACAAAATTGTTTTTCTTTTAACTATTTTTTTTATATGATATGTGGCACACTTTGGATACATGCTCATGTTTTAAACTATTCTAGATAATTGCATATTGTACATTGTTGTGTATAAGTTCTCATGCACTTAGCTTATTTCAGATTATATCTTGTGTGTCTTGTGCATCTTGAGGTTCTTGCAAACTCTCAATTATTGTTCTACTATTTATATGAACTTAACATACATGTGAAATATTGCCTATGTAAGCTATGTTTCTTATTTATTTTATGGCCATGGCTATATCATGTGATCCTTGTCTTGGTAACTAGTTAAGTGGGACAAGTTGAGCTTGGACATGAGTGGCATAAGATGAGTTATAGGAAGTTGTTAGGTGAACAAGGCACAATCTACTTGTAGTAGGTGCAATTGGTCAAGTTGTTGCGGTTGAAGCAAGACAATATTGTCACATGAACTGTAGTATCCAAGGACTTGATTGGGTTCCCAATTCATGAAAATATGTAAAGGCTAGCTGTGAGGACATGGATGGCAAGGCATGCTAGGGAATGCTAAGATGTGCCAAATATTGCAAAGGCATGTCAAACATGCTAGGATGTGCCAAGTGATAAAGCATGCCAAGATGTGCAAGGGTGTGTCAATGCGTGCCAGGGACTGTCAAGGCAACAAAATGGAGAAGAAAGTTAAACTACAAGGAAATGAACACATAAGAGGGTTAACAACTCATCAATTTACCTTTTTGAAGAGGGGCATGCTAGGTGTTAGTATGAACCTTAATCGCAAGCGTATGAAAAAGGCTCACTTTAGCCGTTCATAACAAATAGCCCTAACAGCAAAGATGGCTGCCAATATCTTTAGATCTACAATTAGTTGACCAAGATAAATGCTGCAAAATCTAGATCTATGAATTAAAAGACATTAAGCAGTAAGTAAAAGCAAGAGTTTCTCCATGCATCCAATAGACAAGACAAGATTGTTTTAAAGAATTTTTTGTATTTTGTGACACCTGGGAAGGGAACATAGAAAGATGTTACCAGTCCCCCTCAGTGGGATGGGTTCTTGTAAGTCCTCAGCACTTGAGATCTAAAATCCCTCTCTCTTGATGGTGTAGAAAACCCAAACAAAAATGAAACTCAAAGGGAGCTCACAAGAAAAATGGTAGCAAAATATGACAATGATGGTGGATCAAAGTCAGACCAAAAGTATAGATCTAGAGTGATCTTTAGGCAACGAAAGGTAGTGAGTGAATGGACAAACCCTTATATTTATAACAAAATATTGAGTTAGTCTATATATTGGTGCATAATTAAAATATTATTAACCAAATCTAGATCTAACTTTTATGGAATATTTTATTATATTTGTTGGAGCGAAAAATAATTTGACTTTGGTCAAATCCCTTTATTTGTAAATAATAAATAAATAAATGGTTTTTTAATTATTCTAAGGATATGGTTGAGTAATAATCAAATAAATAATGATTTATTCAACTATTTGTAAATGATTTAGTCAAATTTAACAATGAATAATATTTAAATAAGGTTTAAATAATTGTTGTTAGAAAATAATTAGATAAATAATGATTTATCTAATTTATTTTCATGTTTATGGTTAAATATGACCAAGAATATTAGTTAAACTGTTGTTTAACTAATTATTCCTTGAGGAAATCAAACAAATCTGGATTTATTTAATATTTCCCCATGGGGTTTCCTGTTTAGACCATAAAAAACTTAATAAATGTGGTTTACTAAGTTATTTTTTATAGTGAAAGCAATTTTACTTAGGGTAAAATTGGTCTTACATGGTTTACTTAGGTCCATCTAATAGTAATAGGTTAGATGACCAAAAAGTGGTGTAACAGATTGCCCCCCAGCGTGTGAGCGTTAGGAGCTAATCGTATGACCGAAGTACATTGTAAGAACTCAAACACTAGACACCGAAGGGGAAGTCAGAGAGAGAGAGAAATTTAAGGTAGACCAAAGTGCTAGAGGACTAGACCCTAAGGAGGTGAGACTTACAGGTGTGACAAGTCTCTTTTATGAGTGAGTGCCTGTGCTATAGGCAGTGAGGGAGGCATACCTATGCCCACCGAGACAAAGTACAAAGAATAATGCGTCCAGTAAACAAGGGACTGAATTATATTGTACATTGCTGGCATAAACATGAGCCAGATAAAAACATGATAATGAATCCCACATACATATTGTGCCTAGGATAACATCCAGGACTTATACAATAACATCTGAGTACATGAGATATAAATACAACCAAAGTGCCCCTGTAAATAGGAAAGGGCTCTGAAAATATGATTGATACATGCAAAATAAAAGGCGTTGCAAGAAACTGAGGCCAACATCATCAAATCTATGGATCCACATCAAAGGTTGTAATGAAGAGGTCATCTGGGCATGTGGGGGGCTACCTGAAGGGCTACCCCCTCATGAGGTCTGAAAAATATCACACACACCCAAACATCACTGGTACAATATGTTGCATCATTGAACCATCAAGTATACGGATCTCGATCATGCTGGAAGGACCTGGAGCTAAGAAACGATCAAGTCAAAGGGCAATAAGGAGTCCCTTTTCCTGATCCTAAGCACCGAATAAGAGTGGGAGCTGAAACTAAGGTACACCTCCCTCTAGACCTGTCTTCTAGAATGAATGATTTGATGTCGATAGAAGGAGGTCTGCCATAGGTGAGATAATAATGGATCCTCAACTAAGGAACAGGAGAAAATAGTAGAGCGACTGACAGAATGACACCAGGGATGATGATGAAATGGGGGGTACTGAGTGGCGGACGAATGACTTCCCTTGTTAGAGCATAAAGGGCATGGATGACCTGGTAGCGGCTGAAACAATATCAAAGGGGATAGGGGATAGTAGCAATGAAGGCCATAATGTGCAACGCGAGAGAGGAATCAAGAAATGAAGGATGGAGGACTATAGCGGGATACAAAGGGACATTAGATACACTCCATGGATGCGATGATGACTCAAATCGGATGCTCTAAAAAAGGGTGGCTCGATGATGCTGCCACACAGAAAAGGTCCAATAGGGACCATAAAAACATGAATACTTGATGGTTACTCATGATGAAAATCGACACGATCAAGGACAAGTATGGAGGCAAAGTAGTGCTGCAAGTACAAGTGTTGCAAGTGAAGAAATTCAATTTTGAGGAGTTGTGAAGTGACCCTTCTTGGACAAAATGTGTCTTGGTGAAGTATAAAATCACAAAAAAATAACAGATACCCATTTGAGGGCTCGGTGATAGCTTTCCAATGATACAGACAGTTTGTCAAACTGAGCTACGGTTTGGCCACAACAGGTGAAAGAAAAATCAAGGATTTCTCTTTTAATAAGGCATTTTCCCTCCAAATTCACTCATTTTCAAGTGGAGCTATGGTGAATGTAGAGAGGAGAGAAGGCCCTAAACCTTGCGGCGATCGTAGCAGACAAACCGACTGTTGGAATCAAGATCTGTCAGTTGCAGGTAAGAGGCCTAACCCTACTCTTTCATTTCAGTGAATTGAAAGTTCAGTTTAGGTTCCCAAAGCTCAAGAACAAACCCCTACTCCTTGTCACAGATGGGTCGCACTTTTTGGGGAAAAAACTACGACTTGGGTAGCAAGTTTTGGGCAGAAAACTGCGACTTGTCGAAGGATTGGGCCTGAAAAGTGCGACCTGACAGAGAGCGGTTTTTCTATGTTGTTTTTTAGCTGAGAACTAGGTTTTTATGTTTGGATATAGTATTTCCTATCTTTACATTGAAAAATATGACGGTTTTGTGTAGATATGGCAGAATTACGGATCAACTGGCGAGAGAGAGACCTGGACACATTACGTTCGGAGATCCGAGAGGATCAGGGTGTCTACAGTGCATTGGCTGGATTTTGGGTTTTTAAGTTTGTGGAGAACCCCCTGATGAGAGATGGAGAGCTCTTGTTGGCTCGGATTGTCATTTATTGGGATCCAGACCATGAGGTCTTTATATTGCAGGGGCACCAGATCGAGTTGACGATCTAGGATATATATTTTCTGACTGGTCTCCCACCACTTGGGATGGTAGGTAATACTTAGCCAATGTTACTGTGAGGGCGGAACATCATGGAGTTTTTAGAGCACCATTGTCGACCAAGTCTCCATGTCAAGGGGACACGGATACCCATCGGGGATCTAGAGAGGTTAGAGACCCGTGTTTTGGCTGTAGCAGTGCTGCAAGTCATAGGCAACTAGGCACTCCACCACATCACTAGGGGGAAAATGATGCTTGTGGAGAGTGTGTTGAGTGGGACCTACTATGGGTGGGCCCAGATGATGTTGTTGTCGTTGAAACGACAGTTGTCCCTATGCAAGCGGCAAGTGAACCATGACTATGCATATGGTACAGTGTTGTGATCCCTCTTCTTTGAGAAGATCTTGACACTTCAACCTCGTATATAGCTCCAGGATATGGGCCCAAGGGAGCACAAGATGCACCGGTTGGTGTGACTACTATGTAGAGGAGGAGGTGGGGCGGTCAGACGAGTGTTTCGACTCGAGTTCTTTGCTCATTGATATTAGATGCCACTGTACACAGATGACTATCCCTATAGTGGGATGATTTATCCTAGGGACCCAGACTTGCCACTGCCACCTGGTCGAGTATGGGGATCCGATGGTAAGTGCCAATTTTCTAATATTTTATGTCCATTGTAAAGTTTCAGAATATTGTAGATGGTACTGATTCTTTCACTTTTGGTATGCAAATACAACACTGGTGAAATCGGCTTGGTATATGGGACGGACTGTAGTATCAGGAGCTACAAGACCTAGTGGATCAAGAGTGCCACAAAATGAGGATGTAGTAGCCCTCCTGGAGGACATTTGTAGTAGATGTGAGAGGCTTCTGATAAATGTCTCAAAGCACGGTTGGAAAGACTTAGATGACTAGTACACAGAACCATGTATTGGTCTACCCTCAAAGTGGTGAGGGGTCATGCGGCGCATGGCGATGGCCGGACAGGGGATGCACAATCTACGAGTTGCAGGAGTAGAGCCATTGGCTCGGGATCCTCCAGATAGTGATTAGTGTGTAGGGGCAGGTGGTGCCCCCAGCTTTTTGAGTTTTTGTAACATCATATGGGCATGTCATATGTATCAGAGTTGATGGACTCTAAAACATGGTATATGACACATATGCATGTGCTAAGTGCCAATCTAGAATATTGTTTGCAATGCTATCTACATAGTGATTTTGTGCTCTAGGTACATGACTGAATGTAATGATTTCAAATTCATGCATCAAAAGCTTTACTTGTAAATATCTTCTAAAAATGATAAGATTATGCACACAATATACACCATTCAATTGCATGACAAGAAGTAGGGAGTCTAAATGAACAAGAAGGTGGAGGATGTGATGGGAAAGGGCATTGGCTAATAAACCTCACACGACATCATATTCATCCTGATTATTGGTGGTAGTACCAATGCATACACTACTCGAGAGAACAAGCGAATGAAAGGGGGTGAAAATGGCCCAACCTGCTGAGGCTATATTATGGGAGTAGTGGCTTGCACCATTGGCATAATCGATATAAGGTGTGGACGAGAGGTCCATCTGAAAGGTGCCACAAGACAACAAATGGGAGGATGATGAACAATGTTGGCAACCTGAGCGCAAATTAGAAATCTAACAAACACTGCGAGAGGGAGTGATCCAGGTAGGATGTCAACTGCCCGCACACCATTGAGAAGGAGATGTGTGGGAGCTACCTTGAGGGCAGCTTGTGTTCAGGCTGCGAAAGTCATCATAGACACAGATGGTACCCTTACTCTTATGGACGAGAAAGATGAAGTCAGGGGTGGACAAGGCTTCCATGATGTCGTCATCACAATAAAAGATGGGGTGACGGGAGGAAGGGAGACCACATGACACAGCAAAGCTACCTGAATCATCATCATGAGAAGAAAGGTTCACATGCCCATCATCATGGGGGATTACGAAATAATAAGCAGATAAAGGATCCACTGATGTTGAGCCCAGGGTGATCGCTGAAGGGAGGTCGAGCGAAACAGAAGGGGAAGTCTCGGAGGGAGCTTCCACCGAGGGTCTCGTGGATGATGGTAGGTAGACGATGGTGGCCACATGCTCTGTCATCTCGACATCAGGAGGGGGAATGTCAATGGGAGCGGGTAAATCCTCAAGCTGGCCCGAAGCATACTACGCAAGGACAGGAGAGGTGGACTGGTTCTGTTCAATCTCGTACTCCCGAACTACCTCCAAAGAGGCACGGTAATGCATGAGGTGGGGAAAATGGTGGGAATAATGGCCATGGATATCACACAAAGCACAAGGATGGTTGGTGTGAACAGTATTATGGTTCTTGGTTGCGGTCGAGTAAGAAATAGAGGCTTCAACGATTGTAGACTCAAGGAACGCAACATTAACCATGGGCTTGATACGAGGCAAATCGAGAAAATTATGGGTGGCATGACCGAAGACATCACACAAAGCACAAGGCTTTGGAGGCTGAGGAGGACCAAGGTCAGTTGAGGCAGCTTTGTCTTTTGGTGCTTTCTTGTGAGCTTTGCCCTTTTTACCTGAAGTTGTTGCAACAAGAGAAGGTTCCTGTTGAGGTGGTTGAGGCACGGTAGTAGTGGGAGGAGTCATGGGGAACGATTGAACCGGGGTCAAAGCAAGATAAGGTTTGGGTTGACCAGGCAGGGTAGCAGCTCGGGGAGCGCTTTACTAGACAATAATCCTCAGGGTCAGGTTAGGAAGGGATAAGGTAGCCATGACAGGTACCGAGAACATTCTAGGAGGGGGAGCTCAGAATGGTATCTGACTGGAGGGGTAATGGCCAGGCAGGAGGGCTCTGAGATGGTTAAGGCCCGGAGGAACCATTCTAGGAGGGTAGAGAGGCTCATGGATACTAGCTGTAGGTGAAGGGCTAGGAGGAGGGGGTCCAGAAGGCTGAGTCGAAGTGCTAGGAGCAGGTTGTGGAGGGCAGGGTTGTTGACTAGCCAAAGTGAGCCGCTTGAGGTAAGCCTGAGACAATTGCATCATGCAAACATTCGATGAGATGGGATCAGAGACAGGAGGAGGAAGACCAGGGAATGCACCAAGCAAAGAGGAGTCTTTGTAGACTCTGGGTGAGACACTGGTCAAGGGGTCGACGGTTTTCTTATTGGCCACCGAAGACATGATGGACTCAGGCGAGGTCTGAGACTTCGGTTCATAATATGTCAACTGGTCAATGATGACTATCTTTCCATTATGGGGAAAGGACATCTTTCGGTGAACCGTAGATGGTATAGCAGACATCACATAGGTGTAGCTATGACCCAATATACTGTTGTAATCTAAGGGGGCATCAATGACTTCTATGTCAATGCAAACGGTATTGCCTGCAAGAGTAAGATGACAATTGCAGAACATGCCAATGGGCTCGGAAGTGTGGCCATCCCACTCTCAGAGGGTGATAGTGGAAGGGGCCAACTCAGGTGATCCAAGTTGCTTCCAAACCGAAGCAAACATCACGCAGGTGGATGCCCCCTCATCGATGATACAATGGGAAATTTTGACGTGCTGGATCTTGACTGGGATTTGGAAGGCGACGGAAGCAGGAAGAGGAGGATGTTTTGACCGGTCAATATCAAAAACAATCAATCAATCATATGAAGTATCTACAACACCCATGGCAGATAGTAGAGATTTTTGTTGTGAAGGGCATGATTGGAGGAGTTACAGCGTTGAGATGGTAGCGGGAGATTGCGCCAAATCATCTACTATACTATACGAATGGGAAAATTTTCTAGAAGCAGCATTTTGGCGTAATTTTCCCTTAGGGATCTTGGTATGAACCTCTACCTTAGGCAGAGGGATCTGCAAAGGACCATTAGTTGTCAAAATAGGCTCTATAGAACCTGAAGAAGGGGGCTCGGGGGCAGACATAGCGGGAGGCTTGTTGTACTGACGAGACCGAGTCTGAAGGTTGAGGTCTACTTTAATAGGTTGGTCAGAGTTCATCATGATAACCTGGTAATCAGAGGTACCAGATGGATGAGGTTGAGTGGCCGCCTGACCTTCAGGTGGTTGGGTAGCCATGAATCCTTGTTGAGGGAAAGGATTATTAAACACAGTCGGCTGACTAGGCACAACATGGGGATGGATGGAAGGGGAGGCTTGTTGTCCTTTTGATGCTGCTTGATTCTCCCACATCTACCACATTTGTAGTAAAAGAGGACAATCGTGAGTGTAATGACCATAAACACCACAATAAGAACAAGGCTTATTCATGCGAACAGGCTTGTCCTGCTTGGGTTGAGTGCCTTGTTGCTGGTTAGCGGTGTAAGGTGCATTACTTTGGGGATTAGGTCCATGATTATCGGGGGTAGATTGATTTTGAGTGCCTTTCCTCTTCTTTTTGGAAGTAGGAGGATTAGTCGTGGCCTGCTGCACATACACCTTCCCCTAAGGGGGCAGTGGCTGTTGTTGCGGGGGTTGAGAAGGCAAGGGAGGTGGAGGTGCTAATGCTTGAGGAGATGGAGCACTAGGCTTTGAATATAGATAATAAGGAGGTTGAGTAACATTGTGGTAAACAGGTTGGGAAAAATTAGGAGGCATGTCGTTTCCTGGATAGATGCTACCGGGAGGGGGAAAAGTGCTAGAGGTGCTGGCCCCTCCCTGAGGGAAATCATATCCCATAGGAGGTTGAGCATATGGATGAGAAAGAGCTCCAATGATACCATCGGCGACATGATATTACCCCGGTGTGTTGGCACCATCGGGTCTAGGAAGATCAGGTAGGATGGTATAAACATAACCCGACTGAGCATAGATCAGGTCATATTTTAACGCAATCTGGAGAGCGGATTTTTAGGTTTAAGTGAAATTCGATGCAACATATTTTCCTATAGCAGGAAAAAGGGATCTAAGGAACCAGTTCATGTCGACATGGTCTTTGAAGGTAGGGGCTCGACATAAGCTCTTTCTTCTCCAACATTCCTGGATATGATCGGATAGGCGGGTCAGAGACGATTGATGGAAAGAAGTCGAAAGCTTGGTACCAATGTCATAACGGAGGGGAAGTTGGAAATAAGATAGAAAAGCCCGGACAACAGTCGCAAAGGTGGTATGAGAGGATATGGCCTGATCAACATACCACTTAGAAGCTTCGCCAGTAAGCATACATTGGAACAACTGAAGACGGACAGAGTCATTGGTAATGGAGTTAGACGAACACCACATGTGGAAAGATTGAACATGGTTTGTAGGATCTTCTCCAGCAAGAACTTCAAACTTGGGGATGTTATAAGGGAGCTTGGTTGGCATAGCAGGCCACCCAATGTCATGGCGTATAGGGTAATTGATCAACTGTTTAAAATCAAGAATGCTAAGGCTTGCCATATATGGGAGCAAGGGAGCAACTGGGGTAGTTCTTGTTGCAGTCCCACTAGTAGTATTCCCAAAATTAGGGCCGGGGTTACCACCAGCATTAGGTCCTAAACTAGACATGGTGAAGTTGATAGGGGGAGAACCGAGGTCGGAACCAGAAGAGGAGTTGGAGTGTGGACTCGGTGGAGGACTAACTCGAATCCTACGCAGAGGAGTAAGTCTTCCTACCAGAAACTGAGGTTGAAGGCCAAGAAGTCTCTGGGATAAATGCCTTGGTGGCGTAATGATGAAATCACAAACATATCAAAAAGGGAAGAGAGACCAACAAGGGTGAGGAGGTGTAGGATGAACTAATTACAATGTCGAAACAAGGGCAGAGAAGTGCAGGATAAATTGATTACAATGTTAAAGACTTTTCTTGGTAGTGTTAACCAAGCTCTTCTTCACTTAGGGTGTGTGTGTTAAGTGTGTAAATTTTAATTTTTAAACCCATACGTTTGTAGAGAAAAAAGAAAAAGTGTGTTGTATAACTATAAATAAAGCTATAGATAACAGTATATGAAACTGAAATAACATAAAATAAATAGCTAATTACGCATTAATCTAAAACCAAGGAGGCGAGCCTCTCAACAAGTAGTCTGTAGGTGGGAAAAAATCTAGTCAAAACACACTAAAATAGACAATAGATCTAAATTCGAGAGGAACAATGATCTAAAGGTCAGATCTGTTGGAAATAGGTGCAGAAAAATAGCAAAAAATCAAAGGAAAAATTGTTGTAAAGGAGGTGGTGAAATGATATAACCTAGAGGGAAGTGGAGGGGATCCTAGAGGAAAACCCAAAAAAAACTAAAAATGGGTTTTTTGGATGGATAAATAACCAATCTGAAGTGGATCTGAAGGTAAGGTATCAGATCTGAAAAATGGTTGAACACAGTGAAATTTTAGACGACTTGCAGCAGCTAAAACTCTTCCACAAAAGGTGGAGGGTATTGAAGCCCTAGGGGGCTCGGTTCCCACTTTCATGAGTAAAAAAGAACAAGTAAAGGTCCAAAACAAGTGGAGACGGAGGTAAGACAACACTGAACAGAGGCCCAGACAAACCCAGAAAAATCTCAGAAAAATTCCCATAAAAAGTTCAGGTCGCAGTTTTTGAATTGTTTTCTGTAGAGGTTGCAGTTTTTGGCTTGTTTTATGTGCCCTGGAGGTTCAGGTCATAGGTTTTGGCCCAAAAATTGTGACCTACACTTCTGGCACTCTCGGGAGCAGGTTTCAGAAAATTTTTTCGTCTTAGCTGCGGTTGACGCCTGTCACCTGCGCAATAGGTCCGAAAACACACAGAAGTTAGAATTTTTTATGTTTTAGGGTTTTATAGGTTAAAAACAACATCAAGAAAAGAAAAACAAGAAGTTGAAGAGAAATCCTAGTGTTTTGAGTAGTTGGATATGCAGGGATTTGAAAAACGACAGAAGTCGTAATCGTAAACGTACGAATTGTTAGTATGAATCTTAATCGCAAGCGTACGAAAAAGGCTCACTTTAGCCATGCATAACAAATAGCCCTAACAAAAAATATGGCTGCCAATATCTTTAGATCTGAAATTAGTTTACCAAGATAAATGCTGCAAAATCTAGATCTATGCATTAAAAGACATTAAGCAATAAGTAAAAGAAAGAGTTTCTCCATGCATCCAATATACAAGACAAGATTGTTTTAAAGAATTTTTTGTATTTTTTGACACCTGGGAAGGGAACATAGAAAGATGTTACTAGTCCCCCTCAATGGGATGGGTTTTTGTAAGTCCTCAGCACTTCAGATCTAAAATCCCTCTCTCTTGATGATGTAGGAAACCCAGACAAAAATGGAACTCAAAGGGAGCTCACAAGAAAAATGGTAGTAAAATATGACAATGATGGTGGATCAAAGTCAAACCAAAAGTATAGATCTAGAGTGATCTTTAGGCAACAAAAGGTAGTGAGTGAACGGAAAAACCCTTCTATTTATAACAAAATATTGAGTTAGTCTAGATATTGGTGCATAATTAAAATATTATTAACCAAATCTAGATCCAACTTTTATGGAATATTTTATTATATTTGTTGGAGGGAAAAAGAATTTGACTTTGGTCAAATCCCTTTATTTGAAAATAATAAATAAATTAATGATTTATTTATTATTTTAAGGATGTGGTTGAGTAATAATCAAATAAATAATGATTTATTCAACTATTTGTAAATGATTTAGTCAAATTTAACAAGGAATATTATTTAAATAAGGTTTAAATAATTATTCCTAGAAAATAATAAGATAAATAATGATTTATCTAATTTATTTTCTTGTTTTGGGTTAAATATGACCAGGAATATTAATTAAATTGTTCTTTAACTAATTATTCCTTGAGGAAAATCAAAAGAATGTGGATTTATTTAATATTTCCCCATGGGGTTTCCTATTTAGACCATAAACAACTTAATAAATGTGGTTTACTAAGTTATTTTTCATAGTGAAAGAAATTTTACTAAGGGTAAAATTGGTCTTACATGGTGTACTTAGGTCCATCTAATAGTAATAGGTTAGATGACCAAAAAATGGTGTAACACTAGGCACACTAACACTAGGCAGCAAGAGGTGCCAAGTGCAATGTCTTAGTGCATTCTAAGTGCCAAGTATTCCTTTGTTGCTTCTCATCTACTTTCCAACAATTTAACTCAGATAAATTTAATATTAAACCATGCCAAATCATACCAAGGCATCTCAACGTATTCCATACATGTTAAGATTTTCCAAGCGCCAATATGTGTAAGGGAGTGCTATGCATGTTATGAAGTGGAAGGGAATGTTGAAGAGCACTAAGGTGTTCTAGAGAGTGCTAATGAATGTTGATCTGTGTTAACGAGTACTAGGACAAAAAATCAAGGGATAAATAGGTAAAAATTTATGGAAGTTAATGAATATGAGGAACGTGTGCTAGAGACTAGTGTTAATGAGTGAGAGTTATCATGCAAAGGAGGGAGTGATAAGGTATGATAAGTATTGGTAAGGTATGCTAGGGAATATCAAGGCATGTCAATAATTCCCAAAGTGTGCTTGGGAGTTCCAGGGTGTGCTAATTATATGTGCCAATTAATAGTTCCAATACATGTCAGGTGCTAAGGATGTGCAGGGTGCCAAGGTATGTCAATATGTGCTAAGGCAGCAAAAGGAAGAAAAAATAAGAAGTTTAATAAGTCGGGACTTTATATTTTTCAAAAGGGGCATGCTAGGCACACTAATAATAGGTCCCAATACATGCTAAGTGGCATTGTGTGCCAAGTGCTAATGTATGACAATGCATTCACCCAAGGTCTTCCAAGGCATGCTAGGGACTACATGCATGCCAACACATGCTAGGAGAGTTCCATGTTGTGCTAGCGCATGCCACAATGTGTTTGGGCATCAGTGTCATGACAAGATGTTCTAGGTACAAAGATGTTCCAAGACATGTGAGGTGCTAAGAAATGTTAGTGTGTGCCAAAGCATTAATTTAAGGTGTGCCCAGATTGTTGACGAGTGCTAGGTCTTTATCATTAATAGAATTGTCAGAGCTTGATTATGTATTAAATAATATATTTCCTACACACACTAGTGGAACTTCATTGAAAGGGAATTTTCTATATAATAAAATTAATAGATATGAATCATGTGTTGACTCATAGGAAAACTCTATTCGACTTGTCATTACTTGAGGGAAATGATACACACTAATTATTTCTTAAAAAATTGACTGACTCTAACCACTATGGCCTTGGACATATTATAAAAATTACTCCACAATAATGGTCTTAAATGATTATCTTTTGACAAAAAATATATTAAGAGGCACATGGCGTCATCAAAAACTCATTGGAATGATCATGATGACGATCATTTTTTGACTCTCACCAAAAGTAACAAAAATAAAATTGGTGAGGGTCATTAAAAGTTCGTCACTACAAGTGTCACCAAAGAGAGATTTAGTGATGGGCCTTTAACGACCCTCACCAAAAGTGTCATTGAAAATGGCTTTGGTGAAGAACCTAAAAGGACCATCACTATATACACTTACAGTGACACTTTTATAAGGACCGTCACCATATGTGACATTGGTGACGGGCCTTAAAGGTTTGTCACAAGCATGAACCTCACCAATTTCCTTTTTTCTTGTAGTGTAAGAGCATCTGCAGCCATGTTCTCTTTACCTTTGATGTACCAAATCTCGAATTCAAACTCACTAACCATGGCCAACCACCTAGCTTGTCTTGTGTTTAGATTCGAATGATCAAATAGATACCTCAATCAACTACGATCTCTCATCAATACAAACCTTCTGCCCAGAAGATAGTGCCTTGACAAGTTCAATGCATGTATGATTTTTTCCAATTGAATATCGTGCGTCGGGTATTTCTGCTTGTGGTCATTTAGTTTCCGTGACTCGTAGCATACTACATGTCCATCCTACATAAGGACTCCACCAAGTACTATCTTTCAAGCATATGTACATACTACAAACTCTTTGTATGGATATGCGATCTTTAACACTGGAGCATGTGTCAACAAGTTCTTAATTTGATCAAAACGAGCCTCGCGCTCCTCTTTCCATTCAAAATTCTTACCTTTCCTTTGCAATGATGTAATAGGATAAGCAATCTATGAGAATTTCCTGATGAACCTATTGTACTAGCCTCCCAATCCCATGAAGGATCTCACCTCTTCAACATTCCTAGGATATACCCACTCCATGATGGTCCTTATATTTTCTGAATCTGTTGCAATTCCCTCCTTGGAGGCAACATGTCCCAAGAAATGTAACTCAATCTGAAAGAAACTATAATTGTTGACCTTAGCATACAAATGATGCTCTCTCAACAATCTCAACATTGCTGCCAAATGTTCAGCAGGGTCTTCTTCAATATTAGAATATACCAAGATGTCATTGATGAAAATAATCACAAACTTGTCTAGATAAGGACATAAAACACTATTCATCAAACACATAAATGTAGCTGGAGAATTAGTCAAACCGAAAGGAACTACAACAAACTCATAATTCCCTTACCTTGTCCGGAAGGTTGTCTTGTGAATGTCATCTTCCTTGATGTGTACCTGATGATATCTCGATCTCAAATCAATCTTTGAGAACACTTTTTTTGCCTTCAAATGATCAAACAATTCATCAATCCTCAACAACATATACCTATTTTTAATGGTCACTTTATTCAAATGCATATAATCAATGCATAGTCTAAGGGTACCATATTTCTTTTTCACAAACAATACCGGTGCACCCCATGGAGATACACTTTTCCTAATGTATAATTTGTCCAAAATTTCCTTCAACTACAACTTCAACTCTACCAACTCTAGTGTGCTCATCCTGTAAGGTGCCTTAGATGTTGGCATTTCCCCTGGTACCAACTTAATAAAAAGTCTACTTCCTTGTGAGGTGGAAACTTTGAACTATCTACGGGAAATATATCTTGAAACTGTTTTAGAAATGGGTACCTGATCAAAACATTTGCATCCTAAAATTCTTTATCTTTGTCACTAGAAATGTGCACTACAAATAACAGACACCCTTTCCTACGACTATGTTTAGCTTGCATAGCTATAACCATTCTCACCGATGTTTCTTTCTTCTTACCCTATAAGACTCTGGGTTCCCCATTTTCATCCAATCATTCAATAGCCTTGTCATAACAATCTACCTTTGTCCTATGAATATATAGCCAATCCATACTCGATATCATATTGTATTATCCCAATGGTAATATGTTCAAGTGCATTGTTGTAGACATGCAATTCAACTCAAATGCACAAGATCTTACCCAATGATGAATTGTTTTCTTTGTACTTGTAGCAAACTACATTAACCAATACTCTTCATGCACTTCTCTATTCAAACCACACTTATCCACCAGGTTAGGACTAACATAACTACATTTAGATCCAAGGTTAATCAAAATAGAAACAACATGATCACAAAGCTTACCGTACATCTCAAAGATAGATGCCTGATGGTTTTCCTGCCTGTTATCCAACGCTGCATATATCCTAGGAATACTATGTCCAACATCTCCCACCATTTGTGGTTCCTGCACAGTGTAGATCTATGACCTACCACCCTGATGTTGTAGACAATCTCTCCTACAATGATCTTTTCCACAAGTCCAACATCACACAAGCTCCTTGTTTTCACTCTTATTCTGATCCCCACACCGAAGTCCCTATCCTCTACCATATATATTTAAATTCTTAGGTGGTACAACATTCCCTTTGTTACCTATATCTTGAGGCCTTACTCACTTCTTTTCCCATTTTCCTTTTTTCCTTGCATTACCTTTCCATTTCTGCTTAGTCTCAGATCTGTGCTTTGATTTCTCATAACAATGCATTAGTTTTTGAATAGCCTCGTCCAATGATCTAGGCTCATCAAAATGAATCTTGTCTTTGAATTCTATCGGAAGCCTATTGCTGAATCTATGAATCTTGGCCTTCTCCTCTTTGAGTTAAGGCACACATCTCAGTAACTCCAAGAAACTGTTGGTGTACTCATCATTTTTCATGGAACACATCTTTAGCTCATAAAACTATTTTTCCCTATCATCGTAGTACCTCTCATATAGATACAACTTTCATAATAGCCTCTTGAACTCACTCCAAGTCAGTTCCTCCAAATAAATATCTTTGACATTCTTCACGTCTTCCCACCAAATATCTGCTCTACCTGTGATGCTGAATGTAGCTATTTTGTCTTTCATATTTTCTAAGTAACCATGCAACTTGGAAAAATTATTCATACCAAGAAACTATGCGTTTGCATCTTGTGGTTTCTTCATATCTCCATCAAATGTAGGTGGTTTTTCTTTCTTAAACTCATCCATAAAATAGCCCACATCACTCCTTCTATAAGGATGATAATGATGATGATCACAATTCCTTTCAAAACCAAAACTAGAATGCTACCTCTTTCTGTCACCTTTCCTATTCAGAGTGTCCAATAATCTACCATCCCTAATAGTTTCATCTCTATTTGACCTGTGACCACCAGGAGACCTACTGCCATATTCTCCATTAGTCCCATCCTTTTATCTATAGTTTATCCGAAGTGGTCCTTATTTCTTCAATTATGAAAAACTTTGAAGAATGACTGCATTAACCTCTAGTTTCTTTTCTTATGCCTGTATGAGTCTATCATTATCTACTTGGAAACTCCTTATTTCTTCCTTTAAACTTCTCAGTGTGTTTGCCAAGTCAGAATAGTGACAACACTATGCTTCTCATTTGATTCATATGAATAATATTTTTAGTCTACCATATTTCTATTCATATTTGATTTCTTTCCTACAATGCATACTATGTCAGCTAAACGAAATCACAATAAACCAACATATCTTAGCATAATTCGGGGAGGATATCTCATATGTAAGATCAACCAATCAACGCAATACATATATAGATATAATCATATCAGTATAAGGACATATAACACATAGGTGTACCGACATATAAATTTCATTCTAGCTAGATTCTAGTCGTTAATGCATGACCACATCACTACACATACCATGACCACATGCATGACAACATCCACCATACTAATGCACATGGAAAATACCCAAACATAGACACAGAAAACACACAATCATAGCCAACATGCAATCAAGCATAAATGGACAATACCTGTGACAACATGTAACCAAACATACATGGGAAATACATGTAACAAAATATAACAACATGTAACCAAACATACCCAGTGCACAACAACACCATCAACCTACACATGGTGACATCGCGACAACCATGACCAACAATGTGTGCATGCAACACACACATACACCAAAAGTACGAGAAACACAGATGAAACCAACAAAAATGCATGACCAACACACTGCCCATCCAATCCAAGGGGTAAACCATGATCTGATACCCCTCTCTAACACCCTCCTCCCAAATCTACCCAAGTAACCAACCAACTAGGGTAAGAATTTGATGAAGAGTTACTATGATCTAATTCATCCTCCTAGGTGACCTTAAGGAAGTGGAACCGATGAAAACATATCAAACAGATCTTCCGCCTCAGCAATAGAACTCCCAAGAGCCATCCCAACCATTCAAGCATCCAACCCCTAGGTCCCACTAAGGTTTTAGGCCTTCAAACCCCTAGATGCTCCCACAATATAGGCATGGGTGCATTTGGGAGGCTCTAGACGCTCCCACAACATATGCATGCATGTGTCCAGGTAATTTTTTCGCATAGACTTGTGTGAGAATCCTCAATATTTGAGCCACTTTTTCAGGCCCATAGCCCAGGTCACTGCCCACACCTCAATGATAATTTCAGAAATAAAATATAATAGCAAAACAATGGTGCGCAATAAAACATTCGAACAAGGACTTGACTGGAACCCTACTGGTCATGACAAGAATTTTGTCAAACATGTCACAAGGATGTAATCTACATGTTTAAATAACAGTTCTGAGCATAAGGGCCTCATACTTTTCTGAGAATCATTAAGAATAATCTTTGCTACATCACATTAACTGCATTATAGTATATTTAGGCATAGATACATTGTTCATTCAATTACGAATGAAAACATGAAGAGAGCCATACTTCATCAACATCATAAAACTCAGTCATGACCATAATATAAGCAATATAAATGAAAATCACATAACATCCATATAAGCCACAGAATAACAAGCATAATTTCCCATCAATACAATAGGCAAGGAGCTCTTATTGCCATAAGAAAAATGCAACCAAGTTTGTGACTTCCACGTTCCACCCGAAAATAGACATAGTAACTCAGCCACAGTTATTTCTTGGCTTCAAAGTGTTTTCCCAACCAAGGCTCCATGACTAGTAACAAAACCCACTGAGGGCTCCGGATCATTTTTCCAACCAAGGCTCCAAGACTAGTAACTCAACTCAACAATTTTCTGTCGAGCTCAAGAGCGTTTGTCCAACCAAGGCTCTAGGAACTAGGAACTCAACCCACAACTAAGGAACGTGAGAGCCAACCAGAAAACAAACAATAAAAGTCAACCCACAACACCATGGCTATCTAGGAAATGGAAAGGCTAGGAAAATCCAATGTCAATATGGGCAATCCTCCATGCGAATTACAGATCATGACGAAGAAACCACATGCATATACCATGCATGCCAAAAATACTGAGGAAAACATACTTGCAACTCGACACCTGTAATAAAAACATGTTGTAGTTGTTGATCCCAGTGTCCTCTTACGCTTTATTGCTCTTCCTTTGCCTTCTTTCTTCAAATCTCCAAGTATTCCACACCCTCCAAGAGTTCTCCAAGAAAACTCTAAGTATCCAACAATATGAGAGAGAGAGAAATAATGAGAGCTCCAAAACTGCACTGAACAAAAGCCATGAACTGATCCTCAAAAGCTTTTTTATTAATGAGGCCTCTATTTTCTTCATTTTCCATTATTTTCCTCCTCACATGCAACTTGTGACCTTTCACCTCCCTTTTCTCCCATTTTCCATTATTTTCATAAATAAATTCCAATAGATGTCATTTTGTCTTTCCAAAGTCTTAGCCATTTCAGTTGCCAATTTCCATTGTCATAATAAACCATATGAACACCCGCACTAGGATGTTTTTCACAACATTCATCTTGGAATACATGTCCCATGACCTTGGTTATTATATTTCCTTTATTAACTTTTATTACATGGAATTTTCATGAGGGTTGTTACAAATGTGTTTGACATTCACTTTTTTTTCTTGGACCAACAAATAGGAACTATGGCCATGCCTGCCAAGGAAAGACCTAAATTAAAATTGGTTGCATGATTAAGCACCAATAAATAATGATGCACAAGAGCTAATCATGATTTTAATGTCTTCTATGATACAAAATGATTAAGCTTGTTGCTAATGTCTCTTCTTATTTTCCTTTTTACATGTTAATAAGTCACACATTCTAGCTTTTCACAAGCTAACAACGGACAATGTCACTGTCTGGGCCTATTTATTCCTACCCACCCTACTCTCGAACTTCCTTTTGAAATGGAAGGGATGCAACATGCTATGAATTTCGAACTAGGTAAATATTTTACAGGTCAACAGACTGATCTAATTCTCAATCTTGCTTTCAAATTGTTGAGTCAATGATGTAGTGAATTTTTGCTTCTCTTGGTCATGACTTTGATGCTTTTTGTTCTCCAAAGGCTATGCGACCTCTAATACTCGTACCGCTACTATTCCAACACTTATTTTACACACTTAAATTTTAATAATTAAGTGTTTTTAAATAAATTTCATTATTAAATTTTAATAATTAAACATTATTTAATAAGTTTACAATTAAATCTAAAGCCCCTTCTTGGCGAGACAGAGTCATTTATCAAAGACTCTTCATCTTTTGTCAATGAGTTTAAGGGAATAAAATTTGATCCTGTGGATATTCTTATTAGTTTTGATGCATTATCCTTGTACACTAATATCTCTATTAATGAAGCTATTGAGGTTATCAACAACATTACATATCGAGATAGAGCTAGATTGGTTGATATTTGCCTTACCTCAAATTTCTTTAGATTTGAATGGGAATTCTATGAACAATTTGTGGTGTGGCCATGGGTTATCGTCTTTACCTGGTCATGACTAACCCGTTTAGGGAGGACTTTTAATCCAAGTAATTGGAGTTGTCCCAATTCAAGCCAAAGCTTTGAAATGGATTTTGGATGACAACTGTGTCATCTAGCCTCATGGACGAGAAAAATTGGAGCTATTTTTTCATCACCTTAAAAATCAATCTAGCTCAATCAAGCTTAATATGGAGTGTGAAGTCAATGGTAGTGTTCCCTTCCTTGACATTATTATACACAAGAAGGATGATGGTTCTCTCGCACTAGGTATTTCGAAAGAAAAATCACAAAGAGAAATATCTTCATTCTAAGTTGCATCATTATCCTGCTAAAAAACTAGAAGTTATTTAAACATTATCTACACGTGCTTTAAGAGTTTCTAATGTTAATAATCTTGATGATGACAAGACCTATCTCTTTAAATTTTTCAAAAATAATGGCTATAGTAGACACCAATGTCTCAAATATTTCTTTAAAGTAGCCCAAGGTCCTAGGATGTTAAAAGAAACTAGAGATCATATTTATGGAGTTCACCTTCCCCTTATTCAAGGAACCACTGATAGGATTGCTAGGATTCTTAGGAAGCATAAGGTTCCTTCAATATTTAAGCCCCTAAACACAATTAGGAGCTCCCTAAGATCAGTCAAAGACTCTATGTACCCTAAGAACATGAAATGTGTTTATATCATACCATGTTCCTGTGGGAACCTCTACATTGACAAAATGGGTTTCTCAGTAAATCAAAGGATCCATGAGCATGGTGTTGACATCAAGCATGGTAGGCACTCCTCCTCAATATTGGCAGAACATGCGGAAAAGACAAAACACCACATTTGTATAGAAGAGACTCATTGCAAAAATTGATCATAACACATTTGTATAGAATAGGCTCATTGCAAATATTGATCATACCACATTTGTATAGAAGAGGTTCATTGCAAAGATTGATCATACCACATTTGTATAGAAGAAGCTCATTGCAAAGATTGATCATTTCGATCACTGAAAGTTTAGAGAAGCTATAAAGATTGAAAGGAGGCAAACTAATCTTTAATAGAGACAATGAATGAAATATTAGTATTTTTTTTATTCGATACCCTTTCTTCTTAATTTTTTTTCTTACCTCCTCTTTCGACCTTGTTTTATTTGACTATTTGAAATTATTCTATTTAATTGATTTTTTTTTTATCATGTATTCCTTACAATTTTTAGATAATTTAATATTTCGTCCTAACTTTTTATATTATTTAAGACTCTTTTCGCTCAATTTAATTATATTTTAACAATATTCCTTTATTATTTCTTTGATCTATTTCGTCTCTTTATTTTCTCATAGTCATATGCATTTTTAGTTTTAAAAATAATTTATATTTATTAAATTAGTTATTAAAAGTTTACTTTGTAATGTATTATTATCGATAACTTAGATTCTTTACTATATATTTTTTTCCTTTGTTGTGTTTGACTTTTATATTTTGATTTATTTTATTTCATTTATTTTTATTTTATATTTATTTATATATTATTATTATTATTATTATTATTGTTATTTATTTAAATTTTATATATGTATTATTATTTTATTTATTATTATTATTATTATTATTATTATAATATGTGTGTTGTGTTTGAATTTTATTAAACTCGCTTGTTTTGATTAATTTTGTTTTATTATTTATTAAGTAATCTTTAAGTAATACTTTTTGGTTGATTTATTTTGTTTTATTATTTATAGAACAATTTTTAAGTGACCATTTTTGGGGTTTCTGGCTAGAATTTATTTTTCAAAGTCAACTGGAATTTATTGAAAATTGTTTTTAATAATTTTAGTCTTCATATTTTTTTCATTTTTAATTTATTTTTATTTAATTCTGATTTGTTTTTATTAATTTTATTATTCTTAGGTTCCATGATTTTTAATTAATTTTTAATTATATTTTGACTTTGAAATATATATATGAATTGTTGTGTTTGATTTGATTTAGTTTTTATTTTTATTAATTATTTTAGTTCAATATTTATTATTAATATATTCTTGAACATTATTTGAATCATATTAGTAATTTGAAGTTTTTTATTTTACATTTTTATTTCAACTGTTTGACCCAATTCTTTGTGCATTGTCTTCGGTATTTATTCTCTTACCGAGATCGGAATTTCTATCTTAGTCCTAATGATGAACCACATTGGATGGTTCGAAAAGAGTAGATAGAGAAATTTCAATTTACAAAAAAATTCAATGTGACTTTTACAAAAATAATTTCAATTTATAAAAAAAATTCAATGTGATTTTTAGAGAAAGAATTCCAATTTACAAAATATGGATCACATAATCCTAAATTCAATTTACAAAATATGGATCGCGAAGCGTGAATCCAAAAATTATAATTTTCTTTAACATTTAAACTCTTATACAACATAGTTTAAACTTTAAGTATAATGAACATGCATACTTTTACTATTTCCACATTTTGTAATCAATGTAGTTTCTTTTAAAAGCTAGGCATTTCCTATTACATCAAATGAGGATTACATAGACCATTTTGTTTTTTTTTTCTATTGGTCTAGTCCAAGGGAGACTAGACTAGTAACATAAATTCATTGTTTCGAGGTTGCTACGACATCGTCTAAATAAAGCATCTTGTAAATAGAAACTTATAAAAATATATTGTTTTTGTTAGACCTTGGCATACATCGAGTGAGAAAACAATACACATATACTGTTATTTTGGTCTTTAAGGCTAGAAATGATCATTGAGATTTTTGAATGTCTTTTCTTCCTTTTTTCTTGCGAACTTCAATCCATCCCGAGAATTTGTGAAGAGTAGACGATGTGGAGAAAATGACTGCACTTCCTTGAGGTATTTCCATTTTCGGAGGACATGTGATACTAGTTGCTTCTTTATCATTGTCTAAATGATCTAATTCATGAAGATGTTTGTGCCCGTTGGTGTATGAAGACAACATCATGGTGGTATATTTCTCTTCTCCATTTGAGGGATCCACATGAGAGAACAAAAATGGAAGAGGAGGATGAGGTATCCTAGAGCGTGTTGGATGAGATAGCACTTCATGGGGATGAGTTGACCAAAGGAATAGATTTGGTTGTAGATGGTTTTTGTTGTTGCATGTTTTCTTGCTTTTGAGCTATGAAATTCTTATATCCTTTTGGGCCTTTTCATTCTTGATTCATTTTATTGGCCTGAAGAGGATAAGAATTCCCTCGAGAAGAAAGGAAAACATTATATAGATGACCTAGCTATTGACAGAACATACACTAGAAGGCTATGTTTTCTAATCCATAGTTTATGAAAAAGTTATGTCATTCCAATTTATTGGGATCCTATCAAGAAACCCTTTTCTAAGATCTATTTCAACAGAGAAGTGTGAAAAGGTTCAAATACTCCTCCCATCCATGTTTGTATCTATCTTAATAAAAATATGTAGAGATTTTCCTACATAAGCTAAGATAATCAGAGTTAACACATAAATGGGTATATTAGGAAGTCTTACCCAATTAGAGTGGCCAAATATGTCATGGATAAAGAGTCGAATTCAGGAAACCATGGTTGAAAGGAGAGCCCAGAATGGACCCCGAACTAGGGTCCTTGATGAAAAACTCTTTGACAATCTTCTCGGTTTCTGAAATAAGCCACAAAGAATTTGTTTGATCAAAGATATAGATCTGTATTTGAGCACCAGGTTTGACCCACCCTTTCTTGGAGTACGGATGTTAATTACTTCAGCCCATTAAAATGGAATATTATGGTATTATGCTCATAAGATAAGTTGAGAAGAGAAGATTGGGGGTCTTCCACCTCTTGATATCGAATATCGTTTTCTTGTTATAAAATGAAGGTCGAGCCTAAGAGTTATTTTGAATTTTGTTGTGAGAGCCTTGGCTTTAGAGGATCCTTAAAGGATCATGTCTGAGATGAAGAGGGTGTAACCCAAACCTTCGCTTCTCCATTTAGTCTTGAGACTATGTAGGATTAACATGTCTTTGGCTATACCATAATCTTTGAGAAAAATACCTTCCTAAATTTATCTACCCCCATGTAGGATTTTCATTGAGATAGAAGTTATTCTTGTTCAATCTTGGATTCTAGCTATGATTGTAGAGAAAAGTTGGTGGCTTTAAAATACACACAAAGGGTAACTCTTGAGAGTGGTTTCATGAATATTGAAAAGCTCGAGTGATCTAAAGTGATGGCATCAACTTGAAGGATGGAAGAACCTTGTAGAAAAATAAATTTCTTATTGGTTGATAGATAGATCTGTAATGGCGTCACCAAAATGAGGGAACTTCAGACAAGGGGATTAATATTGAAACTCAAAATCCCCTAGCGATAGGCTGACGACTAAAATATTTAGGGTTTCCATCATTCCAAAGCTTCAAGTTAATCAAATTATATTAAAACCATTTCCAAATGGATAATCAAAGGGAAATAATATTAGAAAACAATTATTTGATAAAAAATTAAAACTTAAATATTAATTTATGATTTAGCAAATGTTATAATGTTATAAAATAAGAGAGTGTCTACTCTTCAAGCGTTATTACAAATACACAAGCATATACTATGCAAGAATGGAGATCAAGTGAAGGGGAGAACAAACCATACTACCAGCCACACAAAACAACTTCCAACTTTAATTATCTATTTAAACCAATTCAATATTCACTAGTCATTCTATTTGTTAGTTCCTAAAGGTATTGCTTTAGTGATCATTATATTTGGTGGATTATACATGACTTCATGTGATTTACAAGTTTGATTATGGAGATGGCACAAGTGAGTAAAATTATAGTGATAACACAAGGCACTCGATGAAAAACATATATTTTTAACATATTATTTTCTTATACGTGCTGAAATCTTTCTGTCTTCCTATTTTCTTTTTTAAAAATGTGATAATTTTGTGTCTAATCATTTTTTGGATTTTATTTTCATAAGTTGGTGAATAAAAGTTCAAGAGAAAATTTATTTGAGTGAGCTCATTAATACTAATAATATTATTATGATTATATATTTATTTATATTTTATTATTTTATTATTAATAAAACTATTTTTTTAGTTATGATGAATATAGCCACATTATTCCCTAGATGCAGGTGCTTAATTTGGGACAGGAGGTGGCAGCTCCACTGCGTGGCACATGGCCTAGCCACATGGAAATGCATAGGGCCTGTCCTGCAGCCCTTAAATGCTCCAGCTACTCGTGTCATGTCAACATTACTGTCTCTGCCTCTCGACTTAACACCCGTCTGATCTGTAGGCCTGAGCACTACTTCATGGCACCGCTCCCTCCTTCATTGTCATTTACATCCTGCTGCCTTCGCTTCTCAGCAGGGATAATTTTAGGGGTGAATTTTAGCCCAAAGGCGAATTTTAAGCCTTCTCTGCTCAGAGTTCCCCTTCACCCTCTGAGACGCTCTGTGACCTTCATCTTTGGTTGGCCTTGGCGCCTCATCTCTCCTGCTATCCCACTGCTTTGCCGCCTCTCACGCCAACCACCTCTCAACCTCGACGCCTCTGCAAGCCAACCTTCGTCACGCTCACTCCTGCTTAAGCATACCGTGAAGGCATAGAATGTGATGCTGACATGGTTGAGGCAGGGGCCAGTCCTCATGGTCGCCCATCTCAATTCATTCAGTCATTCACTCCCCGCCTCCTCAAGACAATTCATATCAATTCCATTATGAGTGCTCTCTGGGCAGACCTCAAGTCACCACCACCATCACTGTCAGCTTTCCGAAGACACCTTAGAGCTCCACTGGGTCTGGTTCTAGAAAACGTCGCAGGAAATCTATAATTTCTCTAGCACCCCCTCAGCACTCTCGAAAATCTGAAGCTCTACCGGTCAAACCAGGAGCGCACTCCTCAAGCAACGAAGGCAGTGGAAGCGACAGTCCAGAATGCTCTGTGGATGAGAAGAGGAAAGGCAATGGCAACCTTGTCCGCACCGCTACCACACTCGAGCCCAAAACGTAGCATTCGAACAAAGACGAGGATTCTTCTGATGATTACACATGTCTTATCATCGAAGAGCCTCCGCCACATCCTCATGACACATAGCATGACATGCAGCCACAACAATGAGAGGTTACCTCTCTCTTTTTTGTTAATTTCTGAGATATCATGTTTCTCCTGAACAATTTGGAAAACTCTTGGTCTTTTCTTGTTAATTTTGGTTTCACTGCTAAGGGCAGGGATTTTTGGACTGATTTCCCCATATGGGGTAGTCATATTTTTGTCTTTCTGAACTCTACTCCCTCCGGAACTGGCTAGCATAGCAATTCCAGAGGAAAGCTTCGAATTGTATATTATGTGCAAATTAATAAAATAGTCTTATTTAGAAAAAAAAAAATATAGCCACATTATTATTTCCTAAACATTTCTCTTTAGGTTGTTATTAGTTTTAAATATTAATTGGTTTGTACAGCTTTTTTTAACATTCTTTTAGATATCAATTATTTTTAGTTTTTATGTTTAGTATTGTTTTTAAGTCTAAGAATTTAGATTTAAATGTTTAGCACATCCACTTCATTTTTTTCTATCCTCCAACAACTCATATTTATAATTGTTTTCTTCATTTCTTCTCCTTCACTTTTTTGTCTTGATGATATATCTAATTATTTTATTTGAAATTTACACTACTAAAATGTCTGCTATGGATGTAACTTTGAAGTATCTCAATTATGAGTCTCTCTTCCACATTAATATACCATAAAGTTTGGTCCTTACAAGTTTAAAATATTGCAATGAAACATGTGATGGGTTTATTAACATGTGATGGAAAAGTAAACCAATTAAATCATAAAATGAGATAATATAAGATATAATAATCCAAATTTGGGAGTGTATCAAGGGATAAAACATTATTCCTTTTTTACTCAAATTAACTTTCACAAATAGCATGATAAGGTTGGTTTAGGATTTATCCTCGTTTAGTTAGGTTTTGAAGAAAACATTATAGGCATGGTGCATTTTCCATTATTTTAGATTTTTGCAAGGGTATTAGTTAATGTTGCATTTCCAAACCTAATATACTTACAAAAATCTATTAAAATGTGGTGCTTTATCACTATTTTTGTATATGTGATAGTTGTAAATTTTATTGGCTATCTAATAGATGCAATTAATATGGAGAGTTGGATTATTGTCATCCAAATTATTGAAAATAAAGAAGTTTTTAACAAACATTTTCCTTATTATTTGATGTTATCTATTTGTTCGGAGTTTAGTGTAGTGGATGAGACCTTGGGATGTCTAAGAACTTTCTTAAAAGCATCGATAGCTATTGTTAGTGACCATAACTTTGAATTCTAGATTAATGGCCACTATAAAGTTGGAGGAGGGTGAAAGCTTGGGTAAATCTGCATATACTTAGGCATAACTTTCGAGGATGGAATCTCCCCTTCTTATTTGTGGGATTGGTGTAGGGATAACTTCATGTCGAGGTCTACAAGTGGAATCCATGAAGCCAATTTGATGGTAATCTTACTAGTTAGTGAATATTCTCCAATCAAGTCGTTTTTTACATGTGTTTTTGGTTCCTTATGACACCTAGAATGTAAAGGTTATATATGGGAGTGCAACAGGAGGATATGGTATAATAATAATGTAACATATATGAATGGAGGATTTTGTGAGTAGAAATATTTAAACATCTATATTCTTGATCCATCACCTCATTTATGTCATGGATCTCGAAGACATATGTTTAAATAATGTAATATATAGCTCAAGGTTTAGTTCTAGAATGTGTAAAATTAGGATGACAATGTGCTAATAAATATTATTCCAACAAAATTGCACTGAGTGTGCATGACAAGAAAATAGAGTTTCAAGGAAATATGAAAGGTGGTAGAATAAGGGTGAGTAATGAGGCTTTTTTATTTACTTTGATCAAGCTAAAGTGATATGGAGGAAGGAAAAGAGTTTGTGGGAAGTTGAACAATTATATTAAGAAGGAAAAATAAGATATTTGAGATTAGAAGTGTGCATTGTACTATATAAATATAAACACACACACACACACACACACACATAATTTAGGTATTCTAATTAATTTGAATAATTTTTTTTAACATTGACATTTTGAAAAGATATTTGATTAATTATGTTGTCCAAGAGTATCATATTATTTGAAATTGTAAATTCTAAACATAAAATCTATGATGAAAATGTTACAAGAGAACACCTAATAAAAATACTAGATAACAAACAACAATATGTCAAATAAAAGTATGGTAAATGTTCCCCCATGGTGGGTACCCATAAGTGGGATGCAAACCACTTTGATATGAGAACAAGAAATTAAATAAAGAGGGCTATACACGACCCACATGGAGAAACACATGCAAAAAATAGTGTATCAAGATGGTTGATTGTGAGTAAAAGGTGTGTGAGGTTTGTTTCTTGATTTTATAGTCATAAGAAGGTAGCAACATAAGGAAAACTAGAGAAGGGGATGGAATTCAATCATGCTCCAAACATAATTTCTTTGGATTTGATTGGAAAGCAGCAATTATAATAGAGAATGGTGGATGAAGTCAAGGATGTGGAAGGATAATTTAAATTGGTCTATCATCTTGTGGAAGCTACAACATGGAAGGTTGTCTCTGAGAAACATGGTTTTGTATGGTATGCTCAATAATTTTTCTTTCTACATTTTCGAGTGATGTATTTGGAATATTTGAGTTCCATGGTCTAGGTGGTTGATGTGCTATGGGTGGGTGGTTGATGTGCTATGGGTGGCAAACTCAGAAGGTCTCATCTAGAAGTATTGTCTGTTTTCTTAAGTATGATTGAGGTTTATGGGTTAAAAGTAGAACTTTGTGGATTCAATTATGTCAATTCTAGGATTGAACATTGGGAGACACAAGTTTTAAGGTGCTCAACTCCCTTATCTTTCTTCGAGGTTGAAATTGTGATCTCTTGTCCCATAGAATCTATTCTCTCCTCTCCCTCTAGGGACAGACGTTAAATATATGCAAGTCATAGAGGTGGAAGAAGGGCCAGAGTTTCTACCTATGTGAGCTTAGATTCCCATCCTCCGTCCTACTCACAATATTATGTTGACACTACAACGCAATGACCCATGGTTCATTATGCGAAATTCATTCCAAAAGTGGTTAGATGCATTATTGTAGAGGTTGAAGAGGAAGTTTGTGATGATCATAGGTTCATTTCTCACCATTATGTAGAGAGAGAAATGAGGTAACAGATCATGGAAATTGGTTCTTCAACTCTGTGTCATGGGAACTCTTATATACACACAATTAACTTATATTGGAACATCAAAACTCTTAAAGGAAGCGTTCTTATTAAGAATATGGTTTGTATTGTAGAAATGATGAAGAAAATGAGAAGAGAGAAGTCTTTGTCCTAACCAAGAAGCTAGAAGACATTAATTTTACCCATTTGAAGAAGAAAGTGACTGCCTCAAGAATCCAGGTAAACTTTCCCATAGCATGGCCCATGATTAAGCCAACTAACTTCTAGGTTAAAAAAAAATTCCTATTAATTTTTAACAATGTGTTTCTATTAGTTATCTTAAATGTTTGATTATTAATTTTTGGTAATGTGTTTTTATTAGTTATCTTTTTCAATTTAAGTGATAAACTAATTGCTTTTGCAATAAATATAATAAAATTATAAATCTCTATACGTAACATTAACATTTAAAAAAAAACCACTAAAATAAACCATTATGATAACAAAATAACGAGAAAAACAAAACATTATGATAACAAAATAACATGAAGCACTATTCTTAAAAATATAACCATACAGTTGAAGATGGAAATGTCACGAGGACCCGTAAGAACACTAAATAATAGTCCGTTAAAAAATACATTATGATAACCCAAGAAAACAAAACAAAACATTAGGATAACAAAATAACATATCAGTGAATTAAGAAACGCGATTCTTAAAAATATAACCATAAAGTTGAAGATGGAAATGTCACGATGACCAGTAAGAACACTAAATAATAGTATGGTAAATGGAGCCAAGAATTTTTCTAAGAAAATATCGAAGAAAAAATAAGACACTAACTCGATGAAGTGAAAAGATATTTAAAATTTGACATATTAATTTTTCGAGTTCCAAGTTGCATGCAAGCGCTGCAATTTCATGAGCAAAATCATTCTTCCGCGGTCATAAGGCGCATGCCATGGATGGACTGGAAACTGATCTATTTGGCCATCACAAGTATCAGTAAAAATTACCAACTTTTAAGCTGGGAATTATTCGCTGTGAAGACAGTGTTAATGCAGTAACAGTAAGAAGTTTTGTGGTGGGCATTACGGGAAATGTGTAGAGGGGGGGAGATCCTTTATGAGCTAATCTGAATGTTTAGCCGCCTGAGCCAAATGGAATGAAGAACCGTGTGGAAAAAGTCATAAGGTTTTGGAGGCTGGTTTATAGTAAAATGTCTCTGAACTTGCTTCAGTTTGCTTTGCATCTCGACATACCTATTTACTGGTATGGCTTGTAGTATGGTCTTCAGATTTGGTATTTCGGACACGGGAACCTGAACAGAGAAACTTGTCCAATTCAGAACGTCGCTGAAGGGAAGAGCATAGTATTTTGAAATTATGACAGGAACACATTCATTGTAAATTGCCTCCGCAATTCGTGGGCTGGCCACTTCCCATCCACTAGGGCACAGGCAATATCTGCTCTTCTTCATCAAGTCAAAATATGACAAACCCTTGGGGAGATATTCATAGACTTGCATGTCATCATCAGTCCCGTTTTTCCAATGCTTAAATAATATGGGTCTCACATGCCCATGCTTTCCACCAGCAAAGAATGCAAGCAGAGGCCTCTCTAGAGCAGATGGACCCCCAAGCAAGCTATTCATCCCATCTGGTTCCAGTTTCACCTCCGGAAGCGTTGCATCTTTTGTGGGGTTGAACCCTTCTGAAGTGTTGGCATTACATAAAACGCGAATTGAATTATTGTACAAGAATGGATTTCCCTGAGACGCATGAGGCCCCTGCGCCATATACCGAAAACAAAAAAGCATGCAACGAATCAGAATTTTTGGGACGACATCAAGTATATGTTTCTAGGGTGTGATTGCCCTATTCCATAACAAAATCAACAATAGCCTCATATATATAAGCTGGGAATACATTACCCAGTCATGGCATGAGAGCATGAAATGATCGGCTCCTAGACTTCGGTTCCAAAACGGGTATTTGTTGGCAACCACGTTAACGTAATCTCCCACGAACCGTCTTAAGGGCGTGACATCATATCCGGACTTGTAAATGTAACTGACCATTAGCGTTACGCTGAAGGGAAGAAAGAAAACATGGGCATCCTCTGGATTCGATGTCACGAACCGATTCCCGAGCTCAAGCTCCTCAGTGAATCTGCCTTCTGTCGAATAGATATCTACAGACGGTCCGTGGTGTACCAGAGGCGGCTCCCCCTCTCGATATACGAAGATCTTGAAACGCTTCTCCATTTCCCTGTAGCTCCTGATAACATAAACACACATAAAAATACAAATCAGATAAACCTTGCTACCAGTGACCCAAATCCATTTATTAAGAAATAATGAACAAGATTAAAGATTCATATATATAGTTGGAATAGAAATTTTACCGATGAAAGGCACCGGCATTTCGATAGATGTCACCGGTTGGAACATAGGAATCTCTCGGTTCTTGTTTCTGTTCCCTGTACAAAATCGCTTTCCTTATGGCTGCCCGAGCCCTTCTCAGGCCGATTTCCACCTTCGCAATACGAGGCCTCCCCTTCTTCTTCTCCCTCCACTACATCCACGCAGCAAAATTCAATTCAATTCTGTTCCCATTTTCTAAAACTTATTAAATTAAACACGACTTGTCCTATTACTATATATTCATTAATATCAACAAGAAAAATGAAATAGGTTAAGAAATATTGAGTTGAATCACCTCATTCACAGAGCTGCTGTTGTAAGGAATTCCGCCAACCAATGGTGGGGCTGCTTGGGACTGGGATTCATGATCATGCAGCCCGGCATGTATTGATACAGAGGAACCATGCGAAGGCAATCCATACTTCGTTTTTGTGTGGGATTGTGTCAAAAAAAACGATGGGAAGAGATTGACACGATAGGAATCGAGGATAAAAAAACTGAGGAGGATCAATAGAAGAGCAAGCGCTAGACCCCGCGTCAGGTCACACAGTCCCTCCATAACGGCCAGCCTTCATGGCATATCCCCACCCCACTTATATGGCACTAAACGCCCAAATTTATGGCATTTTCTTCCGCATTTCATGCTTTATCTTCTCCTTATGAACATGTCTAATGATCCACTAACCTTGTCAATTACGCATGATTTCAAATTTGCTAGTCTCGGGAATAAGGAATATGTAGGTTGGAACCAGTTGGAAACGAGTATCGCTATCAACCCACGTTCAAGTTAGTTGACCGTTGACGGTTAACATTGTCAGTGTGCAGGATTTTAAAATTTGCTGGCCTCGAGAATAATGAATGTGCAGGTTGGACGTCGGAACCCACCGGAACACGTTGGACTAGACTAGACAAGGGCGAGGAGTTGTCTGGCTATCGAGTTTTTTTTGGTTGGAAATTGCGAAAAAAGAAGAGGGTCAAATCTTGATTTGCTTCTGTTTACACTGAGTTTTGATTGTATATATAGATTAATCGATTCAGCATTTTAAAAAAATTGATGTTTTTGGAGTATTTTTTTGGGAATTGGTAATGCTATTTTTTTAAAATTGTGATTTGTTTTTGTTTAAATTAGGTTTTGATTATATATATGGATTGACAATTCTCAAATTAAGTAGTGAACCATTTAATTTTTTTATTTCAAACAATCTGGTCCAATTCTGAACAAATTAGAGAGAAAAACCTCCCTAACGTGTTTTAACAGAGACTACGGAACATTAAAGACGTAGCATCGCACGTTTCCAGGCAGTTTACCGTAAGAGACGAACGTTTGTGGAAAATATTGACGGGGCAATAATTAATGGGTTCACGTGAACCGGTGCCAAGAAAACATTTATTAATAGTCTACGTTGACAAGATGATGTGTGGAATTAGAGTTGGACTAGCCGAAACTGGGTGTAGGAAAATTTATTTCTCTTTTTCCAAAGTAGATGGTTAATTTGGAAGACGGAAATTATGATGCATTTAGTATTTTCCAATTAGGAGAAAATTAAAAGTAATACATTTTTTTATAACAAAATTATACATATCCGAATCCGAATGTTCCAAATTGAGGATGAACGAACATCAATGTAATAAACAAAATCAGGTTAGTCTACATTGCTGAATTTTGACTGTGGAATCACACCTCTCCACATATAAACTACAATATATCAACATATGGGTGCACATATTCAGCAATTTAAAATTTTTAAAATTAAGAAATGAAATATAAATATAAATTCAGAGCGGAGGTATTTTTTTGGTTAGCAGAGTAATTTATGTTTAGGTATTTCTCGGTTACTCATATCAAAATTTTGATGCTACTAATTATGATGCGTAAACATAAATATAAATGTTTTTCAAAATTTTGATATTTTTATATGATATGGTTTAGGCTTGAGTTTTACATTGAAGATCCCTTTGTTTAAACTTTACATGAAAACCAATTCCAAGTGAGTAATTATTAGGAGGAACTTTCTAGTTAAAATTGTATGTTTTCTGTGTGTTTTTTTTAAATAGAGAGTTGTTTAAAAAGTTATAGAGTTATTTTGTGATAGTGGTTGAATATATAGTTATATTTAGATTTGTAATCCATATTGATATTGATATTGGTGGATCAAAAGTGGCTACATATTTTTTAAATTGAACCTAAAAGGGTTGGATTTATAAGAAAGAAATAATAACATTTTTATTCACTTTGTAGGTTTAATTCCCATGAGGGTGTTCAACTTTTAAGTTTTCCATGGGGACAATTGGAGTTAGTAGTTCAATATGTGAGGCTTAGTTACACTCTCCTTGCACAAATAAGTGGATCAAAGCTTACTCACTTGTCATTCTGAAGATAGAACACTAATTATTATGGTCACAACCAAGATTTTGTTGATTGAATTGCAGTTTAGTGGTAAATCTGTGGAAGATATTCATTGCTAATCTAGGTTCAATTCCTAGAAAGGGGGTGCTTATATTAAAGAATAACCCTAATATCAATAGATATTGATAAAAACCTCACAAAATCCTTTTCAACCTTTGCAACCAATGACAAGTATCTTGAATTTACTATGCCATATGTCTTTCATGTGCCAACTCCTTTCTCAAGGAAAGATGATCTTGTCATGACCTAAGGTTCTCTCACACATGTTGAAGCTCTCAGGGATGTAGATTATTAAAGGAAAGGTTTAGTTCATCCTAAGAAAGGTGGGATATAGAATGTTGGAACTTTATGTGGTGGAAATATTGTAGGTAGTTATGTTCAATTGACTTTACTTTAGAACACACTCTAGTTCTTTGGTGGGATGTTGATCTTCTTTTCAATTTTATTTCTCTATGTTTCTTGAGTTTGATTAGTCTCGAAGAGTCAACTATTGGCATCATGGTCAATTATTGTCTTCGCTAGTGTCAAATTTATTTTAATTATTTGGGAATGAGTGTATTTGTGTAATAGCTCTTGTTGTATGGAATTTACGATTGCAGACATAAGTATCTTCCCTAGACCTAGTGGAAAGGAAAACAGCTAAGGGATTGGAACGATCCCCAGTGGAGTCACCAATTTGTTATGCAAAATTTACGAATGTGGACAGAAGTATCTTCCCTAGACCTAGTGGAGTCGTCAAGAACAACAGAAAGGAAAGAATATAAAGTTTCCCTTAGATAAATTGATAAATTGAAAGAAGTTTACTTGGAATTTGTTGCAAGCTTTAATCTCCTCTCAGCTTGTAAGCTCCAATCGTAGTTCTTATTATTATAATTAGAACTTGCACATAGAGTCATAAGAAGCCAAATATCTACTTATATATGTAGCATTATCCAATTACTCTATTCAATGGATCATCAAAACATTGAAACATATGAATGTAAACATAACATAACACATATAAGAAAATGATATACTCTTTGTATTAATATGAATAAGAGATATTATACAACCAAGAATAATAGTAGATCTTGTAGAGATCTCCCCAAGTTGACTTTTCCTTCCTTGTCACAAAGCACACCTCAATGTCACCCTAATTCACGAGGATGATGGCTCTCATAGATTCCAAGCATCAACATGAGGGAATAATCAGTCTCCAAAAGCCAACCCTCATGTTGTAGATGGTTGTAAATATATAGTAGAGGGATGGTAGTTTAGGAATTCTTATCCATTTACCAATCTAGGCTTGAGATCCACTCTTGATGGAAGGATGATCTCCAGGGATAAGAGGTGAAATCTCCAAAGTAGGATCAGATAGGATTCGAAGTTCTTATCCAAGGTAAATGGTTGAAACAACTCTTGGAAGCTTCTTGATCCAGGTGGATATCAGTGGCCACCCACCTATTCCATTTGGACCTGCACCATCAATTCTTTTAGTTTTTCACTTTGAGTAGCTTATTATTTTTAGCAGGTTTTCGGGTCATGCACTCTTGGAGCTGTTTTGGGGCTTTAATGATCCAGGTGGATATTGGTGGCCACCCACCTATTCCGTTTGAACCCCCACCATCAGTTCTTTCAGTTTTTTAAGTTTCAGCACAACTTACTATTTTTAGCATTTTTTCGGGTCCTGAAATTGTGGAGTCGTTTTGAGGCCCTAAACGACATTTGTATGGAAAACCGGGAGCAACATGGGTCATAAACCAATGTTTCTCACCCAAAATTTGTAGTCCTCATATAAATATTTCTAACAAGCTATTGATCGCATCAAACAGAGATCGCATGCCAGAGTTACGTCCCCGAGAAGTTAAAACACCAATTTACCCAAACGGGACCCACAGTTTTGGTGCTTCATCTCCTAGGGTTAGGTTTTTGGATGTTTTGGGTTTGCCATTGTCTCTCAATAATATATAGGCCTTGGAGACTCATTGTAACAAAGTTCAGGGGCTTGTAGCAGTCACATCTCTTCTCAGAGATATGCTACTAGCGCCCTAACTCGTTTATTTCCATCATGTTTGTATTGTAACATAGTGGAGGAGCCTGTAGTCATCACATATCTTCTCAGAGATATGCTACCAGTGCCCTCTGCGCTCATTTCCATTATGTCTCATTGTAACACAGTTCAGAGGCCTGTAGCCGCCACATATCTTCTCAGAGATAAGCTATCAATGCCCTGTATGTAAGCATATTTAAATAATTTGATTTTAATAAAAGGAAGCATTATTTCCGCTGAATCTTTGTATTTATGGTTATATTTGTATTATGTTGTGTTCCTGCATAAATCCAGATCAATGGTATGAGAGTGGTTTTCTCTTTCTTTGTTTTTATTTGCATGTCCCCAATGCAGTTAGGGTATAAGGAGTTAGGGCTCGATCTGGTTGAATAGTTGCAAGATCAACCTCGCAAACCCCGATGACCCCCCATGTTGGAAGGAAAGAAAGACAAGGGAGCAGTAGATCCTATCAAAATCTTGCTCGAGGAGGCCCTTGAGAAACATAGGAATGCGATGATGGATAAATTTTCACAGATCCTTCAACGGCTGCCCATCAACAACACATCTACATCCAGCACATCCGCCAACAGGTCCACGACATCCTGGACAAGTCCAATACCAAGTTCAACAGAATTTGCCTCTCATGGAGGAACTTAACGCAATGGGGACCGTTTCTTCCTAAGGAGGGAGGATTGATCTAGGTGGATATCGGTTGTCACCCACCTATTCCATTTGGACCTGCACCATCAATTCTTTCAGTTTTTCACTTCCAGCAGCTTACTATTTTAGCAGGTTTTCGGGTCCTACACTCCCGAAGCCATTTTGGAGCCTTCATGATCCAGGTGGATATTGGTAGTCACCCACCTATTCCATTTGATCCCCCCCATCAGTTCTTTCAGTTTTTAAGTTTCATCACAACTTACTGTGTATAGCATTTTTTCAAGTCGTGAACATCCAGAGCCATTTTGAGGCCCTAAACGAAATTTTTTGGGAAAACCGAGAAAAACATGGGTTGTCCAATGTTTCTCAATCAAAATTTTTAGTCCTTGAATAGATATTTATAACGAGCTATTGAGCGCATCAAACAGAGATCGTATGCCAAAGTTACATCCCCAGGAAGTTGAAACACCAATTTACCTAAACGGAACCCATAGTTTTGGTGCTTCATCCCCTAGGGTTAGGTTTTTGGATGTTTTGGGTTTGCCATTGTTTCTCAACAATAAATATACCTTCAAGCCTCATTTTAACACAGTTCAGGGGCTTGTATCTATCACATCTCTTCTCAGAGATATGCTACTAGTGCCCTAGCTCGTTTCTTTCCATCATGTCTATATTGTAACACAGAGGAGTAGCCTGTATCCATCACATATCTTCCCAGAGATATGCTACCAGTGCTCTCGCAACTCATTTCCATTATTTCTCATTGTAACATAGATCAGGGGCTTGTAGCCGCCACATCTCTTCTCAGAGATAATCCTATCAATGCCCTAGCTATTTATTTCTATTCTAGCTGTAATATAAGACAAATCATAGGCCTGTACCTGCCACATCTCTTCTCAGAGATAAGCTATCAACACCCTATCTATAAGCATATTTCAGTCATTTGATTTTAATAAAAGGAAGGATTATTTCCATTTCATCTTTTTCTTTATGGTTATATGTGTATTTTTTTGTGTTCCTTCATAAATCCGGATCACTTCTGTAAGAGGAAGTTTCGGGATTCTTTTTATTTTTCCCAAAATTCTAGAATCAGCGCACCCCCAACAACGAACAACCTTCTATTAATCAATTTTGGCGCATAATGAAGCAAACTATTGTTGAACACGGGTCCCTAAAGGGTCAGGGCATGATGGGCCTTAAAATCACTGATTTGAGGTAGCTAGACCCAGAAACTTAGGAATTTGCGAGAGTCATGCTTAGGTATTTTTGTAGGGATGATGACAAGGTGTTCACAGATGTTGATTGACAATATGATTTGTAGGCCTCTTAACCACATGTCACAAAATGGCCTATAACAACCCTTGTATAATTTGCAAGAATTTTGTAGAGTTTTTTAAGTGAAACATGAAATTGTTTTTAACTACACACAAGAAATGAAAGAAACACCAAAAATATATGATAGAATCTCAACCCATAACAGCACTGAAACTCCCCACATCTAACAGGTCGCACTTGTTGGGCACAACCTGGGCCAGGTCACACTTTTTAGGCCAAAACCTGCATCCCAGGTCGCAGATTTTGCCCCAAAAAGTGCGACCTGACTATAATGATGAATTAAGGGCAGTTACTGAGATTTAAAGCCCTAATCTGCAATTTGAATCCATAAAAAAAAAATCTTAGGATTAGGTCTCTTACCTGCAACTGACAGATCACAATTCCAACAGTCGGTTTCTCTGCTATGATCTCCGCAAGATTTAGGGCCTTCTCTCCTCTCCAGATTCACCACAGCTACACAAGCAAATGAATGATTTTGGAGGGAAAACACCCTATTAGAAGAAAACCCTTGTTTTTTCTTTCGCTCGTTGCGACCAAACCGTAGCCCCGTTTGACAAACTGTATGCACCGTTGGAAAGCTCTCACTGAGCACTCAAATGGGTATCTGTCAATTTTTCATTTTTTGATACTTCACCAGGACACATTTTGTCCATGAAGGGTCTTTTCACTTCTTCTCAAAATCGAATTTCTTCACTTACGACACTTGTACTTGGGGAACCACTTTGCCTCCTTACTCGTCTTCATTCTTGTTGATTTTCGTCATGAGCTACCCTATTGTACTCATGCTTTTATGGTCCTCCATTGAACCCATACTATGAGGCAGCACCATTGAGTCGCCCTTGCTTAGAGCATCCGAGTCGAGTCACCATCACATTCATGGAGTCTCTCCCAAGTCCCTTTGTACCCCACCATAGTCCTCCATCCTTTCCTGCTTCGTCCCTCTCTCGTGTCGCACATTATGGCCCTCAATACCCTTGTCCACTATCCCTCATGATATTGTGTCAGTCGCTACCAAGCCATTCATACCCTTTATGCTCTAACAAGGGAAGTCGTCCAACCGCTCCTCCGTTTCTCTCATTCCATCATCATCATCAGTGTCTACTTGTTCGTCGCTCTACTATTTTCCCTCGTGCCTTAGTTGGGGTTCCCTTATTGCCTCACCCATGGTGCACCTACTTTTGTCGACATCAGCTCATTTACTCCAAAAGCCAAGTCTAGGGGGCAGTGTACCTTGGTTTGAGCTCTTCCTAGCATGATCGTGATATATCCACTTGATGGTCCAGCGACGCAGCAACAGCTATTGGTGATTCTAGGGCATGTGTGAGACAGGGAAAATTTTAAGAACCCCGCTAAATTTATATATATAATAAATGGGCGAATCCCCATGATACATAGGAAAAATGGAAGGCGATTTTATTAATAATATAATATGTATATATAATTTTTTGGCGAATCTCTCATGAGATTATATTATCTTGTAAAATCATGGCGAATCACCAGTACAAATGGCGAATCACTACTACAAAATGGTGAATCGTTGTCTAGTGGAGTTCGGGGTGTTGGTTCCAATGAAGATATGGTAGTTGAACCAGGAGTAGAAGGAAGAGAACCACTGAGACCAAGCATGGCACATGGTGACTCGTGAGGGAAGTAGTTCTCATGCAGTTTGGAAAACGCGTTCCTCTAGTTCTGCTAAGCGTTGTGTTGTTCCTCATGCTACTTTTAGCACTGATATTGAGGTTGGAGAGGAGTTTCAACAAATTGGGATCTTTGCAGATCATTTTGTTTCAACAATCCTCCAACACAAAGGCCCATGCCTCTGCCGATTTATTTAATGAGTAGAACAAGTCGAACAAAAATTAAAATGCCAATAACTAATGAGCAGAGTCAATACGACAATCCCAACACACCTCCAAACCGACAGTTGTGTCTCACTGTCTGCTATGCACATCCAAACCAACTCAGATCATGGCAGAATTTACAAATACCTGCAAATTCCATACATGGCACCGAAGTGGAAAGGGAGTCTAATTTTGATTGCTCTAAAGGATGGTATAAATATAAACATAAAATAGTGTCAAAGCACCAGCCATTGTCATGCACTGTTTCTTGAGTCATTGTCATGTAGTATTTCTTGAGGCATTATGCCTAACAAGAAATGAAATGATTTTCCAATTTAGGTAAGTGATAAATTTAGATTTACTTACGAAAAAATCCAGTAACCCCAAAAAAAAAAATACTTACCCTGATTCATCCACCAATATAGAATTTTTTATAATTCTATAACCATTGCTTTTTCATGCCATATTATTCTTCACTAATGAATTGCCATTACAATTTTCATAGCTCTCACTGCCTTAAATATCCTAGCTTGAGATGGATAAAAAAATCGTAAAATATTATTCACTGATGAATTTTTATTATAATGGATCTCTGTTACTATTTTTGTAGTCATTCATAAATACATGTTTGTAATACATGTATAAACCTCTCACTGGTTATCAGATCCTGGCATGAGATGGATTTATCTTTCATTGTTCTTTCTTTTACCGTTCTTTCTTTTAAGAAGACTTAACAGAACTTAGCTTAAGATGGATTTATCTGGTTTCTTTAAACGTTCTCTCTTAAGAGAATCACATTCAAATTTATTTTTATTCTTCTCTCAATGCAACCGAATAAAATATTTCAACAAGCACTAGACAAAAAATGAAATTGGTAAACCAGTCAATTGCTTGAGAAATAGAATTCCATTCCAAAAGGGAAAATACGTCTTCATTTCACAGGAAATTAAGTCCTGCACATATCTGGTCAGACTAAGTCACATACAGAAAAAGAGACCTTCAATCCATTGTAATTCATGGTCTACATATGTGCAAAAAGATAGAATTTGTTACTTGTTTTGTCATGGCGTGAGATCTGTAGGATAAAGAATTCCCTTCTTGTGGTCTTTGTTGAAGTGGGCACATAGCATCAATTATGTTATGATGTTAACAACTGTAGAGTAGTGCCACAAAAACTCAGCGATTACCATGAATTCTTACAGTAATGTCACTGCATAGCAATTTGCAGTATATCTGTTTTTCATGCCATAAGTAGCGCTAAGGCGACCTTACAAGTGGAAAATAGGGATACATGAATCTGAACATTGAGTATATCAAAGACTAGGTACATGAACTTGCAGAAGGACCTCCCCTGGTCTGTCGCGTGTTATAAGAAATTCAACTTTGACACTTGCAGGAAAAAATGTGAAAATTTACTACAGAAGTTACTCCACAGTCATTGGATAAGATCCAAACCTGCTCAAAATACCAATGAGAAAGTGGTCAGGTATTCTCTCACACAACTAATGGGCTCTAAAATATGCCTCCAAACCATACCACATGAACATTAGACATCTTACCATTTTGTTCTGATAAGCTTCAGGCATTGGAGTCAAAGAAACTTACATGATAAAAGAAAGTTATCAGAATCCACTCAAGGAACTTAAAAATGCAATTTCCATTTGACGAAAGCAAGTTTCAAATATGAGAAATAAAAATTAGCGAAAATACATATAATAAGCCACTCTTTATAGAACCCATTACAAGGTGATTTCAAGATGTTCATCTTGTCATATATCGTAATGATATAACAACAAAATGGCTACCTCTCATTCAAGTTTCTCCCATACTTCAGACATATCACAGACAGATTTGGAGCACACTGGACAAGCAAATCTGCAAAAGACTAACAAACATTTAGAATGGCAAGACGCTTAAAATAAAATTAAAGTTGCGCCAAGATGTGACCACAGATGGCTAGAGAAGGTACCATCAATGGGTATATCAGTGCAAGTATATCTAGAGTTCTGTGATACTATAGATAGATATACTAGAAACAAGTATAATCTAAAATTATAGACAAATGTTAAATCTCAAGAGGTTGTGAGCTAGAGCAAAAAACAGGCCACATATGAAACTTACTGAAGATGCTCGTGCATCTCTTTTAAGCAATGCATGTGAATAGTATGACCACAAGGCAATACGCTGATAACCTTTGCAGAGTCAAATAAATACTGCAGAGGAGTCAACAAATGAGGGTTCAGATATCCAAATAACTTCATTCTAAAATTTAAATTATGCTTTAAAAAGAAAACTACAATTACTACACTATGCAAATAAGTGTGACCTACCTCAAAACACAGGGAAGTTTTGGAGTCTGGACCGTGGTGCATTGCTTTTTCCACACAAGGGTGGAAATCCTTCAAGAGGATAGAGTAGCAACATCCTAGAAAAAGGTACACGAGCAAATAAATCCTTCTCGCACTACAATGAAACAAGGGAAGAAGCGGTGATAATTTGAGAAGAAGCAGTGGTAATTTGAGAAGTCATAAAGAACATACCACATTTATAACAGTGGAAGAAATTATCCTTGCCACCAATTCTGAAAACCAGCACAACTAGCTAAAGTCAACTGCAAGAAATACATCTAAATACATTTCACAATAGCATGAAAGATTACTTTACTACAGAGAAAGAGACATCAGATGCATAAAGAGAAAATCATACCTGCAAATTCCACATCCGTCGCAATGGTATTGCTGTTTTGAGTCCTGGAAAACCAAAGTGGCAAGCACAATTAGAACCAAAAGCGTATACATCCAAACCATCTTTTTATAATTTTGTGAGAATAAAGATCTTTGTTTTCATGAACCAGAGCTATTAAACCTAAAAATCCATTAAGAACGTACATCATCATCAAAGAAATTGCATTTTTCACAAAAGTACTTTCCCATACAAACACCACAAGTAACGCAGGTTTGTTGAACCTGCAAAATGGCAGTGCATAATATTTTTAAAATAACTCAAGAAACATTATAGTGTTTACCTCTAAACTTTACGCACATAACCAAAATTAAAAAGGCTCGGCTCTTACATATTGTTCAGTTCTACAAAGTGAACAGATAACCTGCAAACATACAAGAATAACTATAAATAACAAGAGCAATATACTGCAAACATACAAGAATATAAACAAAAGCAATATATTAATTCAACAAGTTAGATAATATTTGCTAGATAATTGATCATTTATCTTTTGAAAAGAATAAAAATTAAACCTTTACATCTTTCAAATGTACCTTTAGAAAATATTATGATGTTACACCCTAAAAAACCTTCGCTAATTACAAGGAATACATATGGTTCAGAGCATTAAGACAAACATAATAATGAATAACATCCAACTAGAAAACAAGATAGAACCTTACCTTTCGAAATTCATGTCGAGGTACATCATGTCTGTCAAGTGGATCGACATCCATTGAATTCTGTTCAGATATGAGTTCAGTCCATACTATACCCTCACAAATGAAATTGGAAGAGACATAATTTTCTAGATCTATTTTGACAAGGATATAAACCAAAGGAAACCGTTGAACTTGAAATACCTACAAATGTAGTAAAGAAAAAGAAGCATACTTTGGCCTCATTATGACAATGCCTACATTCAAAGACTTCATTACAACACAGAGCCCTTATTTGGCATCTCCAACGGTTGTGTGAACATCTGCAATCAATTATTAGTATCAAGAAAACACACATCAATAAAATCATCCCTGTATGGCACATTTTTCACCATTTTGTAAAATGCATGGAGATACCAATAAAAATATATCAAAATTATATATAATTAAATAAAAGGTATAAATGCTACATTAAAGAACAATGTATTGAATATCTCCATTCTATTTCGAGGAAGAAATACCAAATACAGTATGGGTATGCATGTTAAACAATGTAGGCACTCACTACCTTAAATATTTATGTTAAGGACAAAAAATAACCAAGATGCATTCCTCCACAGTTAAAAAAAAATGTCATAGACCCACATTAATGAATGATACTTTTGCACACACTTCAATTCCCTGAGATTCATTGTCTTAGTAGAAATTAAATTAAGATGAAGAAAATAATGACACCCACAGAAATACTATTCTCATGTAAGCAATACAAAGAGGCCACTTTAGAACAACCTATTTTCTTGCTCTATGAGATCCGCATAAAGAACACATGCACCAACTATAGGTTTCCTATGTTAGCAAAATAAAGAATCCACTCCATTTTTTTATCATTTAAGGAGAATGGCCAAAGTTTCTCCTCGTTCAATAGAGAACTATACTTGGTATAATGAAATATCCAAATCATAAAGAAAGGTAGTTGATGGCCATGATAACTTCTCAGGTAGTAAGTTTTGACACAATTTTGATACCATGGTTCAAACAATCAGATGAAAGAATCCACTCCATTTTTTACCATTTAAGGAGAATGTCCAAAGCTTCTCCTCCTTCAATAGAGAACTATACTTGGTATAATGAAAGATCCAAATCATAAAGAAAGGTATTTGATGGCCATAACAACTTCTCAAATAGTAAGTTTTGACACAATTTTGATACCATGGTTCAAACAATCAGATGAAGTGATGTCCTATAGACCTCACTGTTAGAGAGAAATTTGAAATAAAGCCCACTCCATTAAAGGGTGCCAACAGAAATGTATTGCTGGCTCAAGGACACAAAGAGGCTACCCCATAACTTCTACTAGATTACAGGAACACACAATTCCTCATTGTTCATAGAAAGTTCCGTTACTACACTAGTTCAAGGGTGCTATAAATAAGTACCGTGAAAATGTCGGGGTTCAATTTATTTCATTCACCTTATATTTTCATGATATGGGCATATTGACTTCCAAATGTTTAGGTCAATCGAAATTAGCAATAAAATTTTAAACTGGTCCCTTCTCTTGGTACAGGAGATGAGATGTATGCATATTCCCACATATTTTTTATAACAATTATGAAATATGTAGGCATGCACTCATATGGCTCATGCATCCATATGACAAATTGTTCAAATTGCCAATTGCATGTTCCAGGTGCCAATTTCACATCGATGTCAATGAGGGCAGTAGCTGAAACCAGGCTAGCAACCATTAGAATCCGAGTGTCCCGGATCCTTGTCTTCTCTACCATCCTGCCACAGAATGCAAAAAGCAAGCAAATACTCTACTACTATATCGCTTGCCCGATGCCATTACACCACTTAATTGTTCCATGTGAGAGGATATTCCCAAAGTAGAAAAATTGCATTCAGCCTAGCGAACCCCAAAAATAAAAGAGCTCCATGAGTAAAAATATTGAAGAAAGAATGAAAGGAAAAATTGTAAAAGCTTATTTTGAAATTAATGTATACTAACAGCACAAAATCTGACCAGAAGGCTTCAGAGCATTAGAAAAACTCCCGAATTCAAGATTTGAAGAAAATGTAAAGAGACCGACAGGAGATTAATTTTAAATATAAAGAATTGTATTATGGGATTCTCTCTATATCTATAATCACATAAAACCTCAAAAATGAAGAAAAACAAAAAGAAAATATTAAAAAAAATCATGTGTAATAGCAGTGCATCTAATTCTTGTCACCCAGTTTTAATGAATTGATTTGAATCTAATTACTAACCCATATTGCATGCATCCTGTTGGGAAAAATACTGAGAAGGGGGGGTGGGGGTGAATCAGTATTTAGGGAAAACTCAAATATTTTTACTTTTCCTTACTTCAAAACCCATACGCTACTTTCCTGAAGCCAACTCGCGTATACACGCGGCTATCCTTAATAAAACATGCGTATGCACAGAGATCTTATTAAGCAGATATTTCTTAACTTAGATCTTTGCAACATTCATTCATCTGATGTTTATTTAACAGTAAGCATGAGCAGTAATAACAAAATAAACCATCACACATAAGCAACACACATGAACACCAGGATTTTAGGTGGAAACCCAAGTCGGGAGAAAACCACCGCTACCGTTGTCTCAGCCTTCAATATTTTATTATAGAGAAAACATCATACAACCATGTACAGGTGCAGACTCATACCAGCACGCAGGCACCCACCTGCAGAAGGCTACAACCTTCTTTCGTTTACCAGCCTCTCCTGGAAGGGAGCTACAACCCCCTGCTCTTGTTTACCAGCCTCACCTGGAAGGGAGCTACAACCCCCTGACTAAAGGCTTCAACCTTCAGCACCACTGCAGACCATGTTTCATCAATTTTCAAACTGGGTCAAACAGCTTCAACACAACCCTTCATTTATCAACAATCATACTTTGACCATTGCTTCCAACATAACAGTAAAACCACTGTAACCAGAATATCAGAGATTACCCAGACTTCAGAATAGATATGTAGAAACACATTCAACCTTGATCAACCATTAGATCCGATACCATATGCGCTTTTATTTAATTGTATCCGCGTATATACGTGCTTTTCATGAAGGTAACCTGCGTATACATCTGTGCATTTTTCTAGAATAACCCTAACTTCCCATACGCGCCTTTGTTTAAACAGATCCGCATATACACGCGCTTTTTATGTAAAGAACCTGCGTATAGATCTATAAAATATAATTTTTGCAGAACAATTCAGATCTATGAACTTACCCAGATTTCTTCAATTTCTTCAACAGATTTGCGCCAGGTCTTCAATACTTCTTTTCAGATCATCTTAGAGATTCATCAATTCCCGATCTAGAGATTTTGACCCTTCATCATATTCATAGGTGCCTCAGATTCAGATCTATTGATTAAGAACCGAGTTCAACCATATAGATAAACTTCAGAGTGAAGTATTCATTTAAAGCCCAAACACATGCACACTTTGCACAATTCTCTTCTTCTCCTTAAATAGGTTTATCCTTTATCAATACCATGAGTCAAAACCACACCACTTCCGATCGTATTCCTGGACGGGACGAAATAGATAATCAAGCGCTCAATACAATGGGTCAATACCATGGTAACACCCCTTGGTATTCTCAATTTGGAGTGCAAGAGGGCATACGCGACTTGGCACGTACTTTTCCTCGTGCATATGCTACTTCCCCTAAACAAACCCGCGTATGCTTTGTGACACACACTTTTCATCATTGTTCTGGCCCTTACTGATATTTCTTTCTCTGGTACTTCTGAGCTACTTGAAGAACATCATATTTACATCATTAATAAGCTCATCAAGCATCAAGAACAACTCCATTAAGTAGGTTTCCATCATCTCCATCAAGTGGGTTGCCATCAAGGACAACACTCTGCATCATATTGCCAACAATCTCCCCCTTTGGACTTGATGGCAACCATGATGGTGTTTGATCACGATCAATAGATAGATACATTAAGCATGATATTCTCCCCCTATTCAAACACCATGTCACTCTCCCCCTTTGACATCAAGGGAAAAGGGGCAAATCAAAACCAACACAAGGTTTTTTTCTCCTCATGTAGATAAAAGAGCGTTGTAGATCTGATGTGCACTGAAGTTACCATGCTCCCCCTGAGTTCATGCTAAATCTTCAAACATATTTTCAATGAAGTACATGACTCTATGACCTTCCTATCACCAAGGACTCATACTTACATCAAAGATCCAACCAAGTGGATTTACATATGAGACTCAAATACCCAACCAAGTGGGTTTACACAATTTGAACAAGTCCTTACATGACTGAATATTACAAATTTACATCATGGGTCTCAACATGACCTTTTCAACCAAATACCAAAAGGACCTCAAAGAAGAGCTCATATTTCAGAATCATCATAATGCCAACAATGCATTATACTCAGCAAGGCTAATGCTCCCCCTGAACCTGTACAATAGTTTACTCCTCCATCTCCCCCTTAGCTTGTGCATCCTGAACACTTTCAACAACAAGAACATCAAGGCATCTTCACCCAATAACAGAGAATGAAACAGAAATATAAGAGATGAAACACCACCAGAGGCACCAACTAGCATCAGAGAAACCAAACATCACTACAGCTTGTGTTGAAGAAATTCTGACCCCGAAAAAATTGTCAGCAACCACCCATACGCGGTTTCCTTTGTATAACTCGCATATATACGCGACTGTATTTTATGAAACCCACATATTAAATTTAATCTTTTGAAATTAAGTAGCTCTGATTTTCTGCACAGCAGAGACTACTCCCAACTTCTGTCTGAGATATTCAAACGCTTCCCTGGGCAAAGGTTTGGTAAATCTATCAGCAACTTGTTCTTTGGAGGGAACATACTCCAATTTCACTTTTTGTTCAAGCACTTGTTCTCGTAAGAAGTGATACTTGCTGGGAATGTGCTTGGTATTAGAATGCATAACAGGATTCTTTGAGATACTGATGGCGCTTGTATTATCACACATAATGGAGATAGGAGGTGTACATTTGATTTGAAAATCTTGTAAGGTTTGCATCATCCAAAGGAGTTGAGTGCAACAAGACGCGGCAGCCACATATTCTGCTTCTGCTGTAGATAAGGCAATAGAATTTTGCTTCTTGCTGAACCAAGATACTAACCGGGGCCCCATATAGAAAGCACCACCACTAGTGCTTTTCCGATCATCAACATTTCCAGCCCAATTTGCATCAGTGTAAGCATGAATAGTGAGATCAGCATTCTTTGGATACCATAGTCCAAAGTCTTGAGTTCCTTGTAGATATTTGAATATTCTTTTTACTGCCTGAAGATGAGACTCTTTTGGATTAGCTTGGAATCGTCCAACAATACCAACTACATGCATAATGTATGGTCGAGTCCCAGTGAGATAAAGTAGACTTCCTATCATAGATATTTATTCTGGTTGATTCACCATGGGAGAATCATCATGAGAACTGAGATTACATCCAGTTATCATTGGTGTACTTACAGGTTTGCACTCTTCCATGCCATACTTCTTCAGAATTTGCTTAAGATATTTTTCTTGTGATAAGAATATTCCATCTGTAGTTTGATGCACTTGCAAGCCAAGAAATAATGTTAGTTCCCCAAGTAAAGACATTTCAAATTCTTCCTGCATAACAGAAGCAAATTTCTGACTCATAGACTCTTCATTACTTCCAAAGATGATATCATCAACATATACAACCACAATCAAAAGTTTATCATTTTCAGCTTTTGTGTATAAGTTGCTATCAACAGACCCCTTTGAAAATCCTTGTTGATGAAGATATTTGTCAAGACGATAATACCATGCCCTTGGAGCTTGTTTGAGACCATATAGAGCCTTTTTAAGTTTACAAACAAGTTCTTCATCATTTCCCAAAATGAATCCTTCTGGTTGTTCTATATAAACCTCTTCTTCTAGGTCACCATTGAGGAAAGCAGATTTAACATCCATTTGATACACTTTGATTTGTTGAAAGCTTGAAAAAGCAAGAAACATTCTTATGGCTTCAAGTCTAGCAACTGGAGCAAAAGTTCTTCAAAGTCTATACCTTCTTGTTGAGTATACCCCTTTCAAACAAGTCTAGCTTTATTTCTTATGACATCCCCATTCTCATTTAACTTATTTTTGAATATCCATTTAGTACCAATGACATTTTTGTCATGAGGTCTTGGTACTAATTCCCAAGTGTGATTCTTTTCAATTTGATCAAGCTCTTCATTCATGGCTTGAATCCAACATTCATCTTTGCTTGCTTGATTGAAATTGTGTGGCTCAATAGTGGATAGAAATGCCAGATAGCTAGAAGATCCCACAAGAGTCCTTCTTGTTTGTACACCTGCTTCCTTATCTCCCAAAAATTGAGATTTTGGATGATTCTTTTGAACATATTTGGATGGAGCTTTTTCAGATAAATTATCTTCAAGTTCTTCATTGAGTTCACTATCTATATCATTGTTGTTTGATGTAGAAGGACATATGTCACCATCATCTTCATTTTTTGTTTTTTTTTCTTCTTTTGGGACTGTAGGAGACTCATCAATAACAACATCAATACATTCAACAATCTTCCTAAAGTCTTTTATTGTAACATTTATATGCCCTACTCCTAGAGGAGTAACCAAGAAGTATTCCTTCATCTGCTCTAGGTTCAAATTTGCCAAGTTTTTCATCATTATTTTTGATAAAGCATCTGCTTCCAAAAACTCTGAAGTGCTTCACAGTGGGAGGATTACCATACCAGAGTTCATATGGATTTTTATCACTATTTACTCGAACATGTGCCTTGTTAAGAATATTCATCGTTGTATGTGCTGCTTCTCCCCAAAATGTGTCAGGTGTTCCGAAATCATCAAGCATAGCCCTAGCCATTTGTTGAACTGTTCTATTCATTCTTTCTACTACACCATTTTGTTGCGGAGTGCCTGCTACAGAAAACTGTCTTTTTATACCATGTTGTTCACAAAAATCAAGGAATTCATTTGATGTATATTCTCCTCCTCGATCAGATCTAAGACACTTGATTTTCAGATCTAATTCATTCTCAACTCGTGCTTTGAAAGACTGAAATTTCTCAAATGCTTCATCTTTGTGTTTAAGCAACCCAATCCAACACATTATAGAGAAATCATCAATAAATAGAATATAGTATTGTTCACCATGAGGTGAATTTTTCTTCACAGGTCCACAGATGTCAGTATGAATGAGTTCAAGAGGCCTACTTGATGATCCTTCCTTGGCATTAAACTGCACTCTGGTCTGCTTACCGAATTGGCAAGATTTGCATATGATACTTTCAGGTAGAGTAATATTGGGAAGACCACGAACAACATGAAGTCTGCTTGACTTGTTGATTTGAGAGAAGCTTAGCTGCCCCAGCCTTCTATGCCATAGCCAGTTTTCTGAAGATTTACTCAAGTAACATTGTTCTTTGCAATTCTTCAATACATACAAGTTGCTTGGAGTCCTTTTTCCTTTTATAATTGTTTTACCTGTATCAAGATCACGAACCACACATTCTTTTGAACTAAATACAACTTCAGTTCCTTGATCACACATTTGACTTACACTTAACAAGTTATCCCTTAATCCATCCACATACATGACATCATTAGCCTTCACCTTTTCTTTTAGAAACACAGACCCTTTTCCTTTAATTACAGCAGGAGTATCATTTCCAAATGTAACTTTCTTTTCCTTTTCTAGAGCACTGTATGCACCAAGTTTGTTTTTGTCACCTGTCATGTGTCTTGAGCATCCACTATCAATGTACCATTGATTTTATTCTCCTTCTGCAAATAATGCTATGCCACAATTTTCAACCTGTAATTCCTTCTTTTTCCATACTTTGGAACTTGAAGGAAAATGCTCTTTTGGCTGAACTTTGCTCCTGCACTCAAATTCTTCATGCCCAAAGTTATTGCAATAAGCACATTCAACTTCTCTTAGAAGAGGAGAAAAGTTGTTATAGGTATTCTTCTTTGTGTCAATATCAATCTTTTTCTTTCTTGCTTCTCTAGTCATGATGGTTTTATATGCAACACATTGAACAGCGTTATGACCAAAGTTGTGACATGAGAAACATTGTCCATTGAAAAAGAAATTTCTGCGATCATGAAATCTTCTACTTGTATTTACCTGTTGACTGGTGTTTCTTTGAAAGACATTCCTGTTAGTGTTCTTTGAATTGAGATGATCACGCTTTACCTGCAATGATTCTTTATTCCCTTGCTGAGTGGCAGAATTTTGTAAACCAGCTGTAGCTGCTTTTAGATAATTTGGTGCTGAAGCCTGAGAAGATTCACCAGTATATCCAAGACCTGTCCTTATAAGAGGAGAACGTTGTACCTTGATAATTTCATCTAAGGTTTCAGATCCTTTAGCAAATCTAAGATTTAGAGTCTTAACTTTCTCAGAGTCTTTTCTTAGACTTACCACTTCGCATTTTAATTTCTCAATGTGTTTCTTTGCTTCTTCAAACTACTTTTCCATAGTCTCTATGGTTATTTTCTTTTCTTCTAAGAGAATTTTACATTCTTCTAAGCGTATTTTGAGTTGCTTGTTTTCTTCAAGAAAGTCATTGTCCTATAGAGCATCCCAAAAAGTATCCTTTTCTTCTTTAGATTCAAATGCCATGAGAAGTCTAAGATCCTGTTCACATTCTTCCTCACTGTCAGATAACCCATCACTGTCTTCATGAGTATAGTAACTTTTTCTAGTGTTAAACCGATTCTTATTCTTTCTGGCTACTTCCTTCCCTTTTGAAGGTGTTTCTTTATGAGGACATTTAGCAGCATAATGACCAAATCTTCCACACTCAAAACATTTGAAAGGAAGATTACCTCTGAACCGTCCTGTGCCAAGTTGGATTTTATTTACAAAATTTACCTCATCTTCTTCTGAGATATATCCTGATCCTTCTGCTTCTTGTACTTATTTCCCTTTTGTAGAAGCTCTAAAGATAGCCTCTTTGACTTCAGATGGTCCTCCTCTTCTCATTTCATATGCAGTTAGTATGCCATGAAGTTGTACCATAGTAAGATTTTGAAGATCCTGTTTTTCTTCAAGAGCAGAAACTTTTGACTCAAATTTTGCTGTTAGAGATCTTAAAATTTTCTCAACCAAAGTAGATTCGGATATTGTTTCTCCCAGATTTCTCATGCAATTTACAACATCATCAAGACATAAAAAGAAACTGGCAATATTCTCAGCACTATGCATCCTTAAGTTTTCATATTCAATTTTGAGAGTTTGAAGTTTTGCACTTTTTACCTTTGTGTCACCTTCATAACTTAGAATGATTTTGTCCCATATCTCCTTTGCTTTATTCAGCTGCATAACTTTGACAAATTCAGATTCAGTTAGACTTCTTGTTAGAGCATTGACTGCCTTTGCATTTATTTCATAATTCTTCTTTTCAGTCGGATCTGTTGGTATTGCAGCAGGATATTGATATCCTTTTCAACAATGGCCCATACATCTGCTCCCATAGACTGAAGATAGGATCTCATCCTTATTTTCCAGAAGATTAAATTGTTGCCATTAAAGAGCGGAGGCTTGATTGATGCTGTTCCATCTTGATTTCTCATCTTGATTGATCTTCCTTCTAGCGGCTAAGATTTTTCAGAAGGACCGACTTTGATACCAATTGTTGGGAAAAATACTGAGAGGGGGGGGGGTGAATCAATATTTAGGGAAAACTCAAATATTTTTTCTTTTCCTTACTTCAAAACCCATATGCTACTTTCCTGAAGCCAACTCGTGTATACATGCGGCTATCCTTAATAAAACATGTGTATGTAAATATTTCTTAACTTAGATCTTTGCAACATTCATTCATCTGATGTTTATTTAAGAGTAAGCATGTGCAGTAATAACAGAATCAACCATCACACATAAACACTAAGATTTTAGGTGGAAACCCAAGTTGGGAGAAAACCACCGCTGTCATTGTCTCAGCCTTCAATATTTTATTATAGAGAAAACATCATAAAACCATGTACTGGCGCAGACTCATACTAGCACGCTGCCACCCACCTGCAGAAGGCTACAACCTTCTCTCGTTTACCAGCCTCTCCTGGAAGGGAGCTACAACCCCCTGCTCTCGTTTACCAGCCTCTCCTGGAAGGGAGATACAACCCCCTACTCTTGTTTACCAGCCTCACCTGGAAGGGAGCTACAACCCCCTGACGGAAGGCTTCAACCTTCACCACCACTGCAGACCACGTTTCATCAATTTTCAAACTGGATCAAATAGCTTCAACACAACCCTTCATTTATCAACAAACATACTTTGATTATTTCTTCCAACAAAACAGTAAAACCACTGTAACCAGAATATCAGAGATTACCCAGACTTCAGAATAGATATGCAGAAACACATTCAACCTTTATCAACCATTAGATCAGATACCATACGTGCTTTTATTTAATCAGACCCACGCATATACGCACTTTTCATGAAGTTAACCTGCGTATACATCTGTGCATTTTTCCAAAATAACCCTAACTTCCCATATGCGCCTTTGTTTAAACAGATCCGCGTATACATGCGCTTTTTATGTAAAGAACCTGCGTATAGATCTATAAAAGATAATTTTTGCAGAACAGTTCAGATCTATGAACTTACCCAGATTTCTTCAATTTCTTCAACAGATTTGCGCCAGGTCTTCAATACTTCTTTTCAGATCATCTTAGAGATTCATCAATTCCCGATCTAGAGATTTTGACCCTTCATCATATTCATAGGTGCCTCACAGATTCAGATCTATTGATTAAGAACCAAGTTCAACCATACAGATAAACTTCAAAGTGAAGTATTCATTTAAAGCCCAGACACATGCACACTTTGCATAATGATCTTCTTCTCCTTAAATAGGTTTAGCCTTTATCAATACCATGAGTCAAAACCACATCACTTCCAATGGTATTCCTGGACGGGACCAAATAGATAATCAAGCACTCAATACAATGGGTCAATACCATGGTAACACCCCTTGGTATTCTAAATTTGGAGCGCAAGAGGGCATACGCGACTTGGCACGTACTTTTCCGCGTGCATATGCTACTTCCCCTAAACAAACCCACGTATGCTTTGTGACACACACTTTTCATCATTGTTCTGGCCCTTACTGATATTTCTTTCTCTGGTACTTCTGAGCTACTTGAAGAACATCAGATTTACATCATTAATAAGCTCATCAAGCATCAAGAACAACTCCATTAAGTAGGTTGCCATCATCTCCATCAAGTGGGTTTCCATCAAGGACAACACTCTGCATCATATTGCCAACACATCCTTGATTAAGCGTATCTTTCACCACCATCATTGGCTTCATGTCAACTTCACCCCCCTGAGCAGAAGACCGAGGGCTGCAACACTCAACTTCCATGATTCAAATTCAAATCCCCTTCAAAACTCTGCCTTCTCACAATTTACCTGAAAAGAACACCCAGAATCAAACCCCAATCGCACATTCTACCAAGATTCATGGACAGAATAGTAATGCACACCAGAATATCCAACATACCCAACATTAAAAAATTAAGAATAGCTTTGCCCCATTAAACACCAGAAAATCCCGGACTTTTAAACCCACTACTCAAATAAAAACCACTCGGGGCAGCCCATCGAAACCGCCACGCTCAGCGCAATAGACAAATATAGCAATCAATAAAATAAATCTACTGCTAGAACAAAAGCTATTTAAATACACACCTGCAGTCTGGTTTTCTCTAAAGCGGCGTACTGCTCCATATTGCATGCATCCTTAATTAAGGAGAATGCCCAAAGTTTCTCCTCCTTCAATAGAGAGTTATACTTGGTATAATGAAATATCTGGCCATTATAACTTCTTAGATAGTATGTTTTGACACAATTTTGATACCATAGTTCAAAAAATCAGATGAAAGAATCCACTCCATTTTTTTACCATTTAAGGAGAATGTCCAAAGTTTCTCCTCCTTCAATAGAGAACTATACTTGGTATAATGAAAGATCCAAATCATAAATAAAGGTAGTTGATGATCATGATAGCTTCTCAGATAGTAAGTTTTGACACAATTTTGATAACATGGTTCAAACAATCACATGAAGTGATGTTCTATAGACCTCGTTGTTAGAGAGAAATTTTAAATAAAGCCCACTCCATTGAAGGGTGCCAACAGAAATATATTGCTGGCTCAAGGACACAAAGAGGCTACCCCATAACTTCTACTGGATTACAGGAACACACAATTCCTCATTGATCACAGATAGTTCAGTTACTACACTAGTTCAAGGGTGCTATAAATAAGTACTGTGAAAATGTCTTGGTTCAATTTATTTCGTTCACCTTATATTTTCATGATATGGGCATATTGACTTCCAAATTTTTAGGTCAATGGAAATTAGCAATAAAATTTTAAACTGGTCCCTTCTCTTGGTACAGGAGATGAGATGTATGCATATTCCGACATATCTTTTATAACAATTATGAAATATGTAGGCATGCACTAATATGGCTCATGCATCCATACAACAAATTGTTCAAATTTCCAACTGCATGCTCCAAGTGGCAATTTCACATCGATGCTGGTGAGGGCAGTAGTTGAAACTAGGCTAGCAACCATTAGAATCCAAGTGTCCTGGACTCTTGTCTTCTCTACCATCCTGCCACAGAATGCAAAAAGCAAGCAAATACTATGCTACTATATCACTTTCCCGATGCCATTACACCACTCAATGTTTCCATGTGAGAGGATATTCCCAAAGTAGAAAAAATGTGTTCAGCCTGGTGAACCCCAGAAATAAAAGAGCTCCATGACTAAAAATAATTAAGAAAGAATGAAAGGAAAAATTGTAAAAAGCTTATTTTGAAATTAATGTATACTAACAGCACAGAATCTGACCAGAAGGCTTCAGAGCATTAGAAAAACTCCTTAATTCAAGATTTGAAGAAAATGTAAAGAGACTGACAGGAGATTAATTTCGAAAACAAAGAATTGTATTATGGGATTCTCTCTATATCTATAGTCACAGAAAACCTCAAAAATGAAGAAAAACAAAAAGAAAATATTAAAAAAATCATGTGTAACAGCAGTGCATCTAATTCTTGTCACCCAGTTTTAATGAATTGATTTGAATCTAATTACTAACCCATATTGCATGCATCCTTGATTAAGCGTATCTTTCACCACCATCGTTGCCTTCATGTCAACTTCACACCCCTGAGCATAATACCGAGGGCTGCAAAACTCAACTTCCATGATTCAAATTCAAATCCCCTTCAAAACTCTGCCTTCTCACAATTTACCTGAAAAGAACACCCAGAATCAAACCCTAATCGCACATTCTGCCAAGATTCGTGGCCAGAATAGTAATGCACACCAGAATATCCAACATACCCAACATAAAAAAATTAAGAATAGCTTTTCCCCATTAAAAACCACCAAATACTGGACTTCTAAACCCACTACTCAAATCAAAACCAGTCGGGGCAGCCCATCGAAACCACACGCTCAGCATAATAGACAAATACAACAATCAATAAAATAAATCTGCTGCGGGAACAAAAGCTGTTTAATTACTCACCTACAGTCTGGTTTTCTCTAAAGCGGTGTACTGCTCCATATTGCATGCATCCTTAATTAAAGAGAATGCCCAAAGTTTCTCCTCCTTCAATAGAGAACTATACTTGGTATAATGGAATATCCAAATCATAAAGAAAGGTAGTTGATGGCCATGATAACTTCTCAGATGGTAAGTTTTGACACAATTTTGATACCATGGTTCAAACAATCAGATGAAAGAATCCACTCCGTTTTTTTACCATTTAAGGAGAATGTCCAAAGTTTCTACTCCTTCAATAGAGAACTATACTTGGTATAACGAAAGATCCAAATCATAAAGAAAGGTAGTTGATGGCCATGATAACTTCTCAGATAGCAAGTTTTGACACAATTTTGATACCATGGTTCAAACAATCACATGAAGTGATGTCCTATAGACCTCGCAGTTAGAGAGAAATTTTAAATAAAGCCCACTCCATTGAAGGGTGCCAACAGAAATGTATTGCAGGCTCAAGGACACAAAGAGGCTACCCCATAACTTCTACTAAATTACAGGAACACACAATTCCTCATTGTTCACAAAAAATTCCATTACTACACTAGTTCAAGGGTGCTATAAATAAGTACTGTGAAAATGTCGGGGTTCAATTTATTTCATTCACCTTATATTTTCATGATATGGGCATATTGACTTCCAAATGTTTAGGCCAATGGAAATTAGCAATAAAATTTTAAACTGGTCCCTTCTCTTGGTACAGGACATGAGATGTATGCATATTCCCACATATTTTTTATAACAATTATGAAATATGTAGGCATGCACTCATATGGCTCATTTATCCATACAATAAATTGTTCAAATTTCCAATTGCATGCTCTAGGTGCCAATTTCACATCGATGCCAATGAGGATAGTAGCTGAAACTAGGCTAGCAACCATTAGAATCCGAGTGTCCCGGATCCTTGTCTTCTCTACCATCCTGCCACAGAATGCAAAAAGCAAGCAAATACTATGCTACTATATCGCTTGCCCGATGCCATTACACCACTCAATGGTTCCTTGTGAGAGGATATTCCCAAAGTAGAAAAAATGCGTTCAGCCTGGTGGACCCTAGAAATAAAAGAGCTCCATGAGTAAAAATATTGAAGAAAGAATGAAAGGAAAAATTGTAAAAAGCTTATTTTGAAATTAATGTATACTAACAGCAGAGAATCTGACTAGAAGGCTTCAGAGCATTAGAAAAACTCCCGAATTCAAGATTTGAAGAAAATGTAAAGAGACTGACAGGAGATTAATTTCAAATACAAAGAATTATATTATGGGATTCTCTCTATATCTATAATGACAGAAACCCCAAAAATGAAGAAAAACAAAAAGAAAATATTAAAAAAAATCATGTGTAATAGCAGTGCATCTAATTCTTGTCACCCAGTTTTAATGAATTGATTTGAATCTAATTACTAACCCATATTGCATGCATCCTTGATTAAGCATATCTTTAACCACCATCGTTGGCTTCTTGTCAACTTCACACCCCTGAGCAGAAGACCGAGGGCTGCAACACTCAACTTCCATGACTCAAATTCAAATCCCCTTCAAAACTCTGCCTTCTCACAATTTACCTGAAAAGAACACCCAGAATCAAACCCTAATCGCACATTCTGCCAAGATTCGTGGCCAGAATAGTAATGCACACCAAAATATCCAACATACCCAACATAACAAAATTAAGAATAGCTTTGCCCCATTAAAAACCACCAAATCCTGGACTTTTAAACCCACTACTTAAATCAAAACCACTCAGGGCAGCCCATCGAAACCGCCATGCTCAGCACAATAGACAAATATAGCAATCAATAAAATAAATCTACTGCTGGAACAAAAGCTGTTTAATTACTCACCTGCAGTCTGGTTTTCTCTAAAGAGGTGTACTACTCCATATTGCATGTATCCTTAATTAAGGAGAATGCCCAAAGTTTCTCCTCCTTCAATAGAGAACTATACTTGGTATAATGAAATATCAAAATCACAAAGAAAGGTAGTTGATGGCCATGATAACTTCTCAGATAGTAAGTTTTGACACAATTTTGATACCATGGTTCAAACAATTAGATGAAAGAATCCACTCCATTTTTTTACCATTTAAGGAGAATGTCCAAAGTTTCTCCTCCTTCAATAGAGAACTATACATGGTATAATGAAAGATCCAAATCATAAAGAAAGGTAGTTGATGGCCATGATAACTTCTCAGATAGTAAGTTTTGTCACAATTTTGATACCATGGTTCAAACAATCAGATGAAGTGATGTTCTATAGACCTCGCTGTTAGAGAGAAATTTTAAATAAAGCCCACTCCATTGAAGGGTGCCAACAGAAATGCATTGCTGGCTCAAGGACACAAAGAGGCTACCCCATAACTTCTACTGGATTACAGGAACACACAATTCCTCATTGTTCACAGAAAGTTCTATTACTACACTAGTTCAAGGGTGCTATAAATAAGTACCGTGAAAATTTCGGGGTTCAATTGATTTCATTCACCTTATATTTTCATGATATGGGCATATTGACTTCCAAATGTTTAGGTCAATGGAAATTAGCAATAAAATTTTAAACTGGTCCCTTCTCTTGGTACAGGAGATGAGATGTATGCATATTCCCACATATCTTTTATAACAATTATGAAATATGTAGGCATGCACTCATATGGCTCATGCATCCATACGACAAATTGTTCAAATTGCCAATTGCATGTTCCAGGTGCCAATTTCACATCGACGCCGGTGAGGGCAGTAGCTGAAACCAGGCTAGCAACCATTAGAATCTGAGTGTTTCAGATCCTTGTCTTCTCTACCATCCTGCCACAGAATGCAAAAATCAAGCAAATACTCTGCTACTATATCGCTTGCCCGATGCCATTACACCACTCAATGGTTCGTTGTGAGAGGATATTCCCAAAGTAGAAAAAATGCGTTCAGCCTGGTGAACCCTAAAAATAAAAGAGCTCCATGAGTAAAAATATTGAAGAAAGAATGAAAGGAAAAATTGTAAAAAGCTTATTCTGAAATTAATGTATACTAACAGCACAGAATTTGACCAGAAGGCTTTAGAGCATTAGAAAAACTCCCGAATTCAAGATTTGAAGAAAATGTAAAGAGAATGACAAGAGATTAATTTCAAATAAAAAGAATTGTATTATGGGATTCTCTCTATATCTATAGTCACAAAAAACCTCAAAAATGAAGAAAAACAAAAAAAAAATATTAAAAAAATCATGTGTAATAGCAGTGAATCTAATTCTTGTCACCCAGTTTTAATGAATTGATTTGAATCTAATTACTAACCCATATTGCATGCATCCTTGATTAAGCGTATATTTCACCACCATCTTTGGCTTCATGTAAACTTCACACCCATGAGCAGAAGACCGAGAGCTGCAACACTCAACTTCCACGATTCAAATTCAAATCCCCTTCAAAACTCTTCCTTCTGACAATTTACCTGAAAAGAACACCCAGAATCAAACCCTAATCGCCCATTCTGCCAAGATTCGTGGCCAGAATAGTAATTCACACTAGAATATCCAACATACCCAACATAACAAAATTAAGAATAGCTTTGCCCCATTAAAAACCACCAAATCCCAGACTTTTAAACCCACTACTCAAATCAAAACCACTCGGGGCAGCCCATCGAAACTGCCACACTCAGCACAATAGACAAATACAGCAATCAATAAAATAAATCTGCTGCTGGAACAAAACCTGTTTAATTACTCACCTGCAGTCTAGTTTTCTCTAAAGCGGTGTACTGCTCCATATTGCATGCATCCTTAATTAAGGAGAATGCCCAAAGTTTCTCCTCCTTCAATAGAGAACTATACTTGGTATAATGAAATATCCAAATCATAAATAAAGGTAGTTGATGGCCATGATAACTTCTCAGATGGTAAGTTTTGACAAATTTTGATACCATGCTTCAAACAATCATATGAAAGAATCCACTCCATTTTTTTACCATTTAAGGAGAATGTCCAAAGTTTCTCCTCCTTCAATAGAGAAATATACTTGGTATAATGAAAGATCCAAATCATAAAGAAATGTAGTTGATGGCCATGATAACTTCTCAGATAGTAAGTTTTGTCACAATTTTGATACCATGGTTCAAACAATCAGATGAAGTGATGTTCTATAGACCTCGTTGTTAGAGAGAAATTTTAAATAAAGCCCACTCCATTGAAGGGTGTCAACAAAAATTTATTGTTGGCTCAAGGACACAAAGAGGCTACCCCATAACTTCTACTAGATTACAGGAACACACAGTTCCTCACTGTTCACAGAAATTTCCGTTACTACACTAGTTCAAGGGTGCTATAAATAAGTACCGTGAAAATGTCGGGGTTCAATTTATTTCATTCACCTTATATTTTCATGATATGGTCATATTGACTTCCAAATGTTTAGGTCAATGGAAATTAGCAATAAAATTTTAAACTGGTCCCTTCTCTTGGTACAAGAGATGAGATGTATACATATTCCCACATATTTTTTTATAAAAATTATGAAATATATAGGCATGCACTCATATGGCTCATGCATCCATACGATAAATTGTTCAAATTTCCAATTGCATGCTACAGGTGCCAATTTCACATCGATGCCGGTGAGAGCAGTAGCTGAAACCAGGCTAGCAACCATTCGAATCCGAGTGTCCTGGATCCTTGTCTTCTCTATCATCCTGGCATAGAATGCAAAAGGCAAGCAAATACTCTGCTACTATATCGCTTGCCCGATGCCATTACACCACTCAATGGTTCCATGTGAGAGGATATTCCCAAAGTAGAGAAAATGCGTTCAGCCTGGTGAACCCTAAACATAAAAGAGCTACATGAGTAAAAATATTGAAGAAAGAATGAAAGGAAAAATTGTAAAAAGCTTATTTTGAAATTAATGTATGCTAACAGAACAGAATCTGACCAAAAGGCTTCAGATCATTAGAAAAACTCCCGAATTCAAGATTTGAAGAAAATGTAAAGAGACTGATAGGAGATTAATTTCAAATACAAAGAATTGTATTATGGGATTCTCTCTATATCAATAGTCACATAAAACCTCAAAAATGAAGAAAAACAAAAATAAAATATTAAAAAAATCATGTGTAATAGCAGTGCATCTAACTCTTGTCACCCAGTTTTAATGAATTGATTTGAATCTAATTACTAACCCATATTGCATGCATCCTTGATTAAGCGTATCTTTCACCACCATTGTTGGCTTCATGTCAACTTCACACCCCTGAGCAGAAGACCGATGGCTGCAAAACTCAACTTCCATGATTCAAATTCAAATCCCCTTCAAAACTCTGCCTTCTCACAATTTACCTGAAAAGAACACCCATAATCAAACCCTAATGGCACATTCTGCCAAGATTCGTGGCCAGAATAGTAATGCACACCAGAATATCCAACATACCCAACATAAAAAAATTAAGAATAGCTTTGCCCCATTAAAAACCACCAAATCCCAGACTTTTAAACCCACTACTCAAATCAAAACCACTCGGGACTGCCCATCGAAACCACCACGCTCAGCACAATAAACAAATATAGCAATCAATAAAATAAATTTGCTGCTGGAACAAAAGCTGTTTAATTACTCACCTGCAGTCTGGTTTCTCTAAAGTGGTGTACTGCTCCAATGGGCGAAAGATGCCTCCTACTAATTTATTTAAATATAAGCAAAATATCTCAAGAACCGTCCGCGAGCGTTCAAAACCGGTGTTCGCTTCCTTGAGGAAGGCAAAGGGCATTCGAATTTCAGACTCAGCAAATTTATAGCAAGAATTATAATTACAGTTGCAACCCAAGGGCCAACACCACTGCCTAAACTCCTCCTCGCGCGTGGGTTTAGCTCCATGGCATCGGGGAAATAGGCTATCTTGATTCTTAAATGTTGGAACTCTAAATCCAGCTACCCATAACCCTAGTCAGTCTCCTAGAACCGGTTTCCCTTGTCAATGCGTGTAGCTTTTATTGTTCAATGCGTCCAGATCGTTTCCATCTCCATCGATCTCCACCTCCATCACTCTGACCTCCATCAATCTGGTAGGTTTATACATCCAAGGATCAACATTCAACTTCCACGCCCCTTCAAGCTCCAACCACCTCTCTGACCCAGTAAATATCCAGTAAATTCCGGAGAACTAGTGAAAAAATGGGGGCGAATCACTCCAACCCCTCCATCCGACTCTGTAAATGGAGGCGAATGCCATTGAAATTTTCTGCAGATAAAGAAAATCGAGGGCGAAATTGATTTTTTCAATGTTATGCACATTTATTGTGATTGGCTAATATTTAATAATTAATTTTTTTTAAAACAATTATTGGAATAAATTTATAAAACTATATAAAATGGGTTTTGTATAAAAAATTCGCCCTATTAAAATTTAAAATCCCTTAAAATTTTCCTTTGGGCTAAAATTCACCCCTAAAATTTTCCCTGGTGTGAGATGTCTCAACCCTCATGAGGGGGTGGCCCTGCAGGTAGCCCCCACATGCCCGGATGATTTCATTTCTGCCCTTGATGCAGCTCCTCTCATATGATGATATCAGCCTCAGCCGCTTACAGCGCCGTATCGAGTCGCATGTCTTTGTCAGATTTTGTGAGCCCTTCCCCGTGTGCAGGGGGCATTTGGGTGTCTTTGTATCTCATGTACTACCATATTATTGTACAAGTCCTGACGATTATTCCAGGCATCGCATGTATGTGGGATTCATCCCGTTATTTATCTGGCTCATGTTTAGGCCAGCACATGCTTCATTATTGCATTTCGTGGTTTTCCGGACACCTTATTCTTTGTACTTTGTCTCAGCGGGCATAGGTATGCCTCCCCCGCTGCCTTTAGCATAGGTACCACTTCATAACTTAGAGAATTGTTGCACCTGTAAGTCTCGTCTCCTCAGGGTCTAGTCCTTTAGCACATCAAACAACCTTACATTTCTCTCTCTCACTTCCCTCTTGATATCTAGTGATTGCATTCTTACAACGTACTTCGGTCATACGATTTTATCCTAACACTCGTACGTTGGGGGGCAATCTGTTACACCAATTTTTGGTCATCTAACCTATTATTATTAGATGAACCCAAGTACACCATGTAAGACCAATTTTACCCTAAGTAAAATTTCTTTCACCATATAAAATAACTTATTTGTTTATATTCCCTAGTCATATTTAACCCAAAACAAGGAACTTGATTAAATAAATCCTTATTTATTTAATTATTTCCTAAGTATAAGTTATTTAAATCATTATTTAAATAATATTCTTAGTTAAATTTGACTAAATCGTCCATAAATAATTAAATAAACCATTATTTATTTAATTATATCCCCATAATTTCCCTAAAATGATAAATAAGACATTTATTTATTTATTATTTATAAATAAAGGAATTGACCCAAGTCAAGAATCCTTTTCCCTCCAACAGATATAGTAAAATATTCCTAAAGGGTGCTTCTAGAATTCGATTAATAATATTGTATTCATGCACCGAGTTCTAGGCCGCACCAATATTTTGTTATAAATAAGAGAGTTTTCCCCATTCATTAGTCACCTCCATTGCATTAGATCACTCTGGATCTACTCTTGGTCACCATTTTTCCATTTTTGCTTTGTGAGCTCCCACTGAGTTCTATGTTTGTTTTTCTACACCAATAAGAGAGGGGAATGTTAGATCTGAAACACTGAGGACTTTCAAGAACCCATCCCACTGAGGAGAACTGGAAAACACCTTTCTTGTTTTCCTCTCAGGTGCCCCATTCTTTAATATAATATAAAATTATTTTAATTACATTGTTTTTGTCTTGTTTATTGGATGCATGGAGCCATATTGTATTTTATCTGCTTAATGTCTTTTATGCTTAGACCTGAATTTGTGCAACAAACTTAAAGATATTTTGCAGCCATAATCGATGTTAGGGCTATTTTTTATGCGTAGCTAAAGTGATCTTTTACGACGAAAGATTCATACTAGCAACTCTCACCATTTACCTTTTTTTGTAGTGAAATCAATGACCAAATATAATACTAGATGATAAAATTGAGACAACCAATTAATGATTAAGCCAAATACGACTAAAGGTTGGTCATGTTATAAGATACTGTAAATTAGCTATTATTAGTCACTCACTGAAAAATAGTCATTTATATGAAAATTTTAGTCATTTTTTAGTAACTAATTATCCATTTTGTACTAGTGACGCGGGCCAATCAGAGTGTCCCATGTGGCCCTATGAGAGGTCGCTACGTGGCCTCAGGAATCACATCAATTTTTTTTATGTTGACGGACAACCTTTGACGGATTCAATCGCATAACCTCCAACCAACGAAATGAGTTCCTAGATTTTGGGCCACAAGTGATCCTTGTTAACCATAGTTTCCCACTTATATTTAATGTTTAGTGATGTGATAGTTGGAGAGAGGATCGGGTTGGCGAGCGTGCCCGACCGACTCAACACTAGTTATATGGATCATCACGTGACCGACAACAACAAAGTAAATGGATTTGGGCGCGAGAGTTGCGACCCTTGGTTCTTGGCACATCATGGGACCATTGGAAAAGGAATTGGGGGTGGAGTGCATGGCACCATGTCACACCCAAGGCCCAGGGCACATGCGTTATCTAGGAGCTGGAGGCATCGAATGTGGGTAGGGTGTGTGGCTCATAGTCACATCTCATGGTTCTTGATGCGGTCATATGACCATAATAAGTGGAGATAAAAGGTTTGGGGGCCAACGACCCCAATTAAAATCATATATAATATATAAAAAATCATTCACTACCAATTGCAGATAAAATCATTGACCTACAAGGAGTTAACCAGAGCCCTAAACTAGTCGGGCCAGAGGGGTTTTTGTTGAATTTTTTTTAGTGCAAAGGGATTTTGTAGATAAATTTGTAGACTTTTTCGAAAAGAATACATAAAATTCTCATTTTTATCCTTTTTTATCTCAAGAAGTGTCTAGAAAGGGGTTTTTTAATAGTTTGGACGCAATGAGAATTTTATTTTTGTAGATTAAAGCTTTTGTGTTGATGTATTGAGAATTTGAGCATATAATGAAAAGGCCACCACTCTAAGCTCGACCCAAAGATGTAGCCCAAGAGGGGTGAAATTCATTATCAATTTTCTTTTTCTTGATTTTTCATGTTGTCCATTTTTTGTTTTTATAATTCTAGAAATTAACTTAGGTTAGTGTTCTTTTGCAACCACAATCCATTGCCTAAAATACATAAAATAGCTTACAAATTATGTCATGAAACCTTCATTTTCATTTTTAGATCAATTTCCTTCTGTAGATCATCGTGAAGAAAGGAATTTCACATCCATATGATACACCTCCCACTGTCTTGTTACTATAATGGAGAGAACTAGTAGAATATAATCCATTTTTTCCACTAGAGAAAAACTCTCATCATAGTTAACATCATGTACCTTCTAAAATCATTTGGCCACCAATACTGCTTTATATCAACTAAATTGGCCATTTGTTACTTTCTTGGACTAGTAAACCCACTTTCACTTGAAAAATTTATGATTAGAAGGAAGAGGAACCGAGTCCCAATTATGGTTCTCAATGAGACAGTTGTATTCCTCAGCCATAGTTGCTTGCCATGTAGGATGCCTAGCTAGTTTTGCATAATTTTATGGATCATATACATGCATCATATGAATATGCATGGATATATACCTAAGATTAGTTGTGGATATTTTTCAAACTAAGGTCTCATGGCAAGATCAACTAAGAGTTCACTCATGCTGGACCATTTTTTTGTTGAAGGTGGTCAAGAATCTTCTCAACTACACGAAGAAGTATTATCCCGATATTTAGCAACTAGTGGTCCAACAGTTGTTGTAGGAAAAGGCTCATTTAGATCATAAATATGACCTGAAGTATGATCTACATACTCATCAACTAGTGATGAGGGTAACTTTGTGGCAGGTTATTCTAGTGGTGCATACAAAGGATCTTCTTCAAGATTTACACTCCTTTCGATAAATTGTTTTCCAGTGTTGATATCAAGAAATATGTACCCTTTGACTCCATCATAATATCCAAAAAAAATTCATTCCTTTCTTTAAGGATTTAAATAATTTATCTTATCTGTAGGTATGCAACCGGGCCATGCTCGATATTTTAAAAAGTGAACATGACTGACATCGGATGACTGACTTCAGCTAGTGATGAGGGTAAATTTGTGGCAGGTTATTCTAGTGGTGCATACAAAGGATCTTCTTCGAGATTTATACTCCTTTCGATAAAGTGTTTTCCAGTGTTGATATCAAGAAATATGTACCCTTTGACTCCATCATAATTTCCAAAAAACATTCATTCCTTTCTTTGAGGCTTTAAAGAATTTCTCTTATCTGTATGAATGCAACTAGGCCATGCTCGATATTTAAGAAAGTGAACATGACTGACTTCGGATTGCATGCTATTCCAAGCCTCAAAAGGTGGTTTTCCAGTAAAATATTTATTAGGTCTATTATGGATGTATGAATCATAATTGATAGCTTCATCCAAAAAAATTAATGCAAGAGATATTGCATGCAACATGAAAGTAGCCATCTCTTTGAAAGTTCTATTCTTCCTCTAATCCACCATATTTTTTTGCGAAGTGTAAGGAACCATGTGTTGTAACTGTATGCCTAATTCATTACAAAGGTTTTGGATATATATGTTTACATATTCATTCCCATTATCTATGTCGAGGATAGTGATGTGTTTTCCAGACTGATTTTTATATGTTCTTTGAAAATATTTAGGTTTTTATCCATGATAACCATTCGAGTTGTTCTTAATTCAATTAGGTTTGAATGAGGTCCTTGGAATTAAAATTTTGAAAATTGCGCTTATGTGATGGGTCTAAAAGATCAAATTAGTTAGTTGTCAGAGAATTTTCAAATGGCACTTTAAAAATATTTTAGAATGAAGTATTTTTATGATTATTAATCATAGGTTATATGGTTAATTATCTAATCACTCATAAAGTGTCATTATGTAATATAGTGCACATCAAATAAAAGGTTTGCAGGTTTAAACAACTAAGATCGGGCAAGTTCAAATCAACGACCCACATCAAAACCTGCACCCCCCAACATTTCCGAACGATATCCATGGGAGGGTTCTGGGTAAAGCAGTTTCTCAAAACCACCCCCGTTATGAGTCACCATCCCATTCAGACTGCACCACAAACCCCCCCCCCGCCCTTTGGGTAGCCTTCAAAACCACTCTTTGACTATTTTACTTAGTCCTGCCATCTCTTTATCACTCACAAGTCATTTCACCTTCGAATGATAAACGAACATGTCTCTCTTTATCACTATTACCATTTATTGTTATTATATCTATAAACCGTAACGTTGTTGTAATAAATCATCCCATGCTCACCTTGTATAAAACTTCACTCTTCACTGTCAAACAAATATTTTCTTCCATTCTATCTACTCACACATTTTTCTATTTATTCCAAAACCCCAGTAAAGTACAAAATCATAACCCAACCCCATTCAACTCCTCCAAAGCTATGAACTGGGTTTAATAATTAAAATTTGTGGAGAATGAAAGTAGTGAATTCACAATCTCCTGGTGTCAATTCTCAAATGCTTGGTCAAAAATGTGTTTTTAGTGGTAATTAGATTGAGCACTTCACCAGATATTGGGTGTTTAAATATGGATGACAGTTAAAAGGTCAACACTAGAAACAACAGAATATTCAAGGAAAAATATCAGTATTTGGGTTATTTCTAGATCCATACAAGCAGAGCATATGGGGTTAACCATTTTTAAGGGGGAAACTCAACAATATACTTCAAATGGTAGACATGACAAAAACAACTCATCATGATGCCACCTCATAGAAATGGACAACTCATCGTCAAATCAATTTTATCAAGACGTAAAATCCAATGTATCAGGTGGCCACCTCAACATGGCAGTTTGATTCGATAGGGATGACAAACATGGGTTGTTAGAGATTTTGTTTAATTAATTAATGGAATTTGAGTCATTTTTTATTACCAACTCTACTAAAATAGAAAATATCCCCATTTTTCCTCAAAATGATGTAATACTAATTGAATTAGATCTCTATGTCAAGTATTGAAGTCTAGCCAGTTGGTAGGCCTTTGTAACGAAGATCTCAATCTATAAATGAGGGATTTTAGTGAATTTGTTGGAGGTTGGTTGATTGATGTAAAAGAGAGGACTATTATGTAATTTGGTTTCACCAAGCTAATATACAATCGTAGAAATGTTTTTTAGACCTGAGATTTCTTTTAAGCTTATGTTTCTGTGTTTTTTCCATTCCTGATATTATCATCAACTTCATATTCTCATGATTACATGGAATTCATAGTATCACGCTCCAACTTCCTTAATGTGTTATGTGTATGCTGTAAAAAGTTATATTTTAATCTTAATTTCCTCAGTGTCGATGAAATTCATTTTCTTGTGATTGAAGTCCCATTAGCTAACTCCATGCCCAATGGTAGCCTTTCATACATCTTCCACCTACAAAATAACTTAAAACACAAAAAGAGTTAGCCATACTGCAATATAAATTTCATCTTGAGTATTCATTTGTCTTCTTTGAGAGAGACCTCTCTAACTAGAAGGGCTAACTTTTAGTCCAAAGTGATTTGAAATAGTTTCACTAGGTTGACCATTGAACATCCCAATTGGTACCAGCCTAGTGATAATATATTGGTCCATCTGTCGGGAGCCGAAAAGCTCCATTTCCCATATTTTCTTTGAGTCTCTTCATGCTGATTCCCGGGGGTAACAATAAATCAGAGTTTTTCTTTGAAGTTTGTGATATTACCCTGGAGTCTGCAATCTGAAAATATACAGCATATAAAAGCTTCATGGTGACTCCACTGCTTGAAGATCAGTGTCTTGAAGAAATTCCAAGATGAGTTCTAATGCAAGAAGAAATCCCAGGTATGCTCCTATGGATTGATCTCACATCTATCATTTTCCAAATCCTATGCCTTGTGTTTATTGGTCAACCCATCCTCATATGTTAAAATATGAAAATAAAGATGATGTTGGTGTGCATTTGGTTAAAATACATATACATGTATGTAGACTGAGGTTTGAGTTTCCTTACGATTGTCTCATGAAGATGTTTATGGCCACCCTAGAAGACACAAGCTATAGTATGGTATGAAGGGTTGAAATTAGGAAGCTTGTGTTCTCTTAAATATTTCCATAGAATATTTTTTGAACATTACGAGAATTCTCATCCTTCATCAGCATTGTTTCAAGATTGATGTAATATTTTGAAAGGTTTCATTCAATATATTAAAATTATTGATGATGATGTAGAATGTATGGATGATGTGGAGATATTAGAGGAACTTTATGAATTTTATTCACAAGCTAGTTTTCATGATGATCAAGAAATTTTCCAACAAGAAGATGTCTCTTCTTTAGTTGAAGATGAAATGGATCAGAAATTTGACAATCAAGTCATATTACATGAAATTTATGAGGATTTGCAGCATTGTCCATCTATATGCGGTCAAAGGAATGAGACAAATCTTTCAAATTATTTTTCAACCCCTTCCTTTTCTCAGATTTTATGTCAAGAAGAAACTCCTCAAGGTCAAGTTGTTGAAAATACATGCATGGAAATTTCGAACAGTGAGGTAACATGTGATGAAAGATCACTTTTAGATAATCCTCGAGCATATGAAAAAATTTCCAAGCATATTGAGAATAAAGAGTTTAATGTTGACCAACGTGAAAATGCGTAGGAGCACGGAGAATTTTATGTGAAACAAGTTTACTTTCATCATGAAGAGGAGATTGATTCCTTGAGTATGCTTGAAGATTGTCATAAGGAAACATTTATAGACAATAATAAACAACTTTTTGATCCACGAGTTGTTGTCCCAAAATGTCTTGATACATATTTAAATGATCAAAAGTTTCTATTTTTGCGTGATGACATACATGAAGTTCTCATTGTAATGCATGAAAATTCATTTTTAAACATCCATGTAGCACATGATGTGGTTTCTCCCATTGAAGCTTTTCATCAATAGTCAGAGTCCTATTTTAAGAATTATGTTGAAAATGAAGGCATAAAATAGAGACAACCTGCATTTATGAATGAATATTATCCTTTGGATCATCAGGACATGGTATGTTTCAGTGTTTTCAAAGATCCTTTTGCTGATTTGTTGCTTTCATCAAAAGAGGATATTTTTCATGATTATCAAGATCCTTTGGTAAGATTATTTTAATCATTAGTGAAGGTAGTTTTTTTTTCATTTATCACTTCAGGTTATGGATTCAATTTTCATTCCGAGTTCCCAAAATCTGATCCATTTCTGATCTTGTTCAAGTACAATCAAGAAGCCCAGGTGTTGGATCAGCTCTTTGACTATTTACACTGGAGGTTTCATATTGCTTGAGTTAAGAAGGTGCATTTTCATTTGTTAGAGTAGAATTGGTATGTAAATAAATAAGCTTTTTGAGCAAGCATCTCTGTCAACATTTATTTTGAAGGTTGTAGTTGCAAGTTTTTGTTCGTACAATGTTTTTTCTTTAAGATAATGTCAAGGGTCAGATGCAAACTAAAGAATCTGAAAAGTGGTTGAGAACTGCCCAATGAATAAGGCACTTGACCTGTTGGTTCGTTGTACTACCATAGGTGTGTAACATCCCCATTGGAGCCAATGTTATCCATGATAACCATTAAATTTTTTCTTAAGTCAATTAGGTTTGAATGAGTTCTTTGGAATTCAAATTTTCAAACATGCGCATATGTGAGGGGTCTTAGAGGTCTAATCAGTTAGTTGTCAAATCATTTTCAAAATGCTGCTCAAAAAATATTTTAGAATAAAGTATGTTTATGATTGTTAATCATAGGTTATATGATTAATTATCCAATCACTAATAAAGTGGAATTATGTAATATAGTGCACATAAAATAAAATGACCGCGAGTTTAAAGGGATAAGATCGGGCATGTTCATATCAACAACCCACATCTTAACCTGCAACCCCCAGTGTTTCCGAATGATATCCATGTGGGGGTTCGGGTAAAGCCATTTCTCAAAACCACCCCCACTACGTGTCGCCATCCCATTAAGACTACCCCACCCCCCTCTGGGTAGGCTTCAAAACCTCACTTTGACTATTTGACTTACTCCTGCCATCTCGTCATCACTCACATGTAATTTCACCTTCCAATGATAAAATTCCATGTTTCTCTTTCTCACCCATTACCATTTACTGTTATTATATCCATAAACCGTTACATTGTTGTAATAAATTATCCCGCCCTCACCTTGTTTAAAACTTCACTCTTTACTATCAAACAAATATTTTCTTCCATTATATCTGCTCACTTTATTTCCTAATTATTCCAAAACCCTAGAAAAGCATAGAAGCAGAACCCACCACCATCCAACTCCTCCAAAGCTATGAATTGGGTTGAATAATTAAAATTTGTGGAGAATGAAAGGAGTGAATGCACACTCTCCTAGTGTCAATTCTAAAATGCTTGGTCATAAATTTTTTTTTAGTGGTAATCAGATTGAGCACTTCAAAGCCAGAGATTGGCCATTAAAAGACAATGATAGTTAAAAGGTCAACACTAGCAACAATAGAATATTCAAGGCAAAATTTCAATATTTGGGTTATTTCTAGATCCATAAAAGAAAATCATATGGGGTTGACCATTTTTAAGGGGGAAGCTCAGCAATCTACTTCAAATGGAAGACATGGCCAAAACAACTCATCATGATGCCACCTCACAGAAATGGACATCTCATCATCAAATCAATTTTATGAAGCCCTAAAATCCAGTGTATTAGTTGGCCACCTCAACATGGTAGTTTGATTTGATAAGAATGACAAAGATGGGTTGTTAGACATTTTGTTTAAGTAATTAATGATCTTTGAGTCTTATTTTATCACCAGCTCTACTAAAAGAGAAAATATCCCTATTATTTCTTAAAATGATCTAATCCTAATTGAATTAGATCTATAGGTGAAGTATCTAAGTCTAGCCAGGTGGCATACCTTTGTAAGAGAGATATCACTTTATAAATGAGGGGTTTTATTGAATTTGTAGGGGGTTGGTTGATGAATTTAGAAGAGAGAACTATTATGTAATTTGGTTTCACCAAGCTAATATATAGTTATAGAAGTTTTTTTCAAAACTAAGATTTCTTTTAAGCTTATGTGTCTGTGTTTTTTCCATTCCTAATATTATCGTCATCTTCATATCCTCATGATTACTTGGAATTCATAGTATTATGCTCCAACTCCCTTCATGTGTTATGTGTATGTTGTAAAAAATTATCTTTTAAGCTTAATTTCCTCAGCTTCTAGGACCTGAATTTTCTCGTGATTGAAGTCCCATTAGCTAAATCCATGCCCAATTGTAGCCTTTCATACATCTTCCACTTGCAAAATAACTTAAAACACAAAAAGTGTTAGCCATCTGCAATATAAATTTCATCTTGAGTATTCATTTTTTTTCTTTGAGAGAGCCCTCCTTGACTGGAATGGCTAACTTTCAGTTCAAAGTTGTTTGTAATAGTTTCACTAGGTTGACTAGTGAACAACCCAATTGGTACCAACCTAGTGATAACATTTTGGTGTGTGTGCCGGGAGCCGAAAACCTCCATTTTCCAGATTTTCTTTGAGTCTATTCATGCTGATTCCTAAGGGTAATAGGAAATAAAAGTTTTATCTTGAAGGTTGTGATATTACCCTGGCTACTCCAATCTAAAAAGATACAAAGGATGAAAGCTTCATGGTGACTCCATTTCTTGAAGATCAGTAGCTTGAAGAAATTCCAATATGAGTTCTATTGGAAGAATAAATCCTAGGTATGCTCCTATGGATAAATCTCACATCTATGGTTTTCCAAATCCTATGCCTTGTGTTTATTGGTCAACCCATATTCCTATGTTCAAAGATGAAAATAAAGATGACGTTGTTGTGCATTTTGGTAAATTCCATATACATGTATGTAGACTGAGGGTGGAGTTTCCTTAGGATTGTCTCATGAAGATGTTTATGGATACCCTAGAAGACAAATCTAGAGTATGGTAATAAGGGTTGAAATCAGGAAGCTTGTGTTCTCTTAAAGATTTCCATAGAATATTTTTTGAGCATTATGGGACGTCTCATTCTTCATCACCATTGTTTCAAGACTGTTGTAATATTTGGAAATATTTCATCCAATATATTAAAATGATTGATGATGATGTAGAATGTATGAATGATGAGGAGATATTAGAGGCACTTTATGAATTTTATTCACAAGATAGTTGTCATGATGATCAAGAAATTTTCCAACAAGAAGATGTTTCTTCTTTAGTTGAAGATGAAATGGATCAACAATTTGATATTCAAGTCATATTACATGAAATTTATGAGGATTTTCAGCCTTTTCCATCTATATGAAATCAAAGGTATGAGCCAAATAATTCAAATTTTTTTTCAACCCAATCCTTTTCTAGAAGAAACTCCTAAAGATCATGTTGTTGAAAATACATGCATGGAAATTATAAACAATGAGGTAACATGTGATGAAAGTTCACTTTTAGATAATCCTCAAGCATATGAAAAACTTTCCAAGCATATTGAGAATAAAGAGTTGAATTTTGAGCAACATGAAAATGGGCAGGGGAAAGGAGAATTTTATGTGAAACATGTTTCCTTTCGTCATGAAAAGGAGATTGATTCCTTGATTACACTTGAAGAACGTCATAAGAAAACACTTATAGACAATAATAAACAACTTTTTGATCCACAAGTTGTTGCCCCAAAATGTCTTTTTACAGATTTAAATGATCAAAAAATTTGGTTTTTGCGTGATGATATACTTGAAGTTGTCATTGTAATGCATGAAAATTCATTTTAAAACATCCATGTAGCACATGATGTGGTTGCTACCATTGAAGGTTTTCATGAACAGTCAGAGTCTTATCTTAAGAATGATGTTGAAAATGAAGGCATAAAATAGAGACAACATCTAGTTATGAATGAAGATTGTCCTTTGGATCATGAGGACAGGATACTTTTCAGTGTTTTCAAAGATCCTTTTGCTAATCTATTGCTTTCAACAAAATAAGAGATTTTTCATGATTATCAAGATCCTTTGGTAATATTATTTCAATAATCAATAAAGGTGGAGTTTCTTTCATATATAACTTCAGGTTATGGATTCAATTTTCATTCTGAGTTGCCAATAGATGATCCATTTATGAATCTGTTCAAGCACAGTCAAGAAGCCCAGGTGTTGGATCATCTCTTTGACTGGATATATAGGAGGTTTCATATTGCTTGAGTTAAGTAGGTGGATTTTCAGTTGTTAGAGTAGGATTGGCATGTACATAAATAAGCTTGCTAGGAAATCATCTCTTTCAACATTTATTTTGAAGGTTGTAGCTGCAAGTTTTGGTTCGTATAGTGTTTTTTATTCAAGAGCATGTCAAGGGTTGGATGCAGGCTGAAGAATATGACAGGTGGTTGGGAACTGCCCAATGAATAAGGCACTAGAGCTGTTGGTTCTTTCCTGCACCATAGCAACGCAACATCCCCATTGGAGCCACTGTTATCCATGATAACCATTAGGGTTGTTATTAATTGAATTAGGTTTGAATGAGGTTTTTGGAATTCAAATTTTCAAAAATCCGCATATGTGAGGGGTCTTAACGGTCGAATCAGTTAGTTGTCATAGCATTTTCAAAATTTCGCTTAAAATTTATTTTAGGATAAATATTTTTATGATCATTAATCATAGGTTATATGTTTAAATATCTAATCACTCATAAAATGGCATTATGTAATATAGTTCGCATCAAATAAAATGTCCATGGGTTTAAAGGGCTAAGATTAGACACGTTTAGATCAACGGATTGTTGTTCAGTGGTTGTCATTGATGTCAACCCAAGCAGCACCAAGGGCTACCCCAATATTGCATGGGAATTTTTACCTACCAAATTACTATATTCCGAGTCACAGATATTTTATATGGTTTCTGCTTGTCAAGATGTTTCCGTTGATATATGGTACTCCACGTAATTCTTCACAGTTTGAGAGATATTCATGTTTGAAGTTAGAAACCCCATGGGGTTGTGACATGACTCTAATCATTGGTTGTGGTAATTTAATAGTTAATAATTAATAATTTTTAAGCTCCTAAAATCCCTCCCATTTTCACTTATTGAAGACCCTCTCAACCTAATCATTTATATAAATTGTGATCCTCATATCCTCCTCATGTCGGGATTTCGCTACTTGAAACAGGTCATCGTGGAATTTTTTATATACCTTTTTTTCTACAAAGGTTCAAAAGATAAAAAATTTATGAAGAGAATATAAAATGTTGAGGAATCTTGTGTAAAAATTTCAAATCATGGTTTGCAATATTTTCGAAGATATGATCTGTGGAAGTTAGGGTTTTTGCAAGCTCCTGAATTTCATCTCAATGAGGTGACTTTGGGAAAATCATCATAACTATCTCTCTCTAAATATCGGATTAGAGTTCTGTAAAAAGTGTTGGATAGTGCATGGACTTTAGTTTTCTTTATATCAATTTTAGAGCCTAATGAGGAAACAGTGACACGTGGCACACTGTACAATTTCGCTCTTATGAACCAGTCCATAATTAGGTCATTATGAGAGATTGGGCATAAATTTGCCTTGAAGAATCCAAATTGGGTCAGAATTGTGGCATTGGAAAGAAGACTCAAAGGAATACTACAGGACCAAAAATCACATATTTGGGATCTTAAATAATAGAGATACAACATATTCAATATCAAGCTCCTAAAAGGAAAGAAAAAGCTAGATCGTGTGTTGTCAAGGGATGCAAAGGACCCAACTTTCTAGGGAAACAAATGTAATATTCCTAAATTAGCACACTACTAATTGGAATATTAAAGTTTTTATTTTTCTCTTAGATAGAGGAATAAGAGGGTATGGAGACCCATAAATATCCTTAGTAGGAATAAAGACACTCATAATGTGAATGGAGGTCATCTATAAAGCTAGATTGAAGACCCTTAAGTGCTGAGCATGAAGACTGGGTCAACTTTGACCAAATTAGCAACACCATTATGAAGGAGTGGAATTCATGGAGGGATAGCATAGTTTTGTTTAAAGACTCTTTGCATGGAATTAGTGACCTAATTGAGTGGGGCTAAGGGTGAGGAAGCTCATCACTTATATAAGGAAGAGGATGGCAGCCATATTCATTCATGTTTTAGATTATTATTTTGTATATGGTCTGTTTAGACATGTGCTCTCTTAAACTGTTTAGCTAAGATTGCAGTGTTGTTTAGCATAGGGTGTTCCCAAATCGGAATCCCACCTCTTTCCTTGAGAGGTCTCTTGGGATAGTATTGCACTACATTTTCCACTATCTGGCATCAGGCCAATCTCCATCTTTGTTCTACAATGCAGTTTCTGTAGGAAGTTGTGTTGTGTTGCAAGGTGCAGCAGTGGAGGGTTGAGAAACCCAAATTTTGAGCTTGTTTTCCAGTGGAGGTGTTATCACCAAAATCGTACCTGATTAGGCTAGCAATCAGACAACTTTAGTGTAACTATTTCAAACCAATATTTGGACTGAGGCTTAGCCTCCTCAACCTGAGAGGGCTCTCTCAAGGGTTAATGATATGGAATAAAGATATATATAGATGGGTAACTCTATTATTATTTTTTGGGTTCAGGTTGAAAATATGAATGTTTCTACCATTGGGTTATGGAGTCAGTGATAGGGCTCTCAATGACAAAGGCTTCCCTTATGGAAGCTGAGGCTTGTATATACTTTAATGAAAGAGTAACACATTCAAGAAAATCCCAATATCTTGAGGTTAAAAGGAAGTCAGAGCATGTGATACATGAATTCTGAGTAATGAGGCATCAAGACATTGAAAGAAAAACATTTCAAAATATAGGACATAAACTCATTGAAATATCATAAGAATCTCAGGTGAAGGAAAGTGGTATTGTTACTGTATATATCAGAAACTCCAAAAGCTTTGCAATAAAATAGTCTGTTGAGATAACATTTTCCAACCTATAGGTTGAAAATAATATCAATATGTAGCCATTGAGCTTATGGATTCAAACTTTCAGTGATCCAATGAGTTTACTTGACATGGAAGTTGAGGTAGGTCAGAGTTCTTAGTAGTAGGACACACACACATGAGACATGGAAATACACAGTCAATTCACTTATAAAGGAAGTCAGAGCATCACAAAGATGAATTATGATAATATAAATGAAAACCACTACAATAGAGATACATAAAAGGTAAATATAGAACAATTAAGCACCAAAAAATCCTTCAAAATCTCAAGTTGGCCAAGTAATCCATCTTTGTATTGCTGAAACAATGATTTTACAATAAGACGCAATTTTTCCCAAAAGTCTCGAACCCTTGACAAATTCGGCCCCATGGCCTTTAATAGACATCTTACATCATCATATGATCTGCCTCTAGGCTATATACATCGAATTTTTTCCTAATGACATCTTGCATAACCATAAAACATCAACTTTAATGATAAACAGACACCTATCCTACTTGACAGTCCTATTTCAAATAGGACTCAAACTTCTCATTATTATCATTAACAACCTTATCTAATAAAATAAATCACATCACATCACAGTAATTTGTCACCGTCCCTACAATCCCTTTGCCACACATTGGAGGGCTCATTTTGTGACCTGTGAGCAGTGACATGGCTTGAAACCACTTTCATGACATCCCTCTAAACAAGAGCTTTCATTGCCCTGAAGACATCTCCTTGTAAAAAACCCTAAAAATGGCCCTTTTTGCATTGGCTCGAGAAGGCAGTTCAATACCCACGCCAATGGGGAAAATACTTTAAAGAGGCCGCTCCAGTTGGTGCTCTGTCCCAGAGTCGCACTCGCGCCAGCCAATTTAAGGAATGTTTTTTAAAAATAAATGGCGGAAGTTTTGTCCTAACTGATCCAGGAACTGATATCTATCTTGAGTTGGGAGGTTTGGCTATGGATTTCCATAGAGAGGAAGTGGTTTTCCACCTCTCATGGAAGCTTCCTTGATGATAGGGCCAATCCCATGATTATAGGGATCCCAACTCCTCTTCCTCCATCTATAAAAGCTTGCCCATCTCCATGGCAAGCTAGTCTTCAAGTTCCCAAATTCCCAAGAGCCTTATGCTGCAAGAGCCTCCATAATTCCCTTAAGGCCAATTCAAGCAAGGAGACTATTGTCAAGAGCTGAAGAGAGAGGTTTGTCCCATCCTTGACAGGATTTTCGAGACGTGTTCTGCTGGCGACCCCCTCCGAAGGAGAATTCGGCGTCAGAACTATGGTTGTAATTTTCCTTTGATTGATTATTAATGAACGACTATTGGTTATGGTTCCACTCTTGTTGTTTATGATGATGAGTTATGTCCTTTCTGACTGACATATAGTTGCATCTACTGGATTTTACGCTTGCGTTTGTTTTGTTTCTCGCATGTGCAAGTGTCCCATCACGGAGATCGTGGGGATCGTGATCTGCCAGAGCTGAGGAATGGGAGCGCTACCTCTTCTACAAGCAACAACGTTGGATTCCAGGTAAGCCTTCATCGCTAGTTGGTCTATTTTCAATTAGGAACCTGCACTATAGCGTGATTGATTGTTGCTAGACCCAGTCTAGGCTAGTAGGGATCGCCTCTGTCCGCAGAGGGGATTTACCTCCACAACAAATTGGCGACTCCACTCGGGATCGTTAGCTTGTTGTCGTTCGTTTTATGAGCTATAGACGGAGCCTGAAGTTGGCCAAATAGCCTTCGAAACGCTTTTGATCTACAATTGCGAAGTAGATCAAAGCTGCTTCAGTCAATCTCCAGTTTAGTTTATAAACTGAACACTTGGAGCTTTTTCTTGTCTTTTCGGTTGATTCTTGATTCTGCTTGCTTGATTAGCTCTTTGGGCTAGCTCTTTCTGTGAATTTGGCTTTTGGATAGCTTGATTATCACTGGTCTGCTTGTTGGATTTCTCTTTTTTATTTTTGACTGGTAAACTCGACTGGCGCGTTTTTCATCTTGACAGTCGCGCCCATTGGCGCAGGTTGCTAGTGTATTACCCGTGCCAATTCTATTCTGGCACTAGTTTCAGCCTTACAGCCATGCCAATCCTGTAAGGTACCAGGGTTTACTCTGTTTTGAGCTTTCTGAGCTTGATCTGTGTCTGTCTCGCTTTGAGCCTAGATCACATGGTTCATTTGAGTCTTGGAGATTCATCTTGAAGTGGTGAGTCTGGTCTTGGTTGGGAGAAATTCTTTGTTTTTTCATTTTCAGTTAAGGACAAATAGTTGTCACAGTGTCGCGCTGGGTCATGCTAGCTTGTCAATGTACAAGTCGAGTCAATTTCAGGGTGTGTGAAAATTGAGATTTTTTCCCTAAATCCTTCACCAATGTGTCTTTCCCTTATGGTATTTTCATTGTATGAGCATAGATTACATTGCTCATTATTTGAAATGTCTTATTTCCATGATTGTTTGAAGTAAAAGGGAATGAATGCCTTGTTTTGATCTCTGCTTTGGAAGTCCTCTTTGTGTTTGACCTTATATGTCTTGTTGCCTTTTGAGGGATTTTGTTACAAAGTGTTTGAAACAACGATTTCATTCTTAGTGTTTGTTTACATCTCTTTTGCATTCATCCTTCACTAAGAAGATTTGCATTCTTTTAGTTTTCATCTCATAGTTTTCTTTTCTTTAAAATGCATTAGATCACATTGCATTGAAAAGTATTTTTCGAGGTCCATCATTGAACTTATATCACATTGTTTAATGATTGAAAACTAAAAATCGCTTTGAGTGCATTCTCTTTCGTTGAAAGCATGCATTAAGTAGATTCTTATTTCATCGAAAAATGCATTGAGTGCATTCTTATAATTTGAAAAGGAAAAGGAAATTGTGCATAGATTACAATTGCATAGTTTTCGAAAAAGAGGATTTTGCATAGATTACATTGCATTATTCGCATCGTTAAATGTTTGAAATTACTTTTGGATAGTGAAAGTCATCTAGTTTAGAAGGTTTCGTTTTCATTATTGTTGTTTGTTGCATCATTGTTTGGAACTCTTCCCTTAACTAGATAGCATTCATTGAATTGAAAGTTTTTTCTACATAGTCAGATACGGAGATTAGCGCCATGACATTCGGTAGTCTGTAGTGGAAACGTAATTGAAGATCAACCATAAAATTTACTCAATTTACCTAAGGAAGCATTGAAACATTAACGAAACATTTAGAGGTCTAGGTTAGAGACATTTTCCGAAGGCTGTTAAACCTAGTAGTCGCTGCTCGCCTTGGCTTTAATAACACTAGTATGAACTTTTTCTCCCCGTACCATCGCGTATATAAAGGGAGACCCCACTAGGTTTCACTTTTTATCCATAGGGAAGCCGAGTCCTGCCCCATACCCGTGATACACCGAACACAGCATTCAGGGAGATTGCCTGCACGTACAGAAAGTCCTTGGTTGATTTCTCTTTCATTTTGAAACCAAGGTGTATATTGCAGTTCACGGTTATTTGGTACACCCTTTGCCTAGTATTCCTGAGTAGTCATCTTGATCCTATCTGATTCCCTAAAGTTGAAAGTATCACCAAGCGCTTGTCCTTTCACGCTTGTTTCCAATCTAAAAGTGATAGAGTCACCTTTTGCCTGTTTCTCGACTCTTAAAATATGAAACGGTAGAGTTTTGTTTCAATGTTTTAAAAATTAACTGCCCACGAATTATTCCTGGTTAAAGTTAGTTTCCCTAGGGTGTTGTTCTGAAGATTGTTTCTAATGGCAACTTTTCCGGAGTTCACCAACCAAGGAATCCCCTCCGATGGGAATCCTGGTCCTTTTCCTCCTTTTGTAAATGTTGGTGCTCCTTATATGGCAACGTTGTCCCTTCCTGGGTTAAATGTTGGGTTGCCTGTTTGGTTGTTCTCAACCTTTGTGGTCCCGAATGTCTCAGCTACTATTCAATAAGTTCCTCCACCTGAACAACATCATGTTGATTCCAAGGTGGGCCTCTCCCCTTCTTCGCCAGTTTCTGCGTCCTCCTCTTCTACTTCGCCTAGTGAAAGTCTGGATTCAAGTAACCAGGTGGCTAAGACGAAGAAGAAGAAGAAAAAGAAGAAGAAGTCTGATAAAGGAGAGGCTAGCTCTGCGGCTATTGCACCTAAGAAGTCTCCTCTTGATAAACTTCCCAACCCTCCACGGAAATTCAAGTTCCCTTGCATGTTGTGCACGGGAGACCATCTTCTTTGAGACTGCCCAGTCATTCCCAAGGTCCTCGAAGAATGGTCCGATGGTCGCCCACCATTTCTGTTGGCCTCCGAGAGTCAGGTTGGGGGCACGTCTTCAGCTTGTATTGATAAGACTCATAAGAAACAGGGTAAGATTACCAATCCCTGTAAATTGTGTGAAGGGCACCATGCCATTCACCTTTGTCCTTTTATGGATGAAGCCAAGCGAGTGTTGGACAACTCAGCTGTTCCTACACCATGCCTTCCGGCTGGTTACCAACAACTTTCTTTGCGTCTTCCACCTGCTGATCCTACGATTGGTCAAGAGTCATCCTTGGTCGATCCCGCTCTCCCGGAAATTCAAATTCAGGAATCCATTCCCGACCAACCATTGGTCGTGGGATCAGTTGAACTGGCCCCATCTACGGTGCACCAGGTCTTTTCCATGGAGAATGGATCTCACACCCCTCAGTTTCTTCTTATTTCTTCAGATTCTTCGGACTTGGAGAAAGATTCTCCTGTCCCTACATCTCAAGAAGTTGCTCCTCTACCTCCCGCGATATAGGTCCCAGAGGATACTCCTCCCACCTTCGAGATGGAGGTCGTGGAGGATGCTCCTTCTTCTTCCGTAACACCAGGGGAAGACCATCTCGGTTTAATGGTAGCCCCTCCAAGTAGTTTGGTCGCTTCCTTTGATTGGAGTCGATTTGCGGATACTGGCTTCCGTAGTGCCTTTCGAGATCACGGTACGGAGCTTTTGGTTTGGTCGTGCCAGCCTCGTATAGATGAAGGCGCGTGTTGTTAGTGTTTCTATCCTCTCAACTGCTTGCTTAGCTTTCGGTTCACGCCACTCCTTTGTTACTGATCTGTTGGCATTTAGGAAGAGCAGGTCAACTTCAGTTAGGGATCACTCTAAAAAGCCTATTACTTTGGGAGGTAAAACCATCCATATGGACATGATGGTTGTTCCAGGACCTTTTGATTTCAATCTGCTCCTGGGGCACGATTACACCTATGCCATGGGGCCTTGGTTATGGGTTGAGATGATACATTTCCTGGAAGGACGGTGTGACCATTGATCAGCTTTCGTTCTTTGGTCACGATGTGGCGGTGGCCTACCATCATCCCTTCTGGATTTTCATCCAGGTTTTCATCCACCTATTGTATCTTCCCCACCCAGCGAGGTCAACATCACTACCTGCAGGTGCCTATGCTCGGTGATTGTGCCATCGTGCATCGGGTGCTAGGGGCATTGAGTCGACTTCCGGGATGTTTTCCTTACATCGGGAGTGGAACTCTTGGAAACCATGACTTCTTGTTCATCATGACGGGAAGTCTATCGGAGCATGGTTTGTTTCCTTGCATCAAGCTCCTTAAAAAATGAAATCAAGTCTATCGGAGCAGAGTTCCTTGTCTTGTGTCAAGCTCCTTAAAAAATGAAGCAAGCTGGTTGGAGCAGAGTTCCTTGTCTTGTGTCAAGCTCCTTAAAAAATGAACCAAGGTTGTCGGAGCAGAGTTCCTTGTCTTGTGCCAAGCTCCTTAAACCGTGAAACAAGGTCTTCTGAGGATAGTTCTTTTAATGTGTCAACCTCGTTAAAACAATGAAACATGTTCCCGTTCAATTCGAGTCTTTGATAAGTTCTCGTAAAATCCTAGTCGAGTCTTTCTTAGATCTCGTAGCAGTCCTTCACTCCCTCATCTGTTCACTCGGGTGCATGGGCTGAAGCTTGGGGGCATGTACCTCGAATTGAGTCACCATCTTGGGGGCATGCTTACTTTTTCAAGCATAGTTTGTTTAGTTTCAGAAACATGGTAAAAATGAAAGCAGGACTTGAGGACTCATAAACATAGTTTATCTTTGTTTCAAGCAGTAGCAAAATGAAACCAACTTCAAGCATAGTTTATCTTTGTTCAAGCTTGTGTAAAAATGAAACCAACTTCAAGCATAGTTTATCTTTGTTTCAAGCTTGTGTAAAAATGAAACCATTCCCATTTTACCTCTTGTGATTGCCATCTTATCAGCCTGTTTTGCCAGATGAGCCTTGGTTTTCTCACTACATCGTCACTATCTTCTTGGCCGATCATATGCCTTCACTTGGTTGTTTTACCCGTTCCTGAGGAACCGCTGCGATGAGTGGTCTTGTTAGCCAACCTCTTAACCTTTATTTGTTCAGAGCAGTTCCATCATTACTGGAACCAGTTGCTACCCTTTATACCACTTGTTCCTCTAGGAGGAGTCAACTTTCAGCTCTTTTCTGACTCTCTAAACATGAAAATATTGCCGAGGCCCTTGTCGTTTCGATCTCGTTAAAGTGGCTGCGAAATGACATCTACCCAGTATACGTTTACCCCTTTTTCGGGCTGGGATAGATTATTTACGAAAAAGGAATACCCTAGCCTATCATGACTAGGAGGTTTTCTCAGACATAGTTTTCTACCTTTTCGGTTCTGAGGAACTATCTACGAAAAGGGACTATTGGATTTTACTTTTCCACTATCTTTTCAAACTCTCTAAACATCTAAAAGACATCGGAGTTATTCCTTTGCCAGGCTCGTAAAACCCGATGACATCCCATGACATCGGATTCAATAAAAATGACGTTATTCGAGTCAATCCTTCCTAGGGCTCATTAAATGTACTAGGATGGATTCGTCAGAAGGACATATTTATATGACAAGCATATGGTATCCTCTTCAAGCTTGTGTAAAAATAAAGAGGTACTCACCGAAATGGTGGGGAAAAAATGGAACCAACATCATTGTCATGTCAGCAGTATATCGCTCTTGAACATGGCACTCGTCTGCATTCGTGTCGGGTTGGGGACATCTCATCTCATTCTCTGTCTGCCTCCGTGGGTTTGGGTGATCTCTTTTGACCTCTCATCTACTCTTTGCCTCGTCATCATGACCTCTGATATTTTGATGTCAAATACTACCAAATCCACTGTCGTGCCAGCAATATGTTCAAGAGAAGTTGACCTCTGCAAATACCAACCTTCCTCTGATTCTCATCTGATCTTGATTCACAAAGACATTATGTTCCTCTGTCTCGTGTCGATGATTTGGGAAACACTATGACCCACCTTCGATCAAGGTCACTTCCTATCGACTTCAGCTCATTATCCAGGAAGCTAATCTAGAGACTCCCTTCTAGTACCTTGGAGCCTGCATGCCTCAATGGCGGGTTCTTCGCATTCGACGTGAGGTTTTCATCATTGGCCTCTAATCAAGTGATTTTGCGGGTGTTCGAGGTCAGCTCATTGATTCACATGCCGTAGATTGTACCTGTAGTACCTTGAGGGCCATTGTCATTATTGGTGGTACCTCTCACGTCTGTTAACATCTTTCATCATTGGCTGGTAATCAGGCGATGTTCTCGCATGTTCGACTTCAGCTCACATATTCACATGTTTGAACTTGTACTTTGTTCAGGTCGAGATGGAGCGCAAGACCCTGGATTCTGCCTGTTATAATCCAGGCTGCGATTTTGTGGATTATTATGATTAGTTACATGACTCACTGATTGGATGGCTGCGACCATACCTGAGTCTATTTACCGATCCTCACTGGATGGTTGCGTCCATGCCTTGGATGCTGATTTATTGTCCTCTGTTATGGATGGTTGCTTCTACAACACATTTTGCAGTAATTTGTACTTGTCCTTACCATTCCCCATCACTTTAATGTTGGACCCATTATGTGACCTGTGAACACTATTATGCCTTGAAAACATCATCAATGCATCCCTCTGAGTATGAGCTTCATTTTCCCTTGAGACATCTCCTTGCAAAACTCATGAAAAACATCTCTTTTTGCATTGGCGCGGGTAGACAGTTCAGTGCTCGCGCCAATCAGGGAAATCCTGTAAAGAGGTCGCGCCACTTGGCGCTCTGTCATAGAGCAGCAATCGCGCCACCCATTTTAGGGACTGTTTTTTATATATGGATGGCGGGAGTTGAGTTCAAACAAACTCACAACCACTGCCTATCTTGAGTTGGGAGGTTTGGCTACGGGAGTTCTATGGAAGGGAAGTAGTTTTGCCACCTCCCATGAGACAGCTTCCTTGTTGATAGGGCCCATCCCATAATAATAGGGATCCCAACTCCCTCCTTCCCCATCTATAAAAGCTTGCTCAGATCAATGGCAAGCTAGTCTTGAAGTGCTGAAGCTTTGCATCTCCTATTCCCAAGTGCCTTTGTGCTGAAAAGAATCCTTCCTTTCCCTTAAGGCCCATTCGAGCAAGGAGACCATTGTCACGAGACTCCGGAGAGGTTTCCCTTTCCCCCGGCGAGCTTTGCGAGACGATGACGACGCGGAACCCCGTCGAGAGGAAGACGCGACGTCGGAACTTGGTTGTAATCTTTCTTCGGCGGGTATTTAATAGATGATTATGATTATGGTTCCTCCGTTTTCCATCATGTTAATGCGAGTATGTCCTTTCTGACTGACGTTTAGTTACGTATGCGGGTTTCTATGCTTGTATCTGTTCGTTTCTTCTGTGTGCAGGTGTTCATCCGCGGAGATCGTGGAGGGATTGTGATCTGCCAAGCTTGAGGAACGGGGACGCTTCTTCTTCGGATCTTAGCGTTGGAATCCGGGTAGGCTCTTATCTCCATGACCTTTTCCATATTCGTAATTAGGAACTGCGTCATGACATTGTTTGTTTGTTGCTAGACCCTGGCCGGGCTAGTAGGGATCGCCCTCTGCTCAGCGGAGGGTTACCCTTCTCAACAAGTGAGCTAAAATTTGGGGATCCAGCTTGTTGTTGATTGTTGTTTGATTTGTAAACCTGAAGCGAATTACGAAATGCAACCGAGATAACGCCGAAACGCGGCACGCACAACGTGAGTCAGATCCGCCTTCATGGAGTCGATCTCACGGTTCTGGTTTGCGGGCGAACGACTTGGAGTCTTTGTCTTGCCTTGCCGTTTGTATCTTGTTTTTCCTTGCTTGATGAACCATCTGGGTTGGATTTTTTGTGTGTTTTTGCTTCTTGGATTGCTTAGCTTGCATTGGTATGTTTCCGGAGTGGCTTATTTTTAATTTTTGTTGAGAAACTCGACTGGCGCGGTTTTTAACCCGACAGTCACGCCACTTGGCGCTTGTTGCCTTTGTACAACCCGCGCCACTCGCCTTCTGGCGCCAGTTTCACTCTTACAATCGCGCCACCCCTGTAAGTTTTTTGAGATTTCTCATTTCTGAGCTCTCTGAAGTTGACCAGTGTTTCTCTTCTTGATTTTCCGACTGCCTGAGTGTGTTGGAGTCCTGTTTGGCTGGAAATTCACCTCTGTCCTTTGGTTGTTTGCTTCTATCTACCGATTTCACGTTTTGAGCCCTAGGTCATCTAGTGGCTTAGTGTATCAAGCCCTCCTTGGGAGTTTTGGTGTTTGGATTGTCCTGTCAACTACCTGATTGATTCTCCACATTCTCTAAGTAGTTGTTCATTATTGTATTGCAATTTTTGGGTGATTGTTCATTTCTTCATTCGAAACTCGTTTGGTCTTGCTTTGGACCTAGATCACACGGTCCATTGGAAGCTTTTGAGTCTTTTCTTTGCTTTGAGAGACTTTGGTCGATTTGGGGATCTGATGGCTTGTGTTGTTGAGTGAAATGTGTGTTTCGCTCTCTTGAATATCGTTTCTCAAGTTGCTCCATTTGTTTTCAAATGTGATTAGTGCATATTAGCCATTAAACATTGAAAATAAAAAAAAATCTCTTTTGCTTTTGTTAATTAGTGCAAATTGTGATCCTTTCCATATCGCTAGTGATTAGTGTTTTGAATGAAAAGTTGTCAATTGCGTTAGTTGCATTAGAGATCTCGTTGCTTGGTTCCCTTTCATTTCATTTGTGTAAAAGCTCTCAACTCTTCTCTAATTAGTTTTCATCGAACGAAATGTTGCACTATGGCATATAGCTTTGAATTTAGGAGACACTACATACGATAAGGCCTGAAAATTGAAACTTAATTGAAGATCAACTATAAAATTTATTCAATTAACCTAAGGCAACATTGGAACTTAACGAAACATATTTAGAAAGTCTAGGCTAGAGACGTGTTCCGGCGTCGTTAAACCTAGCAGCGTACGTTCGCTGTTGGCTTTAAAATGAGCGCTAGTACGGACTTATTAACTCCGTCTGCGTCGCGTATATAAAGGGAGACCCCTATAGGTTTTCAATCCTTTATCCACGAGACGGAGTACAACGCCCTATGCAGTGATACACGAACACGACGGAGACTACTGCATGTACGGAAAGTCCTTGTTGATTTGTTTCATTTTTTGAAACCAGGGTGTATTAGGTTCACGGATATTTGGTACACCCCTTTGTGCCTAGTTTTCTGGCTTGATCATTTGGTCTTTTCGAGCTCCTAAACTTGAAAGGAAGCGGAGTCAAGCGCTTGTCCTTTCACGCTTGTGTCAACTCACCGAAAGAGATAGAGTCATCTTTTTATCGTTTCTCGACTCTTGAAACATGAAACGGTAGAATTTCTTACTTTCCAATGTGGTAAAATTAATCGCCCACGATTACACACATGTTTAGACATTGCTTGTTGACTATTTGATCGTGTGTCTTAACTCGTTTTCAGCCCGTGTGTGGTTTTGAGTTTTGATGGCAACTTTTTCAAAATTCACCAACCAAGGAATCCCCTCAGAAGGGAATCCTGGTCATTTTCCTCCTTTTGGAAATGTTGGTGCTCCTTACATGGCGACGTTGTCCCTTCCTGGGTTAACTGTTGGGTTGCCTGTTTGGTTGTTCTCAACCTCTGTTGTCCCGAATGTCTCCACTACTGTTCAATCAGTTCCTCCACCCGAACAACCTCATGTTGATTCCAAGGTGGACCTCTCCCCTTCTTCGCCTGTTTCTGCGTCCTCCTCTTCTACTTCGCCTGGTGAAAGTCTGGATTCAAGTAACCGGGTGGCTAAGAAGAAGAAGAAGAAGACAAAGAAGAAGAAGTCTGATAAGCGAGAGGCTAAATGTACAGCTACTGTCCCTAAGGAATCTCCTCTTGATAGTCCTTCCAACCCTCCTCGGAAAGTCAAGTTCCCGTGCATGTTGTGCACGGGAGACCATCTTCTTCGAGACTGCCCTGGCATTCCCAAGGTGCTCGAAGTATGGTCCAACGACTGCCCACCGTTGCCTTTGGCTTCCGGGAGTCAAGTTGGGGGCACGTCTTCAGCTGCTGTTGATAAGAACTCTAAGAAGCAGGGTAAGATCACCAATCCCTGTAAGTTGTGTGAAGGGCACCATGCCATTCACCTTTGTCCTTATATGGATGAAGCCAAGCGAGTTTTGGACAACCCAGTCGGTTCTACACCACGCCTTCCACCTGGTTATAATCGGCTTTCTTTGAGTCCTCCGCCAGCTGATCCCATGATTGGTCAAGAGTTATCCTTGGTCGATCTCACTCCCCCAGAAATTCAAATTCACGAATCCATCCCTGACCAACCATTGGTCATGGGATCGGTTGAACTGGCCCCGTCCACGGTGCACCAGGTCTTTTCTGTCGAGAGTGGACCTCACACCCCCCATGTCCTTCTGATCTCTTCAGATTCTTCAGACTTGGAGAAAGTTTCTCCTGTCCCTGTGCTTCAAGAAGCTCCTCCTCCGCCTCCCATGATGGAGGCTACGGAGGATATTCCTCCCGCCTTCGAGATGGAGGTCATGGGGGAGGCTTCTACTTCCGTAACATCAGGGGAAGACCTTCGCATCTCGATGGTAGCCCCTCCGAGTAGTTTGGTCGCTTCCTTTGACTGGAATCGATTTGCGGGATTTCGCCTTCCGTCTTATGTGCCTTTCGAGATCACAGTACAGGCTCTTGGTCTGGTTGTACCCAGCACCATTATAGACGAAGGTGCCTCTGTTAGTATTCTGTCATCAACTACCTGGCAAGCTTTCGGTTCGCCGCCGCTTGCGCCCGTTACGCAGAATCCGTTGACATTCAATAGAAGAATGAGTCAACCGTTGGGGATCCTTCCAAGGTTACCTATTACTTTGGGAGGTAAAACCGTCCATATGGATGTGATGGTCGTTCCAGGCCCCTTGGATTTCAATCTGCTTTTGGGGCGTGATTACACCTATGCCATGGGAGCGCTTGTCTCCTCCCTCTTTCGCGTGATGTGCTTTCCACATGAAGGACGGATCGTGACCATTGATCAGCTTTCGTTCTTTGGTCCTAATATGGCATCTGGTCCGCCATCACCCCCTCCTGGTTTCTATCCACCGCAGGTCAACTATGTGGCTACTTTCCCCATGCCTGTGCTCAGTGATGATGCCGTTGTGCATAATGTGCTGGGGGCATTGGGTCCTGACTTCCAGGATGTTTCCCTTCCATCAGGAGTGGAACTCTTGGAAGCACCGCCTTCTTGTTCTTTTTGATGTAAGTCGGTTAGAGAAAAGTTCCCTCCCTGTGTCAAGCTCTTTAAAAAATGAAACCAGGTTGTTAGAGCAAAGTTCCCTCCCTGTGTCAAGCTCTTTAAAAAATGAAACCAGGTTGTCAGAGCACAGTTCATTATCTTGTGTCAAGCTCCTTAAAAAATGAAACAAGGTCGTCAGAGCACAGTTCATTATCTTGTGTCAAGCTCCTTAAAAAATGAAACAAGGTCGTTGGAGCATAGTTCCTCCACTTGTGTCAAGCTCCTAAAAACAATGAAACAAGTTGTTTGAGGACAGTTCTTTCAAGTGTGTCAACCTCGTTAAAATAATGAAACACGAGCATGTTCAATTCGACTTTTTGTTTTGAACCTTCACTCCATTTTCAATGGACTGAAGCTTGGGGGGCATGCACCTCGAAT